>CM042019.1:25062500-25651400 GCA_023525975.1 Smallanthus sonchifolius | reverse complement strand
TATTTATATTTTCCTCTAGTTATTTTTAGTAAGATAAACAATAATACATAAAGTTAAAATTAATCTATAAAAGAAATAAAGGTTAGTGAAATGAAATAAAATTTAAAACTAAATCATACACGAATTTATACATAATAAACGTGGATACTATCTTACGGATGAGATATACCCTACTTGGTCTATACAACCGATCCAAAGGAAAAGAAGTTTAAAAAGGTGCAAGAGTCGGCAAGAAAAGATGTCGAGCGAGCTTTCAGTGTTTTAAAAGCTAAATGGGGTATACTTAGGCGACCCTCCCTGTCTCGTAAGCCGGAAAAGATTAGGAATGTTTATGTTTTTTTATTTTATTTTATGTAATTTTTTTTTAATTGAATAAATGAAATTACTTTTAAATATATATTAATTTTGATTTAAAAAATGAAATTAAAAAAACTTTAGGGTATTAGGGTTGTGCCCCCAACAATTTAGGGTATTAAGATGGAGAGAGTGGTAAACAAAAAACCCATGGAACCCTCTCATTTTACCCAATTAAAATATGTCATGTCATTTTTACCCTCTTGAGCCCTCTTCAACTCTAGGAGAAAGGTGTGAAACCAATAAGCCCTTAAAATTTTTTTTTATTAAAACAATATTTCATTAAAAAAACACATCTCATTAAATAAACATAAATTAAAATCCAATTAATAAAAAAAAGATACAATCAATTAAAAAATTATAAAAAAGTACAATTAATAAAAAATACTACTCGTCTTCGAAGTCCGTTAGATTGGCAACATGTGTCGTAAGATCAAACTTCAAATGAAAGTGTGTTGTTTCGTTCCGCAATTCCATTATAATATTATAGGAAACAACTGGATTGGTAGGCGGATCCGCAATATGAACCGGTGAGATTGCATTTTCGTCATCTTTTAATATCATATTGTGTAATATAATACACGCGTACATCATGTTCTTCAACTTTTCTACCTTCATTTGACGTGTCGGTCGTGCAATTATGGTCCATTTAGCCTTCAATACGCGAGGTTTAAAAATTCAAGACTACTCGAGTCCGACGACGACGACGAACTATTAGATGATTCCGGAATGTAAATAGCGCACTTAAACATTTTAAGATTTATTTGTGAGAGAATATGTAAATAATATTGTGTAAAGATGTATATATATAGGTATTGAGAGAATATATAAAATTGATTTTTTTATTTAAAGACCCCAACCCCCCACCCACACCCCCAACGGCTACATACTCCCCCAACGGCTACATCTTAACGTTTAATCGAGCTGGTTCCAACGGGTTTTAATACCCGCGCCCTAATACCCATGCGAAGCCCTTAGGGTGAAAGAGGTGCAATACCCGGGTGGGATTGGAGTTGGCCGAGTAGGCCGGGGGTACACCCCCCCCCCCTTCAATTCGAGTTGGCCGAGTAAGGTTAATCGAGTTGGGTGATCGAGTAAATTTACTCGGACATGAGAGGAGAGAGATAGAGCCGAAAGAAAAAGGGTTTAAGAAAGTCCAAGAGTCGGCTAGAAAATATGTCGAACGAGGATTTGGTGTTTTAAAATCTAAATGGGGGATAATTAATCATCCGCAACGGTCACGTAAACGTCAAAAAAATACAAAATGTGGTTTATGCATGTATCATATTGCACAATATGATTTTAAAGCATGACGTAAATACAATCTCACCCATCTACGTGATGGACCCTCCAACCAATGAAGTCGTAGACGATGATGCAATTAATGAATTGCGGGATCAAGAGACACACTTTAGACTACGATATGATCTTGTTGAACATTTTGCTACACTACCGGAGTGAGCCAGCAGCGATTCGGAAGACGATTATGTTTAATTTATCGGGTTTTTTTTTTAATTTGTAACTTTTTTTGTATTTTGTTATTTTTAGTTATCTTATCTATTTTTAATTAATAAAAAAGTATATTTAAATGTTAATTTTTTTAAAATGTTGGTGAGTAAAATGAGTAGGGTGTTTCCAATAAAATCTGAGTAAATGAGTAAAATAAGTAGTTTTGAGGTGACAGAATTCTATTAGGTAGTTTTGGTGAGTAAGTGGGTAAATGGGTTGGGTGCCCCCTTCACCCTTAACGGTTGCGGCGGTGTTACCCGTCTAACCCGCCCAACCCGTGCTCATCCTGTGCCTCCACTCCGTCCTCTCTTAGGGTTGGATTTGAGTAAAAATAAGGTGACACACACTCATTAAGTATTTTTATTAAGGTAGTTTTTGGGTGAGTGTTGTGTCCCCTTCATCGTTAAAGAAACACAAAAATTTATACAATGTGACATTTGATTTCTTAACTCACTGGCCGGACCGCGTGTAGTTGTGCACAAAAAAATCGGTTTTTTTTTAACCCGGTCCAAACCGGCAAACCGGTTTGGGTTAAACCGGTTTGGGCCAAACCGGTTCGGGTTACCCAAAAACCGCCGGTTCGAAACCGGTTTAATTCTTTCAGAATGCGATCGGGTTAGGGACCGGTTCAACCAAACCGGTTTGATAAACCGGTTTAAACCGGTTTTCGAGTTAATGCTAATTAATGCGATTTAATGCTAGGTCAAAACTCTAATTAATGCGAGTTAATGCGATTCAGGGTAATTAATGCAAGTTAATGTGATTTAATGCTAATTAATGCGATTTAATGCTAGAAAATTCAATGCGATTTAATGCTAAACCGATTTGTTTTAAATTAATGCGAGTTAATGCGATTTAATGCTAATTAATGCGATTTAATGCTAGAAAATTCAAAATGAAATCACGTAATTGAAACAACTTAATCACGGAAATATAATTTTTTTTTTAATAAAAACCGGTTTAAACCGGTTTAAAGGGCAAACCGGTTTAAAACCTACCCGAACCGGTTTGACCGGTTTACATATTTCCATTACCAAAACCGGTTTAACCCGAACCGGTTTGGGCCCAAACCGGTTTTGACTTTTCATTAACCAAACCGGTTCGGGTCAGGTTGAACCGGTTTGGGTTAAAAAACCGATTTGTGCACCTATAACCGCGTGTAATACGTTACCAAAAAATTGAATTCAAAATCAAACCCTAAAACCCCTCCCTATATATATTCCTCTTATCTGAAACCCTCGAGACCCTCTCACACCCCAAACCCTAATCCATGGCGAAAACGAAAGCAAATCCACAATCCGAGACCAGCAAACTCGCTAAAACTCAACATGAACCCCCCACTGATAACGCCGCTAACGAGAAACTCCACAGTTTGAAATCACTCAACGCGATGCTGCTCAAAGAGACCGTCGAGCGCCGTCAACAGGTAGATTCTCTAACTCAGGCTAACACGTCTCTCGAATCCGAGTTAAATCGGTGTATATCTGATAATTTTTCTTTGAAATCCGATTTGAATGCGTTAACTGAACGAGCGGTTAGGTCAGAGATCGAGAGCGGGGTTGCGTCTAGGTTTGTTGAAATACAGGTGGTTGAAATGGCGGAGGTTTATCTCCGGGAGAGGGTTGCGATGGTGGAGAAGATCGGCGGTTTGGAGAGGGAGTTGAATCTGGTCATGGAGGAGAAAAGTGAGATTGAGAGAGTGAAGAATAAGAAGGAATTGGAGATTGGTTCACTGAACAGTAGGTTGAGTACACTTGAAGGTGAGATTGGTGAAGAGAAGTTTATTTTGTCTAGGGTTTCTGAGGAGAGAGATGCAATTAGGGCTCAGCTTGAGGATCGAATTCGAATCGAGAGCGCGTTGAGATCGAAGCTGGCTGAAGCAGAGAAGAGGGAAAAGGTGGTTTTGGAACAATCAAGAAAAATTAAGGTTGATTATGATGGTTTGGTTAAGGAGAAGGCGTCGATCAATCGAAAGATGAATTCGATACTAAGAGAAAAGGATTCGATGGAGAGAAATTTGATTGGGTCGAACGTGTTAATGGATGGTTTGAAGATGGATATCAAGAAGATAAATGAAGAGAAGATGATGATAGAACACGAGAGGGATCTGCAACAGGAAAAGAAAAACGAGCTGCAGAATTCGGTTGATTTGCTGAATGAAATAGTGGATAATCTTCAACAGGGGAAAACACAATTGCTTAAGGAAGTTGATGAGTTGGAGAAGAACTGTGTGGTGAGTTCAGTTAAGGAGGCGAAAATGAGTGCAGAAATTGATGTCTTGGTGAAAGAGAAACAAGAAAGTATTCAGAGATTGACTGAAGAAAAGAATCTGGTTACAAAAGATTTGGATGAGGCTTTGAAGAATGTAAGGATTCATAAACTTACTATTGATCAATTGACCAAGGAGACAGCAAAGATCAATGATGCCAAGAATCAAGCGGAAACTGATATCGTCAAGCTCAAAGAACATTTGAAAGAACTCAATAGCACGGTTAAAACACTTGAAAAGTTGAGTGTTGATCAAACTGATAAAATCAAGCAGTTAGAGTCTGAAAACAGCCGTTACATTGCAGCATCCGATCAAGCCACAAAAGAAAGAAATAGTGTGCGAGTGAGTCTTGATGGTGAAAAACACAAAGTTAAGAATTTGAGCGAAAAGATTTCAAATTTAGAGAAGGATATCGAAGATATGCAGAAGAAGTTATCCAAGATGCAAAAAGACGCCGAAAAACTAGTTTCAGAAAAGAAGGATTTGGAGAACACGCGTGCAGTGTTAGAAAATGATATCCTTGTGGTTAAGAAATCACTCGCCAAAACCCAAAAGGAACATGATGATACGAAAGGGAAACTAAGACTCTTTAAAGCTAACACGAGCAAACTCTTGAAAATCTTGAAGAATACCTCATCGATGTGCAACTCAAAGGAAGATGATAACATGGGTATGGATCAAGAAACCGAATTTGGGGAAGAAATCAAACATCATGTAAGAGAAGTTGAAGCAATCAAGAAAGCATTCAATGATAAAGAGAGTATTATGGATGAAATGAAGAAGCAGCTTGACTTGCTTAAAGTTCGTGTGACAAAAGCCGACAAGGGGAAGAGCTTTTGGACGATGGTCTCATCTGCAACCACCATTTTAGCAGCTGTTTCTTTAGCGTATGTTGCTCGTGGAGGTTATTAGGGTGGTGGTGGATTTTGCTAATCCTAACAGGTTAACATCCTTTAATATGTTGTTTGTTAATGAGTTAATCACAATGTTTAATGTTAACTCGGTTTTATCTGCTTAAAGCTGTTTCCTTGAGTAGGACGGTAATAATAACGGAGATGGAATTATGTTATTGTTTTGATCAGGATCTATCTTCAGTTATACTAATTTACTGCTTAAATGTGTGTTCTTGATGGGATTATGTACAGTATTGTTTGGTTCAGTTTTAACCCAAACCATAATCGAAAGTTTAAGTTTTACTTATTGAAAATGTAAAGTTGATCGGTTAGTTTATTTTTCTGTTTTGGTTTACTGATGAAGTGTATAAAATGGTTCGGTTAGGGTGGTTAACCAACCACCAGGCCTTATTTTTGGGTTTGGCCAAATTAGGCCACGTTTAATACATATTTGAGGCTTAATACATTTGGTTTGGTTGATCTAAGTTTGGATACACAAATTGACATTAAAAATGTACCCAGTTATTCATCATATTTGTGTCATGATATATTTATATTACTTATTGTTAAAGTTTTTAAAATATTATCACTATTATAATATTTAGGTTTTTTTACATATTTCCTCCTATTAAACTTTTAAATTACATATATCCCCAACCCCTAATTTTAATTACATATTTCCTCAATTAACTTAAAAAATTACCCAATTGCCCCTCACAAATAATGATTAAATAGTGATTAGTTCATGAATCTTGTGTTAACGATTAAAAAGTTCGACTCCAATTGGATTTATTAGCGTTCGATATGTTCGTGTTAACATTGACTTGGTTTGGGTTGAAATTGTGAATATATGTGATTGATATATTTAGAAAGGATATATATGTAAATAGTACTTTAATTGGCTCATTAATGATAAAATAATAATAAAATAAGTTATTTTAAATTAATTGGATAAATCTACCCTAATAAAGGAATAAAAAAATGAACACTTGTCGCTCCCTAAAGCCTCATCAGAATTATTATCCCACCTAAACCCACTAACCCGTTTTTCATTTTCACGCGGATCCTAGGACCCGACTCAGATTACCCGGACTCTAATTGACAAACCCTAATTATTATTTTGCCGCTTCACGCTCAAGTTGTACTCTCCCGTTCTTCTGGGTAGGGTTAACAGTGGAAGGGGGATTTGTTGGTGGTGGTGGCCGATGGTGGTGGACTTTTCTTAATCGAAACAAATTCAAGGAAGAGAGTTGCGGTTCAGGGTAGTGATGGTTGCGATTTACTCGACAAAGGTATTCAGAGGAGGTTCATGTATGTTTCTCGATTAACTCTTCTGGCTTATTTTTTTGTTAGTTTAATATGAAGTTTATACTTACTTCGAATCTCAATTCTTCCATGGATGCCTTTTCAATTTCCCCCTTTTTTTTCCCACACCCTCTTCCGGCTGTTTTTAGGTGCTAGGGTTACGATTTAGGCACGAATTTCTTGCTGCGTTTATACTTCTGTTGGTTTCCACTTTTCCTTCGGTTTTTAGGTAGTATTTATTTGTTTCGAAACATGGTTTGTGTGTTTGTTGTACTTAATCTTACTGAATTAAATTTGCAGGTGTTGCACAACTTTAATAGCATGTGGATTGTAATATAAGTTCTATGTGCAGGCCAGAGTAATAAAATCAAGAAAACAGGGAGCTTCTTTTAGATCCCCTGATAAAATAGGTTGTTTTTAAACATCAAGTTTAAAGTACACTTATTAAATGAATCTTGAACCTACAATCATTGGTTAAATATGCTTCTTTGAAGTGTTTGATCTTTACAATTTTGTAGAGAAAATGGACTGACAGCTAGGGGTGGTGAGCTTGAGTGTATGAAATGTTTGATCTTTAAGGTACACTTACTAAAAGAATTCCACGCTATTTTCTAATTTTTTTTTATTATTATGAAACGTTAAAGATGCTCTAATATGATCTCACCCCACATGTCGTTTTGCCACTTGATTTTTGTGATGATTTTTAGATTCAAGAAGTAGTATTTCAGGTGGGATTAGTTGGTTGCAACATTTACAATGCTTAGTTTCTTTGTTCATATGGAAACTATGCTTTCTGCCTTTTATATTTGTTAATGATTTCCCCACACCCAAATGAAGAAGATGCTTATGATAATATGTATGTTTTGAACTAACTTACACTTGAATTTGCATAAATGAATGAAGTTGACTACATAGATGTTTTGTTTAAATAGGGGCTACCGGTTGATAATCAGCGGTTAGCTGCAACCCATGTTGCAGTTAAGCAGGAATTTGAAGCTGCATAACATGAGCTTCAACAAACATATCACTTTGCTACAAACTTTCTCATGGAGAAATATGAATTGGAACATGATCTTAATGGAGTTGAAGGCATGCAGGCTGAACTTATGCACCTGCAGATTTTTGCTCATGTTGTTAATCAGTATGTATATTGCTTGATTTGCTCTTATATTGCGATTTGACTTTCGTCCTTTGTTTGCGTTTAGGGTCTCAAAATGTTAGAGTTATTCACATCCATCAGGATGTACAGTGCCGGAGAACCTTAATAACTGAATGTGGCAATTTATATCCATTTACTGATGAATGAGTTGATTTGGGTTGTGTTTTTAGCTAAGAGGTGGCAACTTGTAGCAAATTACTGAATGTGGCAATTTATATCCATTTATTGTTGTATGTAATAAAAATAATTGACTTGTGTGCCTTTTTTATACATTATAGAAATATATTATTTTTATTATACAAGCCCGTGTAGTACACGGGTCTATAACCTAATATCTAATATATAGGTTTTAAGAAAAGGAAATATGTAATTAAATTTTAGGGTTGGGTAGATATGTAATAAAGGAACTTAGGAAGGGGATATATGTAAATGCCCTTTAAAAAATGTCCGTTTTAAAAAGTATATATATAGCACCACTCATACAATCAGAGAGTTTAAAAGTCTAGATTTAATGGTATAATTTTTTAAGAAAAGGTATTATATTAAAGATATTTGAAAATAAAAATTCAACAGAAACTATATTTTATTCAATTTGATAAAAGTCCATGCATATAACAGCTTATCTATATATATATTTGTCTTTTCGTTTGGTTATTCCATACATATTTTACTAATTAAAACTAAGACGACTTTTTATAATAACACCTTTTTTTAACATCCACAATGAGATTACTCCTATAAATGCTAGCGAGAAACTAGTAAAAACGCCCCAAGTACAAGCATCAAAGAAACACAAAAACCAATTCCAAACGCCAAGTATAACACATGAAATATATATTCATATAGTAGGGGGAAGTTTAAATAAAAAGTCTATTTTGCCTAAAAAGGATTTAAAAAATGACACGCAACAACTTTAACGAACTCCGATTTAACTCATTCCGGCGGCGTTGGAATCGGCTCGTTGAACTCTACCATCTTAGCTTTTAGAGTTTAGAAATTAGCTTTTAGCATTTAGTTTTAGAGTTTAGCTTTAGGGTCTATGGTTTAGCTTTTAGGGTTCGACGAGACGGTTTCAACGTCGTTAGAATGAGTTAAATCGGAGTTCGTTAGAGTTGTCTCGTATCATTTTTCAAATCCTTTTTAGACAAAACAGACTTTTTAGGGGAACTTCCCCTCATAGTATGTGTGTATATATATATCCTATAAATATTAGGGGCATTTACATTAGTTGAGGAAATATGTAATTAAAGTTAGAGGTTGGAGATATATGTAATTTATAAGTTTAATAGGGGAAATACGTAAAAAAAACCTTTTTTAAACATAACATGATGCACTATTAATTATATTAATGTGTCAAAAAGTTGCTAGGGTAAACGTCCCGAAACTTAAGCGGTTTGTAACGCATAAGGATGCATCAAACCATTTTTAAAGCGCATTCAATGTTTGCAGGTGTGATACAGTTTTGTAATGTATTTTGACGTACGCATCAAATATTTATAATGGTGCGCCTAGCTTTTTAGGTTTGATTCAAACATACAAACAAATATTACCAGCAAAATCTCACTCAAACAGTAAGGTCTAAGGAGTGTGAGATGAGGGCAAACTTTACCTCTTTTTCATAAGATAAAGATGTTGTACCCAGGGAGACCCTCGCCTTAGAAAGACCTCCCCTCTATAAAGATTGAAGAAATAGCGTGGGTGCCAAGGTTTGAACCCTTGACCCTTTTTGTAAAAGGTAAGCACCCAACCAGTTAGGCTGGGTTACAACTTCTAATATACAATTATGATAAAAGAAAAAAAAACTAATTAATATACATTATGTTATGTGTGTGTGTGTATATATATATATATATATATATATATGGGACATATCATTTGAAAACCCTCTCTTATTGTGCAAACCCATAAACTTTATATGGACCACTCATTTATATTCATTTATTTATGTTTTATTTTAATTCTTAGGGACATTATGGTAAATTGACTTTCAGCTTTTTTTTTTAACTAAGAACGCAGGTTTCAAAAAGAAAGCAACTTTTAAAAGTTTTTTTTTATGTGGTTTAGGGTTAATTTTTTGTTAATTTTTTTTGTTACAAGATTTAGGTTCAAGTTCTATGTATATATAAGCAGCTTTTATTTTATTTTTTTGTGATTTATTGGTTTGTTACAGGATTTGGGTTCAAGTTCTATGTTAAAAAAAATGAGCTTTTAAAAGCAGGTTCCACACGTAAGGTTTTTTGATATTGTTTTTTTTTATTTGTGTACATACTTTTTACACATGTTTATTTGATTAATACACATGTGTAAACTGAATTTACACATGTATAAAAAGTTTTGTTAATGTGTATATACAAAATGTAAACTATCTTTTACAAGTGTATTAGTGGCCACTTTGTATCTTCTTCTCTTTGCCCTAATTTTGTTAATGTGTATATACAAAATATACATATAAAATCTAAAAAGAATTGTTTTTGGTTTATCCACTTTGTATCTTCTTCTCTTTGCCCTAATTTTCGGTCCATATTCGTGGCTTTAATTATGTTTTCACTTGTCACAGAGTTGTAAATACTAAGGCCATATCTGTTTTAACGAAAACAATGATTAAGTATAATCAAAATTGTAAAGAAAAGTCACGAAATCTATCGATTCTATTTATTTGCAGGTTCAAAATCCTCATGTTATCAAATATAATGGTTTACACATGTGTATTTTTGATTTTACACGTGTGTATTTTGATTTTACACGTGTGTATTTTGATTTTACACGTGTGTTTTTCTATCGATTCTATTTATTTGCAGGTTCAAAATCTATCATTTCTATTTATTTGTAGGTTCAAATTCCTCATGCTATCAAATATAATTAGGGGTGTTCAAAAAAATCCGAATCCGAAACCGAACCCGAATTATCCGAAAATCCGAATCCGAATTATCCCAAAATTCGGATATCCGAATTTTCGGATTCGGATAGTGATTTTCGGATATTTCGGATAGTTCGGATATCCGAATATTTCGAAATATTATATTTATATATTTTTTTAATTGTTTTTATTATTTAAAAATAAGAAAATTTGAATCAAAACCCGGTATATTATATTTATATATTTTTATATGTATATTTTCTAATGTTTTTAAGGTTTTTGATTGTTTTTGTAATTTAAAAATATTATTTTTATATATATATATATATTTTTTATATTTTCGGATATCCGTTTCACTATCCGAATCCATATCCGAATTTTTGGATATCCGACTTTGAACACCCCTAAATATAATGGTTTACACATGTGTATTTTGATTTACACATGTGTATTTGATTTCTAAACATGTGTATCTGACTCTTTACACAATGTAATTATGTATAATTTTTTTTTCTAATTTGTAAATATATTTCTATATTTTGGAAATTTTTTTCCATATTTGTGTGTACGTGTTCTTGAATTGTTGAGAGAGAGTGAGTGAGTGATTTTTTATTACTAGATTTAAACAAAAAAGAAGAAAATAAAATTACCCTTTTACCCTCCTATTTAATCTAAGCCACAAGTTTTTATATTAAATATATCAAAAATACATATTTAATTATAGCCACATATTAAAATACTAATAAATAAATGTGTGGTCCATATTGAGTTTAAGGGTTTTCACAACAACTTAGGGTTTACAACCGATACATCCCATATATATATATATATATATACACACACACACACACACACACACACACACACACACTAGGTTAGAATTCCGTGTATTACACGGGTTGAATAAACCCGTGTATTACACATGTTGAATAAAATATAATGTAATCTATTAACACATACACTTGTCAAAATGGAATAATGTGAATCTACACTATATAATAAATAAAAGTTTTTTCATGCCACGTGTCGCCTCCATATTCATTCTCATCATTTTTTTACGCCTCTCTTTTTTATTAAATACACCTATATCTTTTAATAATAATATATTTTTAAAGAAATAAACTACTAAAACATATTTATTTTAAATTATCCCTTATTATAAGAAACTTTAAAATCTAATTATGTAACTTTTGTTTTCAATCAAATATTAAATGAATGTCAAATTATATTAAATAGTAATCAACGTATTTTTGAAACCCAATTGTATATTAATTTTTACATATTTTGAATTTTGTTTTCTATCCTTAGTATATCTAATACATTTTTACACATTTAAAATATGTACATAAAGATTTAATAAATTTATGTATTAATATTTTTCACCCCATGTGTATTACACGGGTTCTAAGCTAGTATGTAAATATATGATTAGAAGTTTTTTATTTGAATCCTAGCTAGCTATAAAATTGTTTTCAGTTTGTAGAATTTATAAAAATATGATTGAACAAATTAGTTGATGATAAACACAATTTTAAATTAAAAAATGTATAGATAAAAATTAAAACAAATAACTAATTTAGTTGCCTAAAATAGTGAAGTTGATTATTAATATGAGAGGGAGGCGGGAAAACAAGAATAAGGATGACTAGAAACGTGACAAGTATCCTCCTAGTTTACTTGTTTATTAGGTAGTATAGATATAAATATAGATTAAAAAAAATTAGTGATGTAACAATTCTTGATGCTTTTCTCATATGTCAAAACATAACATCTAATACGCAAACATAAATAATATAACGCTTCATTTTAATTTTCATTAACTATGGTAAGAAAAACACTCAGAAAACATAAATTTCACAAACAATAATCATCACAAATCAGAAATCTGGACCAAAAAAGCAAACATAAATTAATCATCATTGTCAAGAGAAGATGATTCATTATCGCCGGATCCATAGTGATGATAACGATATTTGTTACTGTCATCAAGACTGCGAACCTGAATGGAGATGCCATCAATGCAACCTATCATACTACTTGGTCCCAACCGCTTCATCCTCCCTGCAACGTTCTGGACTCCATCTCGTCACCGTATGCTCTTCCATGCTATAACCATCTAAACAAGAAGGTGAAGAAGCAATCACATTTTCATCCTTCTTGTTAACGCGCAGAATCAGCAATGTCTTTGCAACGCTGCCACAAAGTCGAAGCACGCATTGATAATCAGACCAAACTCTCAACCGATCATTCCCATTCCCTTGAGAGAACACCAACACGCCATATTCAGAGTGAACAAGTGAAGGATGGTGGCGGTATGCAACAAAGTCAACACCGTATTGACACCCTGACCTCACCACCCAATTCTTGACCCGTAGATGGGAATATGCTTTGAAAAAATCAGGGAAAGATACCCTTCTGGAAGTCATGAACTCCCATAACTCGTTATCTGTTTTTATAACATCATCACCACCTGCTATCTTTATACATTTTAGATGAAAGCATAGATAAAAGGCTTCCTCAAAAGTCAACTGAAACCACTGCTTATCTTTATTGGCTGTGATGATTGGTTGACCAAAACAGGTTTGACTCAAAAGATCGGTTTGCTCAGGATTACTTGCAAGAAGGACGCTGCAGCCTGAGAGTATTCCTCGGGAATTGGATTTGGTTAGAGAAGATTGAAGATCTGAAATTGACTTTGAAATGGGATTCGCAAGTGCTTTCACTTCTGACCCTTTTCCTTTCCATCTTGGTCCCATTAACATCTTCAAGAAATAGATGAAACAAGTTAGTGTTGATATGAAGCTCATTAATGCACTTGATGTTGAAGAAATATTAATGAGCTACAAAAGTACTCAAGTAACAATCTATGGGCTCTATACAAACAGATCGATGACCTTGATTTTATAAAAAAAACATTTACAATTTATAAAACTATTCATCTCCCTGTGAAATGCAAAGGAGGGGGGAGATTGAAACTTTGAACGTTACCCCTTTTATATCATCCCGCCGAAAAAGAAAAAAAAACAAATCCCAGCGCCACGCTGGCAATCCGTGCGAGGCTAACCCAACCAATCAGAATCAAATGCTTTTCATTATAAATACAAAACCCAATTACTCACCAAACACACCCCCACTTCTCAAAGCAACAGTTTCTCAAGATTAGGGTTAGGGTTAGGGTTTAGCAATCGAATATCTCAATCGAAGAAGATGGCGCCAAAATCTGATGCAGAAGTGAAGAAAGGCGGTAGAGGAAAGCCCAAGGCAACCAAGGCAGTCTCCAGATCTTCAAAGGCCGGTCTTCAATTCCCCGTCGGGAGAATCGCGAGATTCCTTAAGGCCGGAAGGTACGCTCAACGCGTCGGCGCCGGAGCTCCGGTTTACCTTTCCGCGGTTTTGGAGTACCTTGCCGCTGAGGTACTTTCAATTTTGTCATTTTTTTCAATTTATTGGTCAGATTTTAAAATCTACGGTTAGGGTTAGGGTTTTATGTTTTATTTAATCTGAATCGATTTTGACGCAGGTGTTGGAGTTGGCTGGAAATGCAGCAAGGGACAATAAGAAGAGCAGAATTGGTCCAAGGCATATACAGTTAGCAGTTAGGAACGATGAAGAACTGAGTAAACTGTTGGGATCTGTGACTATTGCTAATGGCGGTGTTCTTCCCAATATTCACTCCACTTTGCTTCCTAAGAAAGCAGGGAAAGAGAAGGGAGAGATTGGTTCTGCTTCTCAAGAATTTTAGCGCAGTTGGTTTTTGTATCATATAGTATTTCTGTTTTGGGAACTTGAATTGGTGGTTGGTTGTAAGAACTAAGATGAATGCATGATATTATGGAAATCTTCTCTCTCTTTATATCATGATTTGGATTTGATCATTCCTTTTAACCAATTAAACCTAAACTGATCTGACCACAGAGATAAATTCGTTTGAAGTGGGATCGTATTGGATAAGCTTAGGTGCTTATATGCTCTTGAAACGAAAAGTTAGAAAGATTTCTTGATGTTTGTTGATGTATGATGTTTGTGTTCCTATTTTGATTTTAGTTTCTAAAGAATCTAGAAATTTGTCTCTAATTTCTACCATTATTTATATGCTGCTTGTTCATATTGATTCATTGCCCATTAACATGTGGTATACCCAAATGTGTGAGACCTAAGTGATCAAAAAAATGCTTGTCACATGGTGCTACGTCATTTTATTCATTTCTCACATTGCCCATTCTTTCCTTGTCGCATCAAGAGCTTTTTTGTAAGTTGTACGTTAACACTTTTGGGACACGTAAGAGACTTAACAATCGTAGCATATTTGGGATATATTCCATCAACAAGATAATACCCACGTTGGTAAAGTGCCCCTCTAAGTTCAAAAGACGTGTCACGTGCGGTTTCGTTTATCATATCGTCAAATATAGGTGATTGATTAAGAACGTTAATGTTATTGTTGGAATTCGCAACGCCAAAGAACGCATGCCAAATCCATAAGTCATATGAAGCCACAACTTCAAGCATAATAATAGGACGAGGATGATCCTCGCGTGAAAATTGACCTCGCCACGCATTGGGACAATTTTCCACTCCTAATGTGTACAATCGATGCTACCGAGCATCCCGACAAAGCCATGTTTAGCTTCATAGGCCGCATATAATTGTTGAATGTCGTTAGGCGACGGTTTACGTAAATATCTACTATGATACAATTTAATTATAGATTTAGAAAATTTGTAAATACAAGACATGATAGTTCGAGAAGACATCTTCAAATAATCATCGAACGAATCACTTGCGGTGCCATACGCCATTTGACGAATCACGACGGTACACTTTTGCACGGACGTAAAACCAATCCTACTTCTTGCATCTACCCGTTGGCGGAACCAAGGAACCTCTCTCTCCAAATCATTTTTAATTCTTAAAAATAAATTCCGGCTCATTCTAAACCGAGTACTAAATTGCACCTCGTTGTAAGTATACCCTTCATCAAAGTAGTCTTTGTGTAGGAGTGTGTTAGCGGCCGTTCGATCACGATTAAGACGAGCACTTCGTTTTATAGGTTGTGAGGATTCAGCTTCTTGCCACCACTGAAGCGCCGCCGTTGAAAAAGCACGGAACATTAGGAGAATTGTATGATTATTTGTGTAATTTATAGGTAAAGAAGATATATATTTATAGTGGGTTATTAAAAATATTTTTTTTTCCATTTGACCGTTGAACGGTCATATTACCGTTTCAAAAATTGATTTGTGTGCTCTCCTCTATGTGAAGAAGTTCACGGCAAATCCTCACACCCCCCTCACGCCATCAAGGGGGTGGTGTTACAATCCCCCTCACGTCGTGATCCCCTCTCACGCCACCCTCTCACGCGGGTATACCACTTGATCTAATTGCCATCAATTAGAGATATCATATTTGATTAAAGTGGCATTTTGATATTGGATTAAACTGCCAATTTGAGAAGACAGACATGCATAGTTTTGAGTTTTGACCCATTCAATATGTTTCAAGTTTTTTCTAATCAATTTAAAAAATGAACCTGTTTCAATGGATATGTATTGGAAATCATTTCTAGAATAAAAAGATAATAAGACAAAATAGTTAGTAGTTAAGATTGTAAAGGGAAGAAAGAGAGAAATAATAAAAAAAAGAAATATAGAGATAAAAGATGATGAATTTTTTAAAAAATAAACAAAGTTTAGAAAGCGCGGATAAACACCTACTGGTTTTTTTTATATGGTAAACCTTGGAAAATATAAATTTATCTGTATAAAATATATTAAGAGTTGAACTGACAAACTCACGTATAATGCAAAACAAATACACAAGATAAGAACAAAACATAAACAATTATATCCCACCGTTTTTAGTGTTTGATGACTATGTTTATGAGTAAATTTAACGAGTGAGCTCTCCCGGGAAAGAGGCCTTACATTTAGACTCGAGTTCGACTCGTTTAACTTAAAAAGAGCTCGAGCTCAAGCTCCAATAGACTTGTTTAGAGCTCTATTACTAAAGCTCAAGCTCGGTTCGTTTATTATTTATTTATTTTATTTATATATTTTTATATAACATAATTTATATTATTTAATTATTTTTATCCTTATTTTATATATATCATATAAATATATACAAATAATAGTCTCGTTTAGGTTCGCGAGCTAGTTCGATATATGAAATTAATGTTCGAGCTTGTTATTAAATAATCCCCGATAAAAGCTTGAGCTTTTGTATATATTAATTATGAATAAATTTATATTAAAAAGAATATAAATATAAAAATTGTCTCTAACTTTAATAAATTAAAATAATACAAAAATAATTTATATATAAAAGATTAATAATACCATTTATTGCAACGCATATTTCTTTTATTAGAAATGATTTAAAGTGTACAATTAAATTGAAACTAGAATTGTGTCCACGCGCGTTGCGGCATGTTAAAACGCAGAAGAAACTAACATCATCAAAATATTATAAAATTGTTATCGTTAAACGAAATAAATAAACGTACTCGAAAGTTTATATAAAAAGGCAAAACCTTTACAATAACCCATGCGTTGAAGCGAAATAACTATTAATATTCCAAAAACTTTATACAAAAAAAAGAAACTGTAACGAAGACGTTAAAAAAAGTTAACAGGAAAAGCTAGTAAAAGAAAGCAAAAACCGTTTAAAAAAAGTAAAGACTTAAAAAAATATATATAACGACGTTGTACGCAAGTGACTAGATAACTTATACACTATCAAGCGTAACTCCGTTATAATTGTGCGTATGCCACGTATCGTAACCCGGTTGGTAAAAAAAAGAGAGAACATTTAATGTGTAAATGATAACTTTTTTAAAGTTAAGGGGCTTAAAAGTAAATATGCTATAAATTCAGGGGTTTAAATGTAAAATCATATAAAAACAAAATAGATACATGCATTCAATGGTTGTACTCTATGCATGGGTGTTCTCATTATGAATTGTAAGTATTTGAATTTAGGAAACCTACTTTTAAACATAATAGCCCAACATTACATTAGCCCATTGGGCCATGACTCGCATTGCAGAACAAATCACTAAAATACCATCAGACAATAGACACACAATTAGTTAATCGAAATTCGGGTTTTGCATGTTATGTTGTTTAAGTTTCAAAAATATTCATTTTTTCACCTTTTATATCTTTAATTTTAATTTTGGCAAAGTAATTTGGTTTATACTGACGGCCTTTTACTTCATTGGCATAATAACGATTTTTGCATAAACAAAAAATATTATAGTATTTTTCTGATTTTTTTAAATATCACTTTATATTAACTAGTGGGCGTTAGCTCTCGCGTTACAACGGGACACGAGCTAAGTCGATTCGGTTTCGAACATAAAAACGTTGAAAAAATAAAATCTAACGAAGATATATTTGGAAATCACGTTTTATAAAAGAAAAAAAAAGAAAAAGAATAAAAAATCGTTTAACGAAAAGATAAAACCGTGTGAAACCGTCGTGAACAAAAAACATAAAAATAAAAACAAGTGCAAAAAGTTATAAAGAAAAAGATAAATAAAAAAAATATTAAAAAACGACATGTGTTTTCCAATGATTGAACACAATAAAAAAATAGCAATGTGGGTTTCAATAATATCGATAAGGGTACTGATGTTGTACGTTAGCTATTGGTTTGGTTCGTAGATGCACCGGGACTCAGTATAATTCATGATTGAGAAAAGGTTTATTTGCTATTGTTTCGTCACACAAATGTTGTACGATGTAACCGAATTTTTTTTTTGTGATTTACATCTACCGAAAATCATAGAAACGAACACCGATACCGGTTATGATAATAGCAATACCGGCAATGATATTGTTCGGTCGGTATCGGTTCGGTTAGTCACAGTACCAGAAGGATAACGGTATTCGCTGTAGCTTATGATACAAAAAAATAATCGATTACGAATACAAATCCGTTTAAAAAAAAGTACAACGGAATGTCGAAAAAAAACACTAAAGATAGCTGCGTGTTTCGTTTTTTTAAGTTAACAAACCAAAATTATTAAAGAAAAATAAATTAAGTAGAAAATTAAACGAGTTAAAATCGTATATTATATATAGTGTACGGAGCTAAAATAAAAATAAAAAAATATATATATTTACTTTTCATAAGTTAATCCACATAAGCATTAGAAATTTTAAAAATAGATTACCTGACACGTCATAAAGTGGTAACGTGTTAACCTCGTAAGTACGTAAAATTGAAACAAGTGAAATTTTAGCGACTTTAGAGATACAAAAAGTTTAAGTGACTTAAATGAACCGGATAGAATTATACGTTTTTAAAAGTAAAGACAAGTCAACAACGAGGAATCAAGGTTACCATCAAGTCTTCGACTTCTAGTTTTTTTTTTGAACAACTAACAATTTATTAGAAATTAACAATATGAAACAAAACAAAAGAGAGAAAACTAAAACATGAAATTACACCAACTTTTCTACTCTAAGTTCTCCATTCTTCCTCTAGTACCCAACGGTAAGAAAGCGTTTTTATATCACCCATAATATCCAACACACTCTTTTTCTTCTTGTTAAAAGTTTCCTTATTTTGAGCCTTCCATAAGCACCATAAGGAAGTAAAAAAGATGGTGTGAGTCACTCTTTTCAATCATTTTGAAGTTGAGCCATTGTTGTTTAGAAGGAGCAGATCCTCCACTCTTGAGACTTGGACTCTCGGCATCTTGCACCAAACAAAAACAGAATCCCAAACTCTATTTTCTATCTCACAATTCAAAAGGATGTGATCAGGAGTCTCATCAAAAGCTCTGCAATATAAGCCAAAATTAGTGTCAACAATCCCACGTTTTATCAGGGCCGCTTTGATAAGAATACGATTGATAGTGGCTCTCCAAGCGAACACATAAACTGCTGGTTCATCATGTAACTTTAAACATATTTTTGTGCACGTGTTCAAAAATCTAAAACAAGACAAAAGTTCAAATCTAAATCACTTATCCGATGCCAAATTGGATTATTCATGTTTTTATTAATGATATTCTCACATTTTAGTTGTTTTAACCTCAGCATAAGCCCTTACCATCTAAACGTATCAAACGTGTTAATGGATTGTAAATGAGTAGTAAACGTGTTAAACCGGTTATAAATAGGTTTTCCTCATGTTGTAAACATGTTAAATGGGTTGTTAGTAGAGCTTATAAATTAACATCTTATCGTAATTTTAAACGAGTTAACCTTTTGAAATGTTTAATTTTAATAACACAATCTTAATACATCGAAACATAATGCAAATGACAAACAAGCTGTGCCGCTACCACTTTTTGGATAGCAAAAATAAGTCTTTTTAAAAACTACATTCATAGATCTTGAGGTCATAACATTACTATGCATGACTCGAGTAAGTAGCTCCACAGCCTCAGGCGCAAAGAAACCAAAAGTATCAAATACAAATGGAATAAACACGTATTGGTTATCAAGACATGCTTCCTCGTGTTTGGTAACTTTGCATGAAACAACTTTTAAAGCAGGCTGACCCACCATGATTATCTTGTTCATTAAACGGGCTAGATTGACCCAAACCTACTTGTCTTGTTTCGGATTGACGGATCAACCGTACCGGACTGGCCAATCAAACGAGTTGATTTTCCATTTCTTAAGCTAACAATGAGCCTACACAGCTTTGGACATACAATACATGTTTGTTTAAGAACGAGTGATGTGTGTTTAAACCGAACATAAAATGACTCCATTTTATAAAGTTTTCAAACTGTTAAAATACTCTAAGAGGGTGTTTGAGATTGCTTATTTAACTCTAAAAGTGGTTATTGACTTATGACTTTTCTAAAATGAGTTTTTAAATAAGTGTTTGGATTAGCTTTTGTGGTGGGAAAAACCAATAAGTCAATAAGTTGTTTTTTAAAAAGTGTTTGGCTCAGCTTGGTAATTTATTGTAGGGTAAATGATGGATAGATTGGTAATTTTATGTTCAAAAAGTCATAAAAAGTTTTAAAAAGCCAAGATTTGTGACTTTTGAAAAACGACTTTTTAAGACTTATTAAAAAGCCAAAATAAAAAGGACTTTTATCCATGCCAAACACTTTTTTTAGTTATTGGCTTTTTGAAAAAGCCATTAAATGAATAAGTTATTTTCAAACTCAATCCGAAACACCCCTAAAAATACAGATAAAAATGTAACACAATTATTACATCTTAAAAATCCATGAAAATTGTGATATGAGGACAGAATGAGACACACAAGCGGTTGATGGTTGATAATTTTTTTCACAAATTCTTAAGAGATTCAAGAAAAGAGTGAATTGCTCCAGTTAGGGTTATGAATGGTGGTCTTGTGTTATGCACATACAACATCACATGGCCACAATCCACTTTCAAGTGGCATACAATATCTTCAATTTCAAATTCTAGGTATAGGATTCATCAGACCTTAGCATCATCTTCATCAGAAGCAGGTATAATTGGTGAATTGGAACAAGTGGATAAGGAGCTGAGTAAAGGTGATGACAGAGCTGCACTCTCTCTTGTCAAAGATTTGCAGTCTAAACCAGGCGGTCTCAGAGCCTTTGGTGCTGCTCAGCAGGTAACAAATTCTGTTATCATAATAAGTTGTTGGGCTATTTTGTATACCATTCTTGCTCTCTTTTCTTCTGTACATGTGTTAGAGCCTGGAAATTCTGATGGAACAAAAAGATAAATGGATAGATAGTTGGCCCGATTCGAGAAGGACAATTCTCCAATTACAAGACGCTATTAATTCAAATAACCAAGACTAAATCAAAACAAAGAACATGAGGAAGATTAAATAAGACTAAATAAACGTAACAGCAGTTGGTTCCCCCTAATAATCAGCCCTTCATTTGTAACTGCCCAGTTTGACTTTGACTGGGTCAGCAACTGCGCAGTTTGACTTTGACTAGGTCAGCAGGATAAGGGCTGGGTGATCCAGATGAGTAGCCCCAACCCATTTGTGAGGTGGGATCGTATCAACATGTTTATCAATTAACAAATTCTACCTGCACTCTGCACACAAATTGTAGTTTATGTGGTATCCTAGCAAACTAGGGTTTGTAAGTTGACACTTGAGAGGCTTTGTGAGGAGACATATTCCATAGACACCTTGTTTAGGGTTCAATGCCTTGAATGCTATGTATGTACATGTTAATTGTAAATATAACTACACACACCCCATACACATGGCCTCAAAAGAGTTCAACCTTGTAAATTTGTCCCATGTTTGTAAATTAACATTCAATTTATTTGAAAATTGAATGAACAGTCATTTTATTAACCTATTTAATCAATGGAGAATGCACCCAAAATATATCTCTAAAGAGGTATTTCTGAAGCAGGTGCTTGTGTGAATATGTGGAATTCGAGTGCATATGAGGGTGTGCACAAAAGATATATGAGAGAGGGGCATTTATCGTGTACCTGTGTTTGATGTGTGTGGCTTCCTTGATCATTCTCACTCTGTTTCGTATACTCCAGATTTAATTATAGATTCCCATTATTAATCTAACTCGATTTTCCATGGCTTAATGACGAGAAGACACGTTTCTTTCATTCATTGTGATACAAATTGTTTTGTTAGAGAGAATGAATTTTTCTGTGGAAGAGAAGGGGGGAGGGGAGAATGGCATGCTACTATTGTTTACGTTCTCCAGTGAGAGTTGTAACTTTGCATGGATTCTTCACTTTTCAAATTCAGAAGTAAATGCATAATAGTTTTTAGTAAATTTTTGAAGGAAAAAGGTTTAGCAAGTACAAGCCTTTATAACATGCAACTCCAAGCAACTTAGATTTTTTTATTAGAATAAAAGGCAAAGTGTAGTGCTTTTCAGGAAGGAAAACAGTACCACTTCTTTCCCCTTCATTGAAATTAAATTTCATTGATTACCAGAACCTGTAGATTAGCTATCACTTATCACACCATACACTTTACATGCCATATCAGTATATCACACCGTAATGTTTGCAGTATGCTTTTAATCTTCTACTGTTAATCATGTGTGTTCTGCTTGTATGTGAGCTAGTGAAACCTGGTTGGTTGAATCTTTTTTACATTAAGTGTAACAAGTTACAGATCATGAAACTTCACCTAGTCATTGCGCTTATTACAAATGTTGCAGATGATTATAGCCTTCAATAACAATATGCTTTCACGTTGTACAGTTGATAATCTTCATGAATGAATAATTTTTTTAATACAGGTACCCCAAAGGTTATACAGCTTAGATGAACTAAAACTGAATGGCATAGAGACTACATCTCTTCTATCACCACAGGACAACACCCTTGGTGCCATAGAAAGAAATCTCCTCATTACTGCTTTGTTAGGCTTCATTTCTGCTTGGAATGCCTTTGATTTTGGCCCAGAAGAGCTATTATATTTCTCATTGGGAATCTTTTTCATATGGACGCTGGACTCGGTATGTATCCTAAAACTTCTTTGTGCTATTATGTGCGGTAACATGTACCCCTAGGGGAGAATGCCTAGGTATTTCGTTAGGACTTGCTTGGTAGTGGGAAATGAAACCAAAACACGTAGAAATGGTTTCTTTGAGAAATGCAATTACATGTAACTTGATTTTTCTACCTTTGGTGGGGACACCAATTCTCATGATATTTAAACCATCAAACAAACATATGTGGAACTTGATCCTAGGTATGTGAAGAAGCCTAAATCTCAACCCAAACAAAGATGCTTTTGATGATCTTATCCAAGAGTTAGCAGATTCTTATTTGGACCAGTTGGACAAAGGGAGGGGAGTCAGGGTAGAAAAGGCCCAAACTTCAAACGGGCATAACTTGGGCTTCGAGTGGAGTTATGGGGCCCATAACCATTGGATGGAAAGGTCTCAATGAGCTGGAACATGTGGCAAACGGCCTACGGCGGTTTGGATAAGCTGTCAGACCTGAATTCCATCAATTAGGGTTCCAATTCGTCACCAAAAATTTTCCCCAAATTTTGCAATATTTGATCCTTTCCTTTTTTAGCCTAAAGCATGTAATTTTTTATTGGCACTCGTCTGATTATGGTTTTAATTTCAGTATTCATTTCATGATTTGTAATTTCAAAAATTTTGCAAACCTGCCAAATTTAGAATCCCCTATATAAGGGCCCCTTATGTAATAGCTTGAATTCATTCAGAAGTTTATCTACTTGTCTTTGAGAATTATTTCTTTGTATTCTGTTCTTGCTTCCGCTCTGCGTCTGCTTTCTAGTATGGTGATTTGAAAGATGAGGTTTATATGACCTATTCAACTGGGTACTTTATTCATGAGACCGTGTGAATAGTATGTGATTCACAAAGTTCCTTATATGTAGAAACTGCCCACATTTGCACAACTTGAGAGATTCACCAGGCCAGAGTAATAGCTGCCCATGTTTGTATTTTTACCAAAACTCCCCAAGATCTTGCTGTTACCTGTATTGTGTGCGAGCAAGAGTGTCTACACACCAGCTTGTGGTGGTGTGATATGTACCAAGGCAGGGATGTTCTAGTAGATATATCTCATTGCAGAGTACCTCGGTACAATATGTTCTCTATTTTTCTCCCACTTTAAACATTAAGACAAAAATGCTACTTTCATGTGACACCAGCATCAGTCTTGATTGTTCTGTTTCTATTTGTAACTGTTGTATTGTTAATTTTTGACATTAGTAAATTCATGAGTTCTGTTGTTTGATCAAGATGTTGTTTTACTGCTTGTTTCCCATAAGGTTGAAAGATTATCCGGTAACTTAAAAGAAGCGTCTATCTGTGCACATAAACCTCATTTCATGCTGACCTTTGAGAAATTTACTGACTTCACAGATTGTTTGACTTTTCAGATCTAAGGAGGAATGATAAAACGGTATCCAACATGGCTAATGAATAATTAGAGAATAAATCCTACCCAAAAGAAGCTAGTGATACTTCATGATCATCTTCTCAAAGTCAATTTAAATATTATATATGTGCAATTACTCTTCACCTAAGGTGTTTTATGCAAAAATGATAATACGGAGACTTGTTACACGTCTTGCTTCTCTCAAAGTGATTTGAAGTTCTGTACATTGTGAGCATGTAACCCTCTACATTGATATCAATTTGAAAGCATAATGGGAATTGATTTGTTGTAGGTCGGTTTTGCTGGAGGATTTAGCAGCCTGGTACTTGATACAATCGGTCATAACATCAGTCAGAAGTATCATAATAGAGTTATTCAAGTAAGACTTCACCTTATGTCTATTAAATTTTGTAGTGCCATGTGTTATAACCAGTTGTAAGATTTATTTCTTGTAGCATGAAGCTGGACATTTCTTGATTGCATATTTGCTGGGAATACTTCCGAAGGGATATACATTATCAAGTTTGGAAGCTTTTCAGAGGGAAGGATCACTCAATGTTCAAGCTGGCACAGTTTTTGTTGATTTTGAGTTTACTGAACAAGTAAATAAGCTTTCTTAATTCACTCTTCTTATTGCACTTCCCATATTCAAATTTAATAATTTATTGGTTGATCTCCAAATTTTCATCACTTTTTATACCATCCAAATGTAATTTAATCAAAATTTCCCACTCTATTATACAAACCCCAGTCAAATTTGAACTTGAAAAAAACAGTTGACACTCTTACCAGTTTTTGGGACAGAGGTATATAATTACATTGTGGTGTGTTATAGAGCTTCATCTAGGACATGAAAAAAACAGTTAGACACTCTTACGTGAAATGGGCAGATCCAGGTTATGATTTTTCTCTAATGGGTCAAACATGTAAAATAAATAAATAATAGCTAAAAAGTAAATGGGTCAAATGGGGTGAACTGTTCGAGAGTTGTCCAATGTGTAATTCTAATCGATAAAACTTCCTTGTGATTTTCTTTCTTTCAAGGAGGTAGATTAGGCCAAAGGCCTGTTGGTAAGGACTTATTTTATTATTATTGAAATAGTTTGATTTTAGTAATCATAGTTGACACTTAATATTTATATAAATTGTAAAAAACTTTGTGGACAAAATGTGTTTTCAGCTCAACCCGACTCGCTACCCAACACGCCCATTTTTGCCACCTCTACCTTAAAGCCCATGTTATGCATACGAGTTATGAATTTTTTCATACAAATGTTATGGTATTATAATATGAAAGGATGGAGTTCTACATCGTTTTGTGGGGACAAACTCCAAATCAAGGGCATGGGATCCCCAAAATGAAAATGATGAATGGATACTGATTCTTATAGAGTTCCAAAATGTATACTTGGCCTTTACTGTGCAACTTTATATGTGCAGATAAGCGAAGGAAGAGTAACAGCAACGGTATGTCATATACTTAACTATTATAGTTCTGTTGATCACATAAATTTCATGAGAAGTAGTAATTAACTTATTCCATATAATGAGTAGTACTTAAGGAGGTAGCCCCAGAAGCCCAATTGAGCCAAGCCCATAGAAGCTTATACGAGCTAATTAGTGTGCATAAAATTTGAGGTTATACTAGCTATAGCCAATACTAAAGGTTAAAGGTGGCATAAATCTTCCCTAGGTTAACATATGGCATCACCGTTCAAAAAAAGGTTAAAGGTGGCAATTTTAACCTGTTTGTATGGAAACGGGTCAATTTGGTCCGTGTTTTAATGGTAACTTGTCAGATGAGTAATATATTAAAAGTTTAAGCATATCAAGTAGGTCAAATTAGTCAACAGTCACCTAAGTTGTATTAAAATGCTTACAATGTCCTAAATTGTTTTATTTGAGAGAAACTATATTATCATTTTAGTAATATAGCTCTTTTTAATCATATCTAATGCATTAATTTCTTACAAAATTTTATAAAGATAAGAGGAAAGAGTGTTGTGGGACGACCCGCACATTAAAATTATCTGTTTTGGCCCCAACCCACGTTACCTGGCCCACCCATTTTCCCACCTCTACCAAAAGTAGATGAGCTTATAGAAACCATATTTACTGATTCTCAATGAGAGGAGCACCAAACCTTGCCCAAGCTTGAGGTTTTTGGGCTTGCAAGCCATGATCCACGCCTAAGCATACTAATTTATTCACAAGCTGAACTTTTAGCTGAGCAACCCGGGCTAGGCTCAAATGCACTCCTATTTAGCATTTTAGAATGCCTTGTTTTTTACAAAAGCATTGACAAATGCTGAAAAAAGCTACTTGATGATGAGAATACTAAAAAGGTTTGTGTCATTAACAATGGGAATGCCCCAATTTATAGTGAAACAAGAATCAATTAAGATCCCTAACTGATATTATTGTTTCCTATTGAAGAGTTGCCAATCTTATGGAAATGAACAAATGCATTTTCAGATGTTGAACAAGTTTTCATGTATAGCATTAGCAGGAGTTGCAACTGAATATCTTCTTTATGGTTATGCTGAAGGAGGCCTTGCTGATGTTAACACGGTAAACTTTTCTTATGTTTTATCGACCCCAACACGACTTGCTTAGCTAAACATGTTTGCGGGGTTGACCCATAACGTTTAGTAACCCCGCAAATTTCGTGCCAGAGTGAAATCTAATACCTCTACATTTCCTTTAGTAATTGTTGTCTGGTTGTTGATGTGATATAGCTGGATGGGTTGCTGAGCAGCTTGGGATTCACTCAGAAGAAAGCAGCTTCTCAGGTAAGATGGGCTGTACTAAACACCATCCTAATCCTGCGCCGCCACGAACAAGCACGCACTCTCCTTGCGCAAGCCATGTCCGAGGGGAAATCCGTGGGGTCTTGCATTGATGTTATAGAGAAAAACATTGATGAAACAAATATTTAATGCACCCATTCTTCACAAGTTCTTGTAGGAAAGGATATCATACTACAAGATCTATATAGGCGGCCGCAGGGTGGGCTTGCCAGGCTTCATGTCCTAACAGTTGCTGTATCCATCCCTGTATGTGTCTCGCCTCTACTACTATCCTATCTGTCACATCTTTCACTATCTTGTCCTGCAACCATCTAAACTCTACCTTTTCTGACTTAATCTTTTAACATGTGACTGTACATACGATACGGTATATTGGATGATATAAATGTGAATCTGTTACATTGCATAAAATGAGGATCGACGTGATTTAGGATGCTATTCTAGGCATTTAAACCTATAAAAGTTAAAATGTATATGCCGAGTTATTTTGTAAAACGATACACAGGACCGTTCGAATATTAGCTTGTTAATTAGACCGATTTGGCTCTAGCTTGATGGCTCGTATAAATGTCTGAGCCTAGTTTGAGCTGTTTGGCTCGTGAGCTGATTTGCCTCTAGCTACTCGCTCATATAAATGACCTCATTTACTTGTTATTGGTAGTTTGGTACTGTATTATTTCTACTTTGACACATGTTTTGATGGCATCTGGGACTTGCATGGTTTGATTCATGGATCGATTTTTATCCCTTGAAGAAGGGATGGTGAACCCCAAGTAAATCGATTTTTTTTAACATTTTTCTTTTATTTTTATTTGATATTGAGGCCGTTAGCCGGTTGAGTTGAAAAAACAGTAGCATGATAAGTTGAAAAAAGCACTAGTTTGGTAAATATTTTAGAACCACACCCATTTAGTAGATGATATTTTTGATCATATCCATTTGGCTAAAAACGCGTTCTTTTGTAGTTTTGTTTTATTAGGTGTGTATTTCTATATAGTGTTAGGTTCAAATGAGAATATCTAAATAATTATGAACCATTTTATTCACCGTTGATATGAATAAAATGGTTTCTAACATGGTTCTTAACAGCTTCAAATATTTATCACTGAATACATTATAATATTTTAATGGTTGTGGAAATAGCGTATTAACTAGTAGTGACTATACTATAATTACTAATTATTTTTTTCTTTTTAACAATTTTTTACTTCTAAACACTATCTAAACTTGTAGGATTTGAACCCACTTTTATGAAGGGTAATTATCAATGTCACTAGGCCATGGGCACTAATTATTCAATAATTGTGTATTCATCTATAAATACATGTATTCATTGGTGAAGAAAATAGTTACTAATATGTGTGTGTTTGTGTTTGTCTACCTGTGTATATCATTCATTTTATATAGTGTAAGGTTTAAATGAGAACCACTCAAAATTTAAGAACCTTAAAAAAAATGAGAATCACCTTTTAGTCGTCTTGATGAAGATCTTTTGATGACATTTTTGTAATTAATGCGAAAAAAATGAATACAAGTAAACACTTGTGCAATAATCGGTGAATACATGTATTCAGGAGTGAATACACGTATTCAGGAGTGAATACACTACATAAACGTAGTGACATTTTCATAATTAACATAAAAACATATATTTACCAAATGCAGAGCATTCACTGATAAATATAACAAAATACAGTGCATTTTCACACATCTAATGAATACACCATATATACATATAGGGTATTCACTAATGCATTCGAGTTAACTACAAAAATGTCACCACGTAATAACTCTTAATCATTTGTCGACTAAAAAGTGGTTCTTATTTTTTTTAATTGTTCTCATTTGAACCGAACACTACACACATGTCATATGTGTGTTTAAATACAGAACTGCTTTTTAGTTTTTGGATGATATTTTAATGGATGGTTGAGATTTTCATCTATTATCTCTCTCCTATTACATGATTAAAGGCAAAAAAAATTCTTTCGATTCATATTTATGTAATAGTTCTTATTTAAACTCATACATATAGGAGGTTAATTTGAATGAGATCCACTAAAAAATTAAGAACCATTTTTCTTTTAATGAGAACTACATATGGGTCGCTGGATCTACAGGATAAAAAAAATCACGTAGTAACATTTTTATAATTAAGTGAAACGTAAATAAATGAAACTTTAATAGTACAATGTATGTATTTGGTGAATACAATACAAGATATATAAATCTAGCGCGACCGCAATATCATAATGAAACAATAATATTGTGGTGTTTGCATTGGTAGATACACATGATAGTACTTTAATGTATCCAATGGTGTATACAATGCATGTATATTTTTAGCATGGTCTAGTATATTCAATGATGAATACATTACTTGTGAATTCTAAGTGTAGTTTATTATATGCATCAGTGACTACAAAAGAGAACTTTAGTGTATTCCTGCTGAATACATTACTTATTGATTCTTTTTAGTGTATTTACTTATGCATATACTATATGTAAACTCTGAGTACTAAATGTAGATTGTGAGCATAGGTTTATGCATACAACACTCCCGTTTTGAGAATTTTAGTGTATTCACAGGTGAATATACTACTTATGTCGTGTATTAATTGATGAATATACTATATGTATATTTTGAGTGTAGTTTAGTGTTTTCATTGGTGAATACACTACTTTTCAAGTATAGTTTAGTGCATTTATTAAAAAATTTATACCATAAAATCAAGAATTTTATTTTCTTTAATATGAGTATAGTATTTATATATTTTAAAAAACGACATTTTTTAAAAGTTGCAGTGCACAGTGTGACTAACTCATTTCTGTAATGGTTTTTTATTACGTACTACATCGTGCGTTTACCCCATCTTACAAGGTGCAAATTTGTGTCGTAAACCTATGTACGTAAATGGACACAAATACTCCTCGCTCACACACATACATGTATCACCTCCTAGTGGGTTCCTACGAAAAAAATGACTTTATACAGATCACTATATATACACACACGTGCATATAGAGGTGCACAAATCAGTTTTTCAAACCAAACTGGTTTGAAACCAAACCAAAACCGGTTTGAAACCAAACCAAAACCGGTTTGGTCAAGAAAAGTCGTAACCAGTTTGGGTTTAAACTGGTTCGGTTTGAAATCGGTTTGAGAGGGGGAGTTTGACCCAATTTTTTAAGGGTTTTTGACCGGTTCGGTTTAGGGTTAAACTGGTTTCAGCTTATAGGTTTCAAACTGACGGTTTGAACCAGTTTAACAATCGGTTCGGGTCGGTTTGAAAACCGGTTTGAGATCCAAACCAATTTTTTTGTGCACCTCCAGGCTCCATGTGCATAAATATTTATATGAGAATCTTGGTGAAGAACTTTAGTTAGTACTTAAATATTTATATAAGAATATTGGTGATGAATTGTAGTTGGTGCATAAATACTTATTGTGCTTACCTTTTATTTTGTAGGTTGAAAGCATTTAATGTTGAACATAAGCTCCTTACTAAAATTATAAGAATGTTAGCATATTTTAACATACCATCTTTAGTGATTAGTACTTAAAGGTTAATGAACACCAACATTAAAGAATGTCCATGTTTCTTCTTAACTTTGAAAGAACAGGTAATGTAATGTTACACAAATGGTACTACTATACATAATCATGTACACAAGAATCAGAACACACACTTCACCTTTCATATCCAAACCCAAGATTTCAAATCACCATCAGCCTGCAATCACATGACAACAAAAAGATTATACTACTGTTAAAATAATATAAGTTAATCCTAAACCCTAAAAAAGTTACCCGAAAACGATTAGCTAAAGAAATACTCACATTCTTCAAAGGCAAACACATCACTGTCACCATCTTCCTCGGATTTGATGGCGGTTATCGTTGTCATCAACATCACCCGTTTCATCAACTTTACAACTTTCTTCCTCAGTAGACGGTTTGCAGTAATCATGTCCAAACTCTACAGGATCTTCTTCATGCATTGGAACTTCATCAACAGCAATCATACTCAAGTCAGAACGGTTAGAACCTGGGTTCGAATTGTCACTAGTCACAATGCTTTCTGAAGACTGAACCCCTGATCTGGCAACGGTTGGTCCACCGTCAACAGGAGATGGAGAATTCATGATTTCATCAAGACCAGAAGAAAACACGGCATCAAAACCAGTAAAAGAATTCTGCCTATTCAAGCTGTCATTATTATTTACAGTTGAAGAAAGAATAGGATAAGATATCTGTGGTTCCATCTGTTCTAAATTTTGTACGTCTGCAGGTTCCAGTGATGACCCTGGTGAAAAATGCCTGTTAGATGAGAACTACATCTAAAACAATAGAGTAATAGGCCCTCAAACGGGTCAAATTAGGTTTAGCTAAAAAAAAGAAAGGAATACAACCACCTAAATTGTTTTATTTAAAATGTACATTATTATTGAAACAATATAGATTTTTGTAAACATATTTAATAAATGAATTATTTATGAATTTTTATAAAAAATGAATCAAAAAAGTGTTAGTGGGTACTAGCCAAACCCGTTTTTACCTAATACTAGAAAATTACACATTTCTACCCGACCCGTTACCCAATCCATCCAACCTGCCTATTTTGCCAACTCTAAGATTACTTGCATAACAAGAATAACCGCCTTACCATGAGATGCAGTGGAATTTTGAGGAAACTTTTCATCGCTGCAACCACCAATGTTAGAAGACGAAGCAGAATATCTTCCAGCAGTAAATACTCTTCAAAGAAATGCATACCGCATTAAAGACTGGGTAAAAAAACAAAAAAATAAGAGCTAATGTATAACAAAAGAAACTACTAATGCAAAAAATCCTGCGACGTGTTGTCCCTAGTAAAGTTGGTCACGTGTTACATGTGACCGGATGATAATGACGTTCAGCATGAAACCTCAAACTTGAGTTTACCCAATTAATTATGAAGCAAAACAAGCAACTAATTTCTAATCACAGCCTCCAATTTCTCTTATGAGTTATGATAATTGCCATAATTTGAACATATGTTTAGCTTTATCGCAAAAACGGAAGAAAATAGTTCAGGTGCACTTAGCCTCAAATGTTGCAGACCAAAACAGGTTTGAACATTTAGGGAATGAATGAGCATATAAAAATTGTGAGTAGAGAAAAGCAACTACAGAATTTATACCTAGTTTCTGTTTGCATCTGGTATTGTACTTCTATTATCCCATAAAAATAACATAAACCAATAAGAACAAAAAAAGAAAATTGTTCCAAGGCTGCTATCTCAACAGCAACAATCGACTTCCATCCAATTAATAAAACCACATTCTTGCTCAAAATGCCTATGGCCAAGTGATTGAGGTGTCTAATAATGTGTATGCATCTAAGCTTCTAAAGCTAACAATATGGAGCCTAAAAAAATTAGATGAAGAAACAATTTAACCAGGTTTTAATAGAATAAATAAAATAAATAGAAGAAAGGTCAAATTGAGACTACCGGCCATCAGTCCAACCAGGATGAACTGCACTATAGCTGTCAAAAACAGGCAGCAAATCTTTCTGCCTAACTTCTACTTCATTCACTCGGATTGTTTCAATATCAACCTCCCCAGCATCATTTAGCTCTTGGCATGACTGTGTGGCCATCACATAGAAATATATCTACAAAACAGAATAAAATCATAAGAATGTTTTTGTCAAAAAGCCAACATAGAACAACACAGGTTAGTAAGTACCTTGGACTTTTGCCAAACTGGAACTCTCCCAGACTTCATTTGCACCTCCGCATGAGAAAGATACCAACGGGATCGTTCTTGGCGTTTACTATCTTCGTCATCAGAACTAGTTATGGCAGTTTCTACTGAACTGTGTCTGGTAGGAGCGGTCCCACCTATAAACTCCTCTTTTTCTAGCCAATCCGTTCTTCGGCAAACATCCCACCATTGAATTGGTTCGACTTTCATCCGCAAGTCTTCATCTTGGGCCACCTGTGAAGCGGTCCCCACCTTTAAAGGAGATTCACCTTGCTCTCTCCCTATAGAAGGCAACAACTCATACTGAATTACATAGCCAGATGGACTAAACACCAGCAGATGCTCTAAGGTTTCCACATTTGAGACAGCAGATATGGAACTGTGGAAAGTGGCAGCAATGACACCAGGTGGCACTGATGTCTTTCCAGATGCAGCATTGCCTACCGAATTAATCCACCCAAAACTAACGTTCTTTATTCTGCTAACCACAGAGAGAGTGATTGCTGCTGGCGGTGGTGGTGACAACAATTGATCATTCGTGAAAGATGAAGTAGACCACCACGGTACTGATACAAAGGCTGAAGGTGATCGCCCATTGATTTTAGAGTTTTGTAACTGAATACCAGTCTCACCACCAAAAGGAGATAATAGAAAAATATGGCATGTGCCCTTAGATGAAGTTACAGCTATCCATTCACTATATTGACTAAAACAAATGTCTTGTATCACCTGTTAAAGTAACTATAAGTAAAATCCCAAATAATCAAAACTGGAGGTAGCAAGACTGATAGAAATGGGTCAATTTCTAGTACTGCTCGAAACAGGCTAGGCCACGTTGTCCTCCAATTACTTCTTTGTCCACTTTTTAAAATTTTCTTTTTTAAATAATCAACGTGTTAACTATTATTAGAAAACACTAAATTATGATAACTATATATAAATCTTTGAATAAAACAATTTAGGAGGCTATATGCATTATAATAAACTTTGCACGACTTTCAACAGGTTTGACCCATTCCTCTTATATGACCCATTTGAGATTAAACACAACTCAAATTGACTCATTCATAAGTAAATGGATCAAAACTGACACCTCTAAATCAAACAAGAATGAGAAAGAGAGGGGGGAAACACACAGCAGATGTCATGCCACGATGGAGCTTGTAAAGATGCACATGAGCAGAATTCCAGTTAAATTTTTGGCTGCCTGAATCACATTGTGAGGAGGATGGAAAAATCCGGAAAATGTTAATATTGTTCCCGTGAACTGATGCGGTGACCAAAAGAGTCCCGCTTGGATCAAAACATAGTGCAGATATGGGACTTGCATGGGCCCTAAATTGTGAAACAACGGCATGGGATACAAAATCTTTAATCACAACCTGCATAGAAATTATTCAAAATATATATATAACTTCAGTAATAACTCTAACCATTAACCAAAGCATCAATTCCTCCTTTAGTACAATTAAGTTCCTTTCAAACACTTGCATTTTAGCATAACCCCAAAAAGGATGCATAATTGATTACTAAAGTATCAAATACAGAAGTATTACCATTCCAGCATTAGCATTCTCAGTTGAATGAGCCACAGCCCTACCAGCTTTCCTACTTGAGTTATAAGAAACGGGAGAGGTGGAACCGTCAGGGAGAAGCTCATGACAATACTTTGACAAAGTTCTGTAACTCATGTCTCCAAGATTAATAAGCCCACTAGCCAGCTGCTTGCTGGATTCCATGGCATATCGAGCCATCAAACTTCCACTGCCAGGTGAGGTTGAAGGACTTACACCTGGAGAAGGACTCAGGTTTTGAGGACTTAAGCGTCCAGTATTTGACAATAATGGATTGTTGGAAGCATAAGCCAACCATCTGGGGCCCACAGCCATTGGCCCATATCCAATATTAATCCCAGAGACTCCTTGTCCTCCCAATTGAGATATTGGGTAAGTGAGCACACTAAACTTGTTTTCAAGAGTAAGTGCATCAAAGCAATATATCTGCCATGTAAAAACGAGCATAAAAGTCATGAGCCATGCAATACATATTAATCTGATACTGACAGCTTTTAGGATCTTGTGGACACCTAAGGCTGACATTGACTAATAAATTTGGTTAACACTTCTATAGCATTCCGTTTTGCGTTAAATTGAAGATTTTGTTAATACAATACGCATCTTTTCTAAATATCACTTTATTCAGAGGTTGCCATTTTGACCCGATTCACTTACGAAAGGATTGATTCAAGAGATCTCTATAGAACGAGTCAAGCGAGTAATACACACAATATATATATATATATATGTGTGTGTGTGTGTGTGTGTGTGTGATTAGGAGGTTTTATTCTTAATGCATAGAACCTCCTAAATCATTTCATGTAAAAAACTAGATTATTACTGAGATAAAATATCTTTTTGATCATATTTGGCACACTAATTATTTATAATAAAAGAGGCTAATAATCTTGAACAAAAAGTGTTCAAGGGCAACCCACCCAGATCCTTTTCAACCCATTTTCCACCTCTACTTCGTTGCATGAATCCAAACTCAAAGTTAACAGAAGTGAAATTCGACAACAACTATACTTGGCACAGCTTCATTCTCAAACAAGCTAAGAACTGAATTAGACATAAATGACGGGGGAATTTCATAAATAAAATCAAGAAGCAATGACAAGATAAAAGGTCAAACTTCAAAGTAGATGGATACTTACTTGTGATGCAAGACCTACAGCCACTATTCGTGGACTGCATCTAACCATATACACAGTTGACCTGAATCGTAAGACATGAACATAACTGTGTGACCTTAAAGAGTAAAACCGAACAGCTCTAGGAGAGTACATGGAACTTTCCATCTGAGATTCATCTCTTTCAGTGATTGATGTGCCCGAAAGGCTTGTTTCTTCACTAGCCACAACCAATAGCAAGGGGTGTGACATTTTGAATCCCTCTTGGCCTTTGGTCTGTTCAGGGGTAGGCTGGATTTGTAGAAATGTGACTGGATCATCACGACTTGAAACCAGTTCAATAAAATTAGAACCAACATCAACATCGAGGACTTGAAAACCATTGGAGTAACCAAGTAGGAGAACATGCTTCACAGTAGTTGGACTAAGCTCTAGTATATCAAAGCAAGACCACAGGACCTGTTCAATCAAACACTGGTTATAAGCATGAAGGAATATAAAGCCAGGATTTATGAATGCAAACATGTACAACATAAAATAATACTTAGTAATAAATAAAATGATGTCATTTTGATACAGAATTTACGGTTTGCTGTGACTATATCTATCTTCTAGGCTCTAGCACGTAACAAGTCTCCTCAAGTTTGACCATACATATCAATCATGCACAACTAACGAGGAAAGAGAAATCTAATCTTCAAAACTATACACCTAATCAATGTTCTGAACTTGAAGAGGTTGTCTCCCCATATTCTGATCACAAAGTGAGAACATTCCAACAACTCCATTTGCATTAACAACTGAAGAAAACAATTAATGAACTTGACTGCGAGCCAGAAGGGAAAAAAATAAAGCACAAACAAATTGACTAAAGCATCAAAGTAAATATTCAAGAAAAATTCGGAATATCTTATAAATTCAATGGCATTGTGCAGGTGAAGGGTCTTGACTAAAAATGATTTTTGGCCAAAAGAAGATCAAACTGAATTTAGACCACAAAGTGTAATAAACTAGAACCTTGTAACAAGAAGTAAAATAACAAACTTTATGGCTGTTGCAATTAAAAGCAGTAATATCATTTGTAAGGAGTTCAATTCAAAAATATAGTATAGAACTCATATAGGAAAGATCACTTTTGGTCTTTGACCATTTAACAAATGGCCCAGTAAAAGCATTTAAAACCAGGAGACAGTTGCCAAGTAAACATAAAAATGAATTAGAGAACAAATTATCCACCTTTTGTACTCCTAGTTAAGCTCCTGTATCCCTAATTAACACATTTCCCAAAGTTTGTGACAGACTAAAACTCCTATCTAAATTTCTGTAAGTTCGGAAGAGAGAAATGCCCGACCAAACAACAAAAGAATCTTTTTAATAACCAACTCGTTCCTGTGAATCATACAATTTTGGCCGATTAAGTCCCATATAATCATGTCACATTGCTAACCAATTGGTTTGTTTCTAACTCCTCAAAGAAACTGTGAGTAGAAAAAGTGTTCAGTAATTTGGCAAAGAAATAAGAGTTTAAAGAAGAATGGAACATATACAACACACGATAAAGATAAATCAAAAGATTTCTTGATCCGACACCACCAACAGATAATAGTGAAATGATCATTCACAAAAGTGGCACTCATGACTTATAGTGTATATAGCTTAGAAAGTCAAATCTATAATATCTCATAGCAGCAACTTCTTTTCAAGTCCATAAGCATAAAGAACTATGTACATGTAAGTTATCCTGCAAATCTCTTAAGCAATCATGTAGCATATGAATTAGAAGGCCACGAGCTAAATGGTACCCTCGCCCCTATAATTGATCCATCACAAGTTAACTCGTTTTCTCACCTGGACACACACACAAACAATGCACGATTTATTGAAAAGAACATGAGATACTGACTCGAAGAAGAAATGCTAAAAGAGTCAACTAACAACCAACAAGAGTATCCCGCACCTTGCTCCAACTCTCCAATAATTCCTAATTTGTGATGTACCGCCTCGTTTTTAGCCTCTCCCAGATCTAGGTCTTTGGTTACACTTTAAAATATGAGTTTTATCAGTACTAATGATAATTTTGTCTCTATCCTTTTATTTTTTTTCACATAAATCCATTTTCTTATATATTTTGACATAAGTCCGAAAGTTTCCTAAATGTATCCGCATCCCAGGTTCCATATCCACACATATCAGTTGTTATTAAAGCATATGATAATTCTGTAATTCCAAAGATGTGAACACACAGGTTCTTCTGAGACAATCATAAAAAGGACCAGCATCTCCACAACCACAGAAATCAATAAACCCTAAATCTAAGGAAAGATCCAAATATCTCATCCACTAGTTCTCACTTCAAATACTAGCGTCTCATTATTCAGTAAATCATAATTTCAATCCTTCATTTCAATTTCCACGCCTCAAAAAAATCTGAACACAATTTCCTAGAACTTAAACTCAACGAAGATAAAAATAAACATAAAACTAAACTGAAACAAGTCATCATTAACACATAACAGAAGTAATAACCTCAATCAATATCTATAGCTAATACAGTAAAATACTTCCAAACAATTTTCGAAATCAATCGAATAAATAATTAGTCACCAAACCTGATCTTTCCGAAGTTCATCGGAGGAATCGCCGGAAACCGATCCAGATACGGACGCTCCAGCAGACCTAACGTTAGTCGATACGGTTTTGATACAGGAAGAAATGAATCTGAACGAGTTAGGGATTAAGCCATTGCCGTTGTCATGCTTATCGTTATTAGCTTTGTTTTGGTTTCTCCTCATAATAATAATCGACAACTTGTAAATGTCACCGGCCACCACCACGCACCGTCAATCGCCGGAGAAGATTCGCGATAGAATGGAGCATAAATTAATGAAGTTCGCCGGAAAAAATTGCGAGAAGACGACGGAGATTACAGCGGTCAGGGATTTTCAAAGTGTTTGTTGTGTTTGACCTTCACAGCGACGGTTCCTCTCTCTCCCTCTCATTTTAATTGCGCCGTAAGCTAATTTTTGTAGGTGTCATATCGAGTCCTTTTAGATATATTATTGTTAAATTATAACTTTCTTTGAACCAAATAAATCATTCTTTACGTATCAATTTTTATTCACGTATAAGATTATACTTTTATTAACATTGATTTAAGCTAAATGTTACATGACAACTTTTATTCGCGCATAAGATTATACTTTTATTAAAATTGATTTAAGCTAAATGTTACGTGACAGCTTTACATTCGTGTAACATTGTCAAACGTTCATTCAGTGGCAGTTATCTATACAGATTTAGCATGTATGTGAGCTTAAGTTGCATATTAACGATTTTCTTTGCGTACTAAATATGGATATGACAGCATGTTTTTTTTATGCTATCGAACTTATTTATATATTTGAAGGGCAAATCCATTAAATACTCGAACTTGAGTCATGTATCACTAAAACTGGCATTTGTTGTTTATGGATGTGGGGTTGTGACGATAAGTGTCGCTGAAACAAATTAATTTAAACACACGTATAATGAGAGGTAATGTATGTATTGGGATAACAATGGTTTAATGTTAATTAAGATATTTGATAATCCCTTGTTTTGATAATGATTGTTGAAATCAATAACTTGTGTTGTTAAGTTGTTGATTAAGGATGATCATATACCACATACATGTCTCTATACATTTAATGAATTATCAATTACAAATATCAAGTCTAATACACAACAACACTGATGATATTCAAGTATATAAGATCAACAAGTGAGAACCGACATCCACACGTGAGGATCTAAGCTCAAATCGACAGCATGAATATGTTGATAATCTAGAGAGATCTTAAAATGGTTTTAAATAATATAACCTAATTAATAAAAATGATTTTTTTAAAATGAATTTTTTATTACACAAAGATCCTTTCCAAAGATATTTTATAAAACCTTGGCTAAATTTTTATAAAACCAAAATCTTACAAATAGTTTAAAAGTTAGTTGTTTTAAATCAAATGGATATTTGAATTTGAATTTAAATGAAATAATCTTACTAAATAAAGAAGTCCTCATATGTGTTTTAACATATAAGACACAAACAACCTTTTAAAGGATGCCAAGACCAAAGTGGAAAGGATCATCCATGCTTTATAATAAACATAAGAGATCTTACCATTTTGGTGTAATATCTTGCTCTTTCATACCACAAGCCAAGACACCTTTCTTGGGCTTTAGAATCTGGAGAAAATGTGTGAAAATGAATTTGAAATGATGGATTGGACAACACACAACGTTCACAACACTATAAGTCAAGAAAACAAAAGGTCGTTGAAGAGACCGTGGAAGTGGCAGAATTTTGTTGTCTGGATTTGTGTGTTGTGCATATAAATACAAGCCTTTCACAACCATTTTCCTAACCCCTTTTACTCAAAACACCTTCGTATATATGTGTATATATATATATATATATTTAATATATATCTCTCTAGTTCCTTGATATTCTAACATCAAATCAAGTGAGAGATTGAACATCAAATATTAAGAGCAAAATAGAAGAGTTGTGCTACAACTTCCAATCTTGTATCTCTTGTGCTTGTATTTTATGTGGTAATGTGTTACCACTTGATTGACAAAATATTGTAAGGGGCACTCAATATATGTGAGTTAAGTATCATCATACTATCTTGATATAGTGTTGAGTTGTGAGTTGTGAGTGTTACACTATCTTAACATAGTGTTGAGTTTGTTGTGAGGTTAAACACTATCTTGATTTAACGAACCAAAATCCAAAATATAATGTTATTTTCCTAAATAATATTATATGGGTGAAAGTAGAATAAAACAAAGTGAAGGGTATGTTTCAATGTTGCATTTTATTAAACTTTGGAAGAGGGAGGCAATTCAGGAAGTTCAAGGACTGAATTGTAACTTTGCAAAACATGGATTTAGGTGGGGGGTAGGGGGCTTTCATGACACACACTATGTGTGTGTGTTTTGGTCATGGAAAGCAAGAGGGGAAGTGGGAGATGGGGCTGAATTACAAATCAAGAAAGTGCAAGAGAAATCAGTTGATTATGGTGCAATCAGCTTCTTCTGAACATCAAGTAAGTATCCTTATTATCTCTTGATTCACCATTGTTGGTGTTCTTGGGAGGAAAACGAATTTAGGGCTGATTTGGTTGAATTAAGTGGGTAATAACTTGTTTAAGGTATAAACCTAACTTAATTGAAGGTAATGGGTGGTATATAACATCATCTAAACATCAAATTTGGTGATTCAAGAATTAGGGTTCTTAAGGGTGAATTGGAATGTTAAATTGAGGTTGGTTAAGTGTTTAGGGTGTTATTAGACACATAATTAACCATAAAGCCCCAATTTATATGGTGTTTTGTAAAATAGGGGTTTTGGTGGAACTTGGGTAATTCCTTAACGGGTCATTTGGGTTAAGGGATGGGTGTTGAGGGTTTAATTATGATAATCTAACCTAGAAAAATGATAATGTTGGTCATTTGGTATTAGGGGTGTGTTAGAATCTCAATTGGTGTGATTTTGAGATATCTAGACTAACGACAAGATGAATTGCTTAGGTGATCAAAGGTATTAAAGGAACTAGCTTTGAAGATCAAGTGGGATCTTTCTTAGCAAAAAGTTAGGTGCTTTGCACTTACTTAGTAATTATAGGTGGTAGTAGACACACATATTTGTTATACATGTTGATTTGTTGATTATCATGTGTGTAATTGTGTGTATGTTGATTTGGTAAATTTGCATACGGGAATGTATGCAAAGGGATGGTGTTTAAGGTGCTTGATGTCCATGAACCTCACAATGTAGTTTGGTGATTAAAGTCATTGAATTAATTATGTGTTTAAGTAGAGTAATTGTATGACCGTGTAGTATGCAAGGGAGGGAGTGAATTTATTATAATTGAAGTCTTTGAACTTCACAAGTTTAAATGGTGAATTTGGGATCTTTGAATCGCACATGTTGGTAAATAACGTAAGGGCTATAAAAGTTGAATGGTGTCATGTGTGTACACTTGTATGTATGTTAGTGTTTGAAGTCTAAGAAACTCACTCGGTGGTTAATTGAGGTCATGAACTTCACTAATGTCGTTGTTGTTTGAAGTCTTTGTGAACTTCGCTAAGGTGTGCATGGGTCGGTTTGGTTCGGTTTTGGGGTAAAACCGAACCCAAAACCGAAAGTTCGGTTTCTGGTTTTTGAAAACCGTTTGGTTTCGGTTTTTGGTTTTTAATACGGGTTCGGTTCAGTTTCAACTTTTTCAGTTTTACCAATTTGACTTTAATTTTTTTAACTAATGATTAATTGATTATTACACATTTAGGCCTAAAATGTTTTAGCTACATAATTTATTAGTTTCTTATAAAATAGTTAACATTAAAAAAATATTATATTAAAAAAACATTAACGCAAATATGTGTAACACATATATACATGCACACAATATATTATAAAAGTTTATATGTATACGTTCGGTTTGGTTCCGTTTTTTCGGTTTTCAAAAAGTACAAAACCGAAACAAACCGTAATTTTCAGTTTAAAAAAAATACAAAACCAAACCGTCGGTTTTTAGTTTGGGTCGGTTTTTTCGGTTAATTTGGTTTTTTGCTCACCCCTAAATGTCGTTGTTGTTTGAAGTATAAGAATCTCACACGAAAGTTATTTGAGGTCATGAACTTCACAAGGTCGATCTGTGGCGTTTGAGGTATTTAGAACCTCATATAAAGGCGTTTGAAGTCTAAGAACCTCACACGGAGTTAATTGAGGTCATGAACTTCACAAAGTCGTTTGTGGCGTTTGATGTCTTTAGAACCTCACAAAGGAGTATGGTCGGGTTAATGGGTGATTAACTAACTAGTGTGTACATACATAGGTGGTAATGTATGTAAGGTGTCAAATATGCTTATTGAAGTTTTTGGGTGTAAATTGGTTTTCGGTTTGGGATTAGACATGTATAGGAGTTAATACATGTTACCGGAAAAGCCCAAACTTCTAGTATATCTCGAGCTAGGAAATTTTTAGTTTACACTTGATATAGTGTTGGAGTGTGAGATTGTAAAGACTACTATCTTGTCTTGATATAGTTAGTCGAATAAGGTGAACACTACCTTTGATCAGTGAAACGCTTGGTGTACGAGTGATCTCTTCTGTTCAAGTGAAATGTTTTTAGTGGAGCAACTCTCGATTGGAGAATTGGGGAAGAGGACATATAGTGGATTAGTTAACATCTACTTGAATCTCTATAAATCGGTTTTGTCATTCTTACCTTAAACTCTTTACATTCTTGTTTGTTTATATTGCTTGAGTTTTAACAAGTGTTAATCCTTACTAATTAATTTTAATTAACAAGTTTTTGAAAGAAAACCTACCCCCATTCTAGTTTTCTACAGTATGAGATGATGGTTAGTGGCGAGATGGTCCAAACATGGAATCCACTGAAATAATATCGGAGGTATTTCGATTCACAATATCAATCACTTCTCGTGGTTGGTTAGTAGCATATAGAACAACTACTCATGCAGGTGCTAATAAGTTAGCTTTATGAACTATCACCATGTTGAGAAGCGGGTTGCACTTATTAATGGTCATTAGATAGCAGTTGTCGGTGCGTGGTAAGTATAAATTAACTGTTCTACTTGCTATAATATATTTGTGATATGTGTTCTTCATATTCTAATCATCTCAAATGGTATATTATTTGTTAGTGAATTGGTTAAAGATGGACACACGGTACATTCTGGATGCACATTCTTGATTACGAACGATGAGAGGCATGCCCACTTTAACATTGTTTGGGACTTATTAGGAGGGTTATATCGCCTGATCCTCGTGGACGACTTACAAGTTGCAAGATGTTCATATGCAAACATTTCTGACTTATCGTGTAACAAAATCATGATTAGTGGTTAGCTTATGTGTTAGCCACACGTTTTGTTTGACAACTATTGTAGTTTGTCACCATGAAGAACCATCAATAACCACTCACATTCCTCCATGTTCTTTACTAATTAATGTGGTGAGAGAACGAATACTAGGACCGAAATACTATTTGCATGATGGTTGGCTACACGCTTTGCTTGACACCTCTAACCATACAATCAAACTATCTTACCTTCACAGGGGTTTAGACCTTAACCCTACCATCCATTCCTTTCTATTGCCATCTTCATGACTTGTAATAAGATAAAACATACGTTCGTTGAATCCAAATGGTAAGGTTGTTGCTTTGTGACATTAAGGTCATGGGTTCGAGCCGTGGAAACAGCCTCCTACACAAAGTGTAGAGTAATGATGTGTACATCAGATCACGAAGCGATCCGGTCCCTCCCCAACCCTGCGCAAACGCGGAAACTAAGTCAAGCACCGAATACAAACTTTTATACGTTCTTTGAATCCAACCAGCATACCTTTATAACTGTTTACATTATGTTTACGTTATGTTAAACATGTTACCAATATAATGCAACATTGGTAGCCCATTGTTTTTTTTTTGTTATCGTGCTACATGTTTTCCTCATATTGTGACACCCACATCCCGGATCACCCGAGATGTCGGTCACCTGTCGGATTTACTCATGAACATATAGTAAGCAGAGATCATACACAACGGAAGACTTTAAAATACTATATTTATTTCATAAAACTTGTCTTAATGTACATTCTAAAGAAAGTACACACATTTCTATTGTTTTGCCAGTCTGCCGGAGAATGCCAGATAGCCCACCAGATGCCTCTACTCTAGCCCCTTGCCTTTACTGCAGGAGGCTACGTCTTTACCTGATACACATGCTTAAACATATGTCAGCTTACGCTGGTGAGTTCTAAGTTTTAGTTAAAATATCTTTGACCTCTGTCTCATACATAAATGGATTTATATGACACGCAATTTAAACATCACATTAACTTATTGCCCAAACATAATACTTTTAACTTGCACACTTGTCTTTCCGAGGTCACGTTAACCTCCAAGCGGTCGTCACCACTTATACATACCCTTGTACAATGTGCCATACTATATTCCACAAAGGAATGCAGTATATCTCTACGTCTTAAGTTGCAAGATATTATGTGGTATTTGGCCAGACGTGGCAAAACCTTTTCTTTCTTTACAGACCAACATGGTCAAAATGTTTGACATGGCAAAACATGCCAAAACTCTATCTTTTTCTCTTTACTCTTTGTCAAGACAATAAATGTCAAGACCTCTACAAGTCAAGGTAAAACCCTGACTCCTCTGTCATTACTTATCTGGGCTTACCATGATAAGTTCTAAAGCGTTTTACGTGTCAAAACCATTTTCTTTCTCAAAATCTTTTTAATGTGAAATTATGCCAAAAGGCAAGTTTCCATTCTAACCATTCCTTTCAAAACCAGTCCTTATCCTAAATCTTCGTAAAGGTTTCTCCATGGTATATCAAAGAAGACAAGGTGGTTATCCTCCTAGAGTAGTACCTCCAACAAAGATGTTCCCAGGAAAGAATGACGGGTCCAGGAGGGATTTATACACCGCTCTTTCCTTAGACAGAACATTCTGTTTGCCATATAACTACATAACGGTCGGATGGTTACCCAACGCTTCTTTGATATCTCATGAATACTTCGTTACTTAGTTTCAAGATTTAGACATGTTTTATACATAACCTCTTGCAATATGAATGATATCCTAAATATTTAAATCAATGTATATATCATTTATGTAAATCTTTCTAGCATGCATACCGACCCAAAACATTTAAAGTAAAATATTTAAAAAGGGCCTCATAGAACTCACCTTAACAGCGTCTCTACTTCTATAATCGAGCAGAACCGGTGCTAGCTCTAGTAATTACACGATCCTATGGAAATACAATAATATTTTAGTCTATATCTAAGATAATATAACCCCCCCCTCGGGGAGACTTCGTCATCCCTGCCCTAATACTTATCTATGTTTGGCATTATTCGGGCATTTCCCCATGCCCATGCCAACCCTTCGGGTATAGCCTTTACTAGTTGGCACTTATCGGGCATTCCCCTTATGCCCGTGCCAACCCTCGAGGCTACCCATTCCTAACTAAGGAAGAGGACTTACCGAAAGACTATATACGGTACGTTGATGTAGAGTTTCCACGTCCCTTGCTCCAAAAATGACTTGCTTGTAACACCCAAAGGGGTATTTCAAGCTCGGGATTCTCAAAATAGAGCGTTCCCGAAGAAGTGGAATGGATATCTCAACTCAAATCCTTGAAATTCTATTTATAGGCTGATTCTGGACCCTTAGCGGACCGTTACGAGTTCTGGTAGCGGTCCTCCACCGCCTCAGCATGACACGTGTCAGATTCAGGGCATTTTGCTTCCTGCGCAAGTAGCGGACCGTTAAGCCCTAGGTAGCCACTTGAATAGCGGGTACAGCGGGAGTTACGGCTGCGAAGTTTCGACCCTTGCGTTTCTTGTTGTGGTTAGAAGACTCGGGTTTTACATCTTTGACGGCCGCAAGAGTGGAGACAACCTTCTTGGAACCCTTTCTTGTTAAGGTTCCGGCTTTGACATGGTTGTCGGATAGTGTAGCGGATAGACGGATAGCAGCTTCAAGTGTAGGAGGATTGCTTCCAAACACAGCATCTTGAATTTGCATAGGCAGCCCGCCTATGTATTTTTCAATTTCGCGAGCAAGGGGAGTGATCATATGAGGCACCAATAGGCTCAGCTCTTGAAATCGGGTACTAAGCCATCTATTCCGGGTAGAACGTGATGTTATAGATCATTATTCGCGTAGTAGGAATTGCCGGGACTTGCATGCACTACAAATCGTTATTACGTGTGCACCCGTAATAATGATTTGCTTTGCATGTTCGTCTAGTTCTTCCTATCTTGCTATAATGTCCCCAAATTTTGAGTTTAAGTTCAGATCGTATCCTTGCGAATACATTGACTTATCAACGTTAAATAATTCCTCAAAACTTTCAAGGAGACATGCTTTAGCCTATAGGTAAACACTCACTTCAGGAATTCCCAGGAAAGCATACGGGTCCGTTTATTTGGATTTATACGAAATGCTTTCCTAGACAGAAAACCCAATGTACAGGTGTCACCCTTCCAGATTGCACGTGTCCTTTACTGGTTTCAAGAAATTAAGTCGTTGACGAGATTTTCAAGATTTTTATAGACTTGGGAGTCTATGAGTATAAAATGTGTAGGAATGTTGCAATTAATATGGATTAGGAAAGAGTATGAATAAGGATGGATATTGTATTTGTTTGCATAAGTTTGTTTGTCAAATGTGTATGTAAAGTATGTATCATGTATTTAAAGCCTTGTATGTATGTGTATAAGTCTCATGTATTAGACTCGGGAAAAATTCAAATAATACCTAACTACAAATAATTCACATAGCAATTAATCATTTAGCACATAACACATAAAAGGGAGTCCTAGGGTTATAGTCTAGGTCATTGTGTCTAATAACCTAATTCCCTATAACCATGGATCTAATACCAATCTGTCATACCCCGACCGATGGCGGAATCATCGAGGCGGACAATGAAATGATTGTTCAAAAGCACATGATAACTAAAATGTTGCATAATTCATTAATTAAATTTAAAGACAACAAAGATCCAAATACAATACATTTCAAATAACCTAGTCTAGTTCAAAACATTGATTTATTTAACTAGGTCCATAGTTCTTAAGTGGAGGAATCTTCAGCAAGCAATCATATATCCAAACCTGAAACATTATTTAAATCAAGTGTCAACTAAAAAGTTAGTGAGTACATAGGTTTTGTAGTTCCGATAAATAAAAACGTTATGCAACTCATTGTTTATCTTGTTAAACATAACATATATGGTGTATCATTTGTCTAATCACAATTCAAACCTTGATTGACGCACTTGAACATAGCACAACAGCTAAGTCTAGTATGTTTGAATATAGTTACCCACTATATCCGATATGTTTGAATATAACACGCGGCTATATCCGAGTATGCAGTAATAAACACCCTAACCGGGTGGGCTGGTCAGGCACAATAGATCTATTAATATTACTGTTGGTTTTCTTGTGTTTAAAGTAAATGTATGTACACCCAAGATAATAAGCATATAGTCCACATGTATAACACGTATAAACAAAGTGAGTAGCATGTATAATGTTTCACCCCAAAATGCGTAAAAATGTAAAATAGGGGCTATGTAACTCACTTGGCTAGCAGATATGATAATCCACGAGTGCGGGTGATAAGGACGTTGAAACCTAAGCGTGTTGGAACCCTATGTGGATAAATAGGTATTATTGTATGTTTGTATGTGCGTATTCGTATTTAAATGTATATAGGTTTTATAATAATATTCCTTAATATTTATTTGTATAAAATATGGTAGGAAAATGATAATGGTTTTGTAAAACTTTAACTTATAAATATATATATATATTGTTAAAATATTACATTTTTAAATAAGTAGTTATTATGTATTTATAAAAGTTTCTATTTATTTATTTATTTTTTTTTATCATTATTTATATATATTATTTGTAAGTTAAAACTATTTTAACAAAGTTATAAAAATATAGTGTTTATTATTTTATAAAAATTTGGGTAGGTTAAATATGTATAAAAGAATTTTAATGGTTTCCGAAATAAACGAACGAGTAAACCGATTCATTTTAGTCTTTATTGTATAAAAAGTATATTAAAACAAGTTAAAATAAATAAATAAAATAAAAACAGAAGCAAAAAAGTTTGGGCTGAAGGCCAACCGGAATCGAACCCGCGACCTCTGCCTTAAACACACACACGCATAACCAGCCGGGCTGCTGCCCATCGCTGGTTATGTGTGTATCAGTTTATTTAAATACACAAAGGCAAATCAGGTCGCTGGTCCTCGGCAACAGGCAAACCGTGTCCGAGGACACTTGGTTTGCCCGGTAACTCACGGGCGATGGTCGTGTTTTCGATTGGAATTGCTTACCAGGTGATAACAGAAGGTAATGAAATCAATTTGAGGCTCGAACCTAGTCGCGAAAAGTCTGGTCGGCAATATTCTTTTTCCGAAAAATGTCCAGAATGGGAATCGAACTTCTGGATGAAATTTGCCTCTGAAACCTTGGTCTTAGCTTCACTCAAGGACGACGAATGTGATGTTGTCTTCAATTTGAGGTGAGAGTGGGTGGAAGAGGGGTAGCGAGCTCGTGCAGGTCCGACTATGGCTATTTATAACCGAGCTCGTTTCTTATGACAAAACGTGCAATTGGGCACGTCCCGACACTCGTCTGGACGAGACGAAGCTAACAAGCTATCAAACACGCGTGGAGGTTGACTGTCGGGCTTGAATTCGGGCGTGTGTTCTCGGCCACCAACAGGATCAGACGATCCGTATGTTGGGGAGACCAATTGGTCGGGGCCTTTTGTTCGCGTGGGAGAGACGAGGCCAGAGCTGCCTTTAGCAGCTGTCGAGGTGCAGGGAACAGCCCTGTCGAGGTGTCGCCGGAAAATGCCTCGGACCGCCGGACAAACGTAGGGGATAACCGGAATTGCGATTTGGGTTTTGGCAGATTTAGTCCCTGTAGTTTGGTTTTGGTTTAATCTATTCCCTGGAATAAATACGGATGAAACCTTATGGTTTGATTTGTACAGAAATAGTCCCTTGACTGATTTTTGTTTAAAACCCTTTAGTTTGATAAATTCCAAAACAGCCCCTCAACTTTTATAAAAATTAATTTCTTTAATTTCTTTTAATTTCAAATATATTTTATAAACTTATTTTATTATTATTATTATTATAAATATTTTTTTTTATAAAAGTTATTTATCTTATTTAAACAGATTATTTTATTAAATATGCAACTTTTAAATTTAGATTTTTATATAAAATTTTATATAAGTTTTAAAACTTATAAAATTTTAATTAATTTAAATCCGTAAAATAAAAATACCTATTTGTATAAAACTAAATAAAACACTAGTATTTTATTTAATTTGAGAATGATTTACACGATAATTATATTACAAGTGCGCGAATGAAAAATCGAAACGTCACAGTCTCCCCATGTTAAAGGAATTTCGTCCCGAAATTCAACTAGTGGAGGCTATGAAAAGAGATGTGGATACTTGGTCTTCATTTGGTCTTCACGTTCCCAAGTGAACTCGGGTCCACGTTTAGACTCCCAACGGACCTTGACAATGGGGATGCGGCTACGCTTGAGTTTCTTGACTTCTCGGTCCATGATTTCCACGGGTTTCTCAACAAAGTGCATTTTCTCGTCAATACGCACTTCGTCAAGAGGGATGTGGAGATTCTCGTCGGCTAGACACTTTTTCAAATTAGATACATGAAAGGTCGGATGAACGTTGTTGAGTTCTGAAGGAAGATCGAGTTTGTAGGCCACTTTTCCTACCCTCTCGAGTATCTTGAATGGACCCACATATCGAGTTGCAAGTTTTACTTTCTTTCCAAATCGGACTACGCCCTTCCAAGGTGATACCTTTAGGAGAACCATATCTCCAACTTGAAATTCCAAGGGTTTTCGTCGCTTATTAGCATATCTCTTTTGTCGACTCCTTGCCACCCGAATGTTGTCACGGATAAGAGAGATTTTATCGGTGGTCTCTTGGATAAGCTCGGGACCGGTGATTTGTGCTTCACCAATTTCGTTCCAACAAATCGGTGAACGACATTTCCGTCCATAAAGAGCTTCAAACGGTGCCATGTTAATACTTGTGTGGTAGCTGTTGTTGTAGAAATATTCGATCAGTGGTAGGTGAGAATCCCAATTGCCACCAAAGTCAATGACACAAGCTCTAAGCATATCCTCGAGAGTTTGGATTGTTCGCTCGGTTTGTCCATCAGTTTGAGGATGGTAAGCCGTACTTAAATCCAAACGAGTACCAAGCGCAGATTGTAATGATTGCCAAAATCGGGAAGTAAAACGCGAATCACGATCGGAGATGATGTTCAAAGGGATTCCGTGACGACTTACGATCTCATCAATGTAGATCCGAGCCAATTTCTCGACTCGATAGTCCTCACGAATAGGCAAGAAATGAGCAGACTTTGTAAGTCGGTCGATAATAACCCAGATACTATCGTGCCCACTAGAAGTGCGTGGAAGTTTGGTGATGAAGTCCATAGCGAGGTTATCCCACTTCCACATGGGAATTTCAGGTTGTTCGAGGAGTCCGGAATGCTTCTGGTGTTCGGCCTTCACTTTAGAACAAGTTAAGCATTTTGCCACAAAGAGGGCAATATCCTTTTTCATGCCGGGCCACCAATATTGCTGACGAAGACCCATGTACATCTTATCAGCTCCGGGATGTACCAAATATCGAGTTTTGTGGGACTCGTTCATCAAAAATATATGAAGGTCGTCGCGATCGGGAACCCAGATACGGTCCAAGTAATACAATAGACCGTTGGCTTTGGTTTCTAGCAAGAGTTCTACACCACATGCCATCTCTTGATACATGTTTCCCTCGGTAACCGAGGTGTGTTGTGCTTGGAGAATACGGGCTTGGATATCGTTATGAATACAAACACTATGAAGCATGCTACGTTCTTTACGACTCAAGGCGTCGGCTACAACATTTGCTTTGCCGGGGTGGTAGCGAATCTTGCAGTCGTAGTCGTTGAGAAGTTCAACCCATCGTCGTTGCCTCATATTAAGCTTTTTTTGATTGAAAATATGTTGGAGACTTTTGTGGTCGGTGAAAACCACGCATTTGGTGCCATAAAGAGAGTGTCTCCAAATTTTCAAGGCGAAAACGACAGCACCAAGCTCGAGATCATGGGTCGTATAGTTCTTCTCATGGATTTTGAGCTGACGTGATGCGTATGCAATTACTTGGCCACGTTGCATTAGAACACAACCAAGACCTTGGTTGGATGCATCACAATAAACGACAAGGTCGTCATTACCACTAGGAAGAGTTAGAATAGGAGCATTGCAGAGCTTGTGCTTGAGAGTTTGAAAAGCTTCCTCTTGCTTGGGTCCCCACTCGTAAGATTTACCTTTATGAGTCAAGGCAGTGAGCGGAACCGCAATCTTGGAGAAATTTGAGATGAAGCGACGATAGTAACCTGCTAGTCCAAGGAATGAACGAATCTCGGTAGGAGTCTTAGGAGTACTCTAATTCTTTATCGCCTTGATCTTTGCCGGGTCCACATGAATTCCCTTATCGTTGACTATGTGTCCCAAAAATTGAACTTCCTTTAGCCAGAATTCACACTTGGAGAACTTGGCGTATAGTTGTTCTTTCTTCAAGAGTTCCAAAATCAAACGAAGATGTTGTTCATGCTTCGCTTTCGTTTTAGAATAGATGAGAATGTCGTCAATGAAAACGATCACGAACTTGTCCAAATAAGGTTTGCATACACGGTTCATGAGGTCCATGAAGACCGCAGATGCATTAGTCAAACCGAAGGGAATGACCATGAACTCGTAGTGACCATATCTAGTCCGAAAGGCAGTCTTCGGAATGTCTTCGGAATGTCTTCATCGAGAACACGAAGTTGATGGTATCCGGAACGGATCTTGGAGAAACATGCTGAACCTTGAAGCTGATCGAAAAGATCGTCGATACGGGGTAAAGGATAACGGTTCTTAATTGTAAGCTTGTTGAGTTCACGATAATCGATGCACATTCGAAACGATCCATCCTTTTTCTTTACGAACAGCACGGGAGCAGCCCAAGGTAAATGGCTCGGGCGGATGAATCCTTTGGATGAGAGTTCTTGTAATTGACTTGCGAGCTCTTGCATCTCGGAAGGTGCAAGACGGTAGGGAGATTTTGCCACGGGAGTTGCTCCGGGCACAAGGTCAATACGAAACTCTACTTGTCTAGGAGGAGGAAGGCCGGGTAAATCCTCGGGGAATACTTCGAGAAAATCTCGAATGATCGGAATATCTTGCAATTTCTTACCCTTGTCTTTCGTGTCAACTACGTGGGCCAAGAAGGCAACGTACTTTTTCCGCAAGTACTTTTGTGCCAATGTGCAAGACATGAGTTGAAGACCACGACACGGTTTTTCACCGAACATAACTAACGTGTCGCCCGAAGGGAGAGGTATACGAATGCACTTTTCATAGCAAATAACCTCGGCATGGTGCTTGGATAGCCAGTCCATGCCAATTATAACATCGAAGCTTCCTAATTGCATGGGAAGGAGATCAACAGAGAATTCATGATTATTAAGCTCGAGATTGCAGTTGCGGATAACAGAATTTATAGTAATAGATTTTCCGTTTGCTATCTCCACGGAATAAGAATTGTCAAGTTTCGTTCTTTGTTTAGCAAGTCGAGATTCAAAGGTAAGGGACACAAAACTCCTATCGGCACCGGTATCAAATAAAATGGACGCATAATGATTGTTTACGAGAAACGTACCGTTTATCACGTCGTTGTTTGCTTGAGCCTCATTAGCGTTTATATTAAACGCTCGTCCTTGAGGACCACCTTGATGATGAAGTTTTGGGCATCGGTCACGGAAATGGTTTGGGGCTCCACATTCGTAACATGCCCTACCATTGAGAGGTGCCGGATAGATTGGACGGTTGGCTAGAGCAGCTTGATGGACGGGAGGACGGGTACGGCAAGTAGTGACCACGTGTCCATATCGTCCGCAGCTTGAGCACAATTGGCATGGTAAGTTGGCAGGATGATAGTACTTGCAGGTCTGGCATTGGGGATTCGGGCCCAGATAAGGTTTCGGGTTTTGACCCAAAGGGGCCACTTGAATAGCAGGTACAGCGAGAGTTACGGCTGCGAAGTTTCGACCCTTTCGTTTCTTGTTGTGGTTAGAAGACTCGGGTTTTACATCTTTGACGGCCGCAAGAGTGGAGACAACCTTCTTGGAACCCTTTCTTGTTAAGGTTCCGGCTTTGACATGGTTGTCGGATAGTGTAGCGGATAGACGGATAGCAGCTTCAAGTGTAGGAGGATTGCTTCCTAACACAGCATCTTGAATTTGCATAGGCAGCCCGCCTATGTTTTTTTCAATTTCGCGAGCAAGGGGAGTGATCATATGAGGCACCAATAGGCTCAGCTCTTGAAATCGGGTACTAAGCCATCTATTCCGGGTAGAACGTGATGTTATAGATCATTATTCGCGTAGTAGGAATTGTCGGGACTTGCATGCACTACAAATCGTTATTACGTGTGCACCCGTAATAATGATTTGATTTGCATGTTCGTCTAGTTCTTCCTATCTTGCTATAATGTCCCCAAATTTTGAGTTTAAGTTCGGATCGTATCCTTGCGAATACATTTACTTATCAACGTTAAATAATTCCTCAAAACTTTCAAGGAGACATGCTTTAGCCTATAGGTAAACACTCACTTCAGGAATTCCCAGGAAAGCATACGGGTCCGTTTATTTGGATTTATACGAAATGCTTTCCTAGACAGAAAACCCAATGTACAGGTGTCACCCTTCCAGATTGCACGTGTCCTTTACTGGTTTCAAGAAATTAAGTCGTTGACGAGATTTTCAAGATTTTTATAGACTTGGGAGTCTATGAGTATAAAATGTGTAGGAATGTTGCAATTAATATGGATTAGGAAAGAGTATGGATAAGGATGGATAGTGTATTTGTTTGCATAAGTTTGTTTGTCAAATGTGTATGTAAAGTATGTATCATGTATTTAAAGCCTTGTATGTATGTGTATAAGTCTCATGTATTAGACTCGGGAAAAATTCAAATAATACCTAACTACAAATAATTCACATAGCAATTAATCATTTAGCACATAACACATAAAAGGGAGTCCTAGGGTTATAGTCTAGGTCATTGTGTCTAATAACCTAATTCCCTATAACCATGGCTCTAATACCAATCTGTCATACCCCGACCGATGGCGGAATCATCGAGGCGGACAATGAAATGTTGCATAATTCATTAATTAAATTTAAAGACAACAAAGATCCAAATACAATACATTTCAAATAACCTAGTCTAGTTCAAAACATTGATTTATTTAACTAGGTCCATAGTTCTTAAGTGGAGGAATCTTCAGCAAGCAATCATATATCCAAACCTGAAACATTATTTAAATCAAGTGTCAATTAAAAAGTTGGTGAGTACATAGGTTTTGTAGTTCCGATAAATAAAAACGTTATGCAACTCATTGTTTATCTTGTTAAACATAACATATATGGTGTATCATTTGTCTAATCACAATTCAAACCTTGATTGACGCACTTGAACATAGCACAACAGCTAAGTCCAGTATGTTTGAATATAGTTACACACTATATCTGATATGTTTGAATATAACACGCGGCTATATCCGAGTATGCAGTAATAAACACCCTAACCGGGTGGGCTGGTCAGGCACAATAGATCTATTAATATTACTGTTGGTTTTCTTGTGTTTAAAGTAAATGTATGTACACCCAAGATAATAAGCATATAGTCCACATGTATAACACGTATAAACAAAGTGAGTAGCATGTATAATGTTTCACCCCAAAATGCGTAAAAATGTAAAATAGGGGCTATGTAACTCACTTGGCTAGCAGATATGATAATCCACGAGTGCGGGTGATAAGGACGTTGAAACCTAAGCGTGTTGGAACCCTATGTGGATAAATAGGTATTATTGTATGTTTGTATGTGCGTATTCGTATTTAAATGTATATAGGTTTTATAATAATATTCCTTAATATTTATTTGTATAAAATATGGTAGGAAAATGATAATGGTTTTGTAAAACTTTAACTTATAAATATATATATATATATTGTTAAAATATTACATTTTTAAATAAGTAGTTATTATGTATTTATAAAAGTTTCTATTTATTTATTTATTTTTTTTTATCATTATTTATATATATTATTTGTAAGTTAAAACTATTTTAACAAATTTATAAAAATATAGTGTTTATTATTTTATAAAAATTTGGGTAGGTTAAATATGTATAAAAGAATTTTAATGGTTTCCGAAATAAACGAACGAGTAAACCGATTCGTTTTAGTCTTTATTGTATAAAAAGAATATTAAAACAAGTTAAAATAAATAAATAAAATAAATAAAATAAAAACAGAAGCAAAAAGTTTGGGCCGAAGGCCAACCGGAATCGAACCCGCGACCTCTGCCGTAAACACACACACGCATAACCAGCCGGGCTGCTGCCCATCGCTGGTTATGTGTGTATCAGTTTATTTAAATACACAAAGGCAAATCAGGTCGCTGGTCCTCGGCAACCGGCAAACCGTGTCCGAGGACACTTGGTTTGCCCGGTAACTCACGGGCGATGGTCGTGTTTTCGATTGGAATTGCTTACCAGGTGATAACAGAAGGTAATGAAATCGATTTGAGGCTCGAACCTAGTCGCGAAAAGTCTGGTCGACAGTATTCTTTTTTCGAAAAATGTCCAGAATGGGAATCGAACTTCTGGATGAAATTTGCCTCTGAAACCTTGGTCACAGCTTCACTCAGGGACGACGAATGTGATGTTGTCTTCAATTTGAGGTGAGAGTGGGTGGAAGAGGGGTAGCGAGCTCGTGCAGGTCCGACTATGGCTATTTATAGCCGAGCTCGTTTCTTATGACAAAACGTGCAATTGGGCACGTCCCGACACTCGTCTGGACGAGACGAAGCTAACAAGCTATCAAACACGCGTGGAGGTTGACTGTCGGGCTTGAATTCGGGCGTGGGTTCTCGGCCACCAACATGATCAGACGATCCGTATGTTGGGGAGACCAATTGGTCGGGGCCTTTTGTTCGCGTGGGAGAGACGAGGCCAGAGCTGCCTTTAGCAGCTGTCGAGGTGCAGGGAACAGCCCTGTCGAGGTGTCGCCGGAAAATGCCTCGGACCGCCGGACAAACGTAGGGGATAACCGGAAATGCGAATTGGGTTTTGGCAGATTTAGTCCCTGTAGTTTGGTTTTGGTTTAATCTATTCCCTGGAATAAATACGGATGAAACCTTATGGTTTGATTTGTACAGAAATAGTCCCTTGACTGATTTTTGTTTAAAACCCTTTAGTTTGATAAATTCCAAAACAGCCCCTCAACTTTTATAAAAATTAATTTCTTTAATTTCTTTTAATTTCAATTATATTTTATAAACTTATTTTATTATTATTATAAATAATTTTTTTTATAAAAGTTATTTATCTTATTTAAACAGGTTATTTTATTAAATATGCAACTTTTAAATTTAGATTTTTATATAAAATTTTATATAAGTTTTAAAACTTATAAAATTTTAATTAATTTAAATCCGTAACATAAAAATACCTATTTGTATAAAACTAAATAAAACACTTGTATTTTATTTAATTTGAGAATGATTACACGATAATTATATTACAAGTGCGCGAATGAAAAATCCGAAACGTCACATGGGGTGTTACACATATAGAGAGGCATTGTAGTAAAATGCCATGTTTGATACGCTATTGTTTGCAAGAGTGTGTCAAACTTTTTAGTTTTATTCATTATTGTAATGAGTTTTAATTATACAAATTCTCATCCCTTGTTACAATAGTGTGATTAACCCATTACATTAATGGTATGCCCAACTTTACATATATTGTTGCAAGAAACATGTGTAGTTAAATTAACGCAAATATCTTCCCTTAAAATTAACGCATATACACATGTGGTATCATAAAGTGTTCATACGTTTCCTAAAGGTACCATTTTTTACATGATCTTCTCCCAATATATACTCTCGAATATTATTAATTTATCAAAATTACATAGTAGCTACAGGGTTTTCCTCGCACGCATTGTGCTGGAAATTCCGCAACAATCTCAAATATCAAAACGCGTATATCAAAAATCATAAAGCACCACGTGGCATGGCGGTCCACGTTGCGGTGGCTTTTTCTCTCCCTAAACCCTATGTCACGGCCGATCGTAAACCTAAAGTTAGTTAAAAGACCGGTTTTTTTAAAGTTAATAAATAAATAAACAAACAAACAAAAAATTTTAAAAATGATTTTGTTACATAAAAACCTAAAATTAATTAAATGAAAAAACAATTTAAAAAAAAACTAAATAAGTTGGAAAACGAAAAAGAAGAAAAGAGGCATAATTCGGAGAGAGGGGGGTTACAGGGATCGAACCCAGGTCATTTGGGGAGGGGAGGCGGGCCCCACATGCGCTTTGCCAGCTTTACTAAAGACTTATTTGATACTAAATGTAAACAAAGTTGCATTTATGAAAGAAAAAAAATTGTTTTTTGCAACAAAAAAACCCAATCACCAAGGGCCACGTGACACTACAATCCAATAAGGGTAAATGACTATCTCTATATTTTTACAAATCATGTAGATATATAATGCATTTGTGAAGAATGATAATATATTATTATATTAATATTGATCTTAGTCATAAGAGTGTATTATTCTATCACTAACTTAGTTTTTTTTTCTAATATTTAAATAATAGTAACTGAATTAGGTAGTTAAAACTAGGGATACAAGGTTTTTTAACCATAACCTCACACATAATTTTTATTAGATCGGCTAACTCACATGCATTCTAATCCATTCCTACATTTGCATCAATATCTATTATGAAACTAGAACTCTTAACCACTTAAGGAGTAACACATTTACTACATTCTTTGATACCGCTAGGCTACAAACTCATTTGTACTCACACACAATTAACCCACCATCTACTAGAATTCATATTAATCCATTTAAATAATAATGAAAACATTATGTTATTGGGAGTTAAATAGAAGGTAGAATTACATATATCCCCCTATTTTCAACCTTAATTACATATATACCCAACCAAAAACTTAAATTACATATATCCCTCTTTTTTATAAAATAACCCTTTTAACTTTACATCTATCCCAACCCTAGCCTTCTGATTCCCGCTTCCGATCGATTCCAACATCCAGCGTCGCTTCTGATCGATTCCATATCAAGTTGGGGATATACGTCAATAAAATTTTGAGCTGTGTATATATGTAATTAATGAAGTTTTTAGGGGGATATATGTAATTGCCCCATAATAAAAAGATCAATATATTGCCGTATTAGTTGTATTTTGACGAATATTAATACCATCCCCAACCCGTATAAATATATTGTTACCAATTAAAAAAACTAGAACTAATCCCCGCGCGTTACGACGGGTTTTTTCTCCCTAAATACTATGTCATGGTTGATCGGTTTTTACTAATCAATTCATGCATAATATATAACAAAACAGAGAAGTTAAAAATCTAAAAAAAAAAAGAAATTCATGCATCACCAACTTGTAAATTAAAGCTCAAAATATGGTACCAAATCTACAGTAATTTTTATGAGTGATCCAACATTTGCCTATTAATATATATTTAATTTAATTAATTGTAAGGGTCGTATATAGTTATTTTTAAGTTTAGGGTGTTGATTATCACTTGATTAAATACGAGGGGGTTGGATGCTAAAAGTAATATAAAAATGAGGAGAATGTGGAAAAATTACATCACGTCACGAAACCATTTTATTGTTTTATTAAATTTTAAATTATAAAAAATAAACTAAGATGCCCAACGGAAGCAAGGATGGTATCTTCGTAGCCCTACATGGATAAACCTTTTTCTATTTATGACTTGAAAGAAAATATTTTTATAATTATGGTTAGCAATATTCTCTAGGATCATGAAAACATTAATATTTTAGGGTAAAATCAAATTCAAAATCAAAAGTTTGGTATTTGATTTTTATATTGAGTTCGGTTTGATATCAGTTTTTTCGGTTTTACCAATTAGGCTTGAATTTTTTAAGATAAAAGAAAATTGGCCAAAAGTAATGAATTTGGGTTTGGAATCATGGACCTAAATTTTTTTGTTAACTAATGATTAAGTGATTATTACACAGTTTATTACACAGTTGGACCTAAAATTTTTGGGCTATACAATTTTTTAGTTTCTTATAAAATACTTATCATTAAAAAATAAAAATTATAATTTATAAATTCAATAACAAATATAAATCTTAAATATTATTAATGCAAATATGTATAACAAAAATATGCATACATTTTTAACATACTAACACACAACACAATAAAATATATATTATGAAATATGCATGCATACAATATATTATAAAAGTTTATATGTATATGTTCGGTTCCGTTTGTTCGGTTTTTTCAGTTTTCAAAATATACAAAACCGAAACCGAACCGTAATTTTTTGTTTTCAAAAAATACAAAACCGAACCGTCGGTTATTAGTTTGGATCTTTTTCTTTCTGTTAATTCAATTTTTTGCTCATCCATAAATTGTTATCAGCCCACTAAACGCTAGAGGTCCAGTCGTGCTTTTTTTCTTCATGCATGACACGTTATGAGGACTATCTAAGGGCAGTGAATAGTGTTGAATCTGGTATTAAAGATGTGGCCATTTTGATGTCGTAAATGAACTGCTAAGGACATCATTATACTTTAGAATAGTTTAATATTTAACTTTATCGTTATTACAAAATTATGCTTTTGATCTTATCTATATAATAGTGACTCATTTACCTTAATGAGGTTGAGGTTTTACATTCATGTAATGATAGTTATATACTTCATTAAATACTAAAAGATCAAAGTGTGACCTTAATCAAACTTATATATGACATTGTAGATTTGTTTGAATTTTGGAATCAACTAGCTTAAAGTCAATTAGTATATGAGTCTTGTCATAGTGGTAAGATGACTAAAGCTCATTTCATCGATATAAACGAAAGATCGACTAGAGGATCTACCAGTACTCATACATACTGTGTATATGGTCTATTTAGAACCATGTTTAAAACATATGCAATATACGTCATTATATTTACCGACTACTTTAGTAGATCTTATTATATATATCTGATGAAACATAAACACAAACCGCTTGAAGGGTTAAAAGGCTTTCAAAAAGTGAAGTGCATTATCAACTAGACAAGATGATAATAACCCTTCAACTAGATAGTGAAGTTTATGAGACCATGCTTCTTTTAAATGATTTCACTAGTATCATAATAGTGAAAAATTCGAAATGTTTAGGCTTTCCACAATCAATCTTCTTAAAATTTCGTTTTTATAAAAAGATTTTATTAATTTCGAAGAACTTTTATCCAGTTTTTGTTTATCATACGATCATTAATATTCGTACTTTTAAAGCAACAAAAAAGTAATACTTTTACTTGGTTAACATGTAACTCTTTAATTTTCGAGTTTTTATAATCATTGTATCATGTAATTGTAACAGTGCAAGTATTATTGTATCATGTAATTGTAACAGTGCAGTTAATTATGTTTAACTATCTTTTAAAACAAATATTAAACTAAGATTTGCATGATTTTATTACTACAACGTCTAACACATAATAATAATAATGGTGGTAAATGTATTGGAGCGTAAGTATCTATTATAAAGTTTTTTTTTGATTAAAACTTTATAAAAAGCATTTTCATTATAAATTTATATATAGTTTGAAATAATAAAACAAAATTATGTATCAAAATTAAGGCATGTCAATTAATTTTAGGGACACAAAAAACATTTTGACCCGTTGACTAATTTAAGGTGACCCAAATTAACTCATTGACTAATTTGAGGTCACCCAAATTGACCCGTATTCAATTCATTTTTGTCCAAATAAACCCATTTTTTTAATGATGGATCAAGATTGCCACCCCTAGACTGCTAATCCTATGTAATTGACATGTTTAACAGGTTAAAGTGCTTGTGTGACATTTTTTATTTTTTATTTTTAAATCCTATATATTAGAAACATACCTAATTACTAAAATTTTAATTAATAATAAAATTTTAAAACCTACTAAAATTTTCAAAAATTAACAGCAATTTAATATTTTTTTTAATAATATCAACCAATTTAAGACAAGTAAAACCTTTTCTTGGAAGATCGTTAAGATTTAAGGCCATAAATATTATTCGAACAACTATTATTAGAAATACAAAAATACATTAGTTTATAAATAAATTACTATTTAATCATTTTTATTCTATATCTTTTAAAAAGATCTCAAACCTTATTATATCAAACAAAATTGATTTAATCATTTACAAATACAAAAATATTTTTGCCTTTCTATTTAATATAAAATTTAATTTAGTTACTAAAAAGATTATAATAAAGGGCCTTTTTAACCTTCAAAATTTTTTTTTAAACATTAGAAATTTGCTCATTTTAAAAGAAACCATACAATAGAGTTTGATATATTTAAGTGTGAAGTGTCTGTACGGAATAACCATTATTTCCAACATAAAGTAACTACTTTCTTTTAAGATCAATAATAATAATATCACTAATGAGATTAAAAAAAATTGAAAAGAAAAACAACAAGAAATTAATTATGATTTAATAAGAATGTACATAAAGAAAGTAAAAAAAAAATCATATTTTCTTAGTGTTATTAACTTTAAAGCCTAATTACCAAATGACCATATTCAACCCAGTTAACAATATATATGCAGGGTTGTTATATACAAGATAGAAGCAACTTCCTGGGCTATAATGACATGTACATATGTAATGAATGTTTATGTTAGACCTGACCTCTTCAATCCCAGAAGGCAAGTGTAGTTCTATGATCCTTTCTGTTCTTGATGATCCAGACCCGACCCGACCGAGATGCCAGACTTCAGTTTGAAAAAAATAACAAGAATCCATATGTATAACAAAGTCGGTTTTCTAGTGAACCTCTTAAAGTGAGACCCGTCTTCAGATTCGAGGCGTATTGTTGAGATGCTTTGTTGAATTGTATTCTTGAGCATCCATGAGCTCTTCTGAATACGTCCTTTGAAATGCTCGTTTTTTCTGTTGTGGCGTTGAACCATTGGGAGTATAATCGTTTCTTAAGAGCATCACGACCTACATCAAAACATAACAACAATATTGTCTGCTTTGGCCACTGTTAATTATAATTATTACTAGTTAATTATGCAGGTTTAGTTGTGTTTCGCCCACGGGCCCAAGATTCAGTCATGTTAGTTCTGATTTCTATTACACCTACAAAGAGCTCACAATCGACTTTGTTTTGGTTTGCCAGAGTGGAGACTTCCCACAAGGTCACTCATCCTGTTACTCCCACCTAAGCATGCTTAACTATGGAGTTCTCCTTTCATCCACAGCCAATATGCCCAAAATGCGTTCATGGTATTTGAGGTTCAGTATCATTTCAGTGGATGGAACAATGTGGGATTTGCCTAAGGTGTCAGATAAAATAATTTGTAAATCAACACTTGCCTGGCTCATTCGAGGACGGAGAACTGGAGTGAGTTCAATGCACAACGAAGCTGCCAAAATAACACGTTCCATTTCTTGCTGGTTATACTCATCACCGAGAGAAGGATCAACTAATTCTCTTATTTGATTTCCTTCCATCAACGGTTTTGCCTTGAAGAGAAATTATTCTTTGTTAGCTAAATAACTAAACTATACAACATGCTATAACTGCGCAGACATGAAAACTAAAACTCACCCAAAGTACAAGACTTTTCTGTGAATCGTCTAAAGCTTGTCGTCCTGTTATGAGCTCCAAAACTAACACACCAAAAGAAAATACATCGATCTTCTCATCCACTATCCCGTGCATGAAGTACTCTGGAGCAAAATAGCTATGTTCAACATGAAGAGTAAACATTAAGACACGAGCTCCTCATAGTCGATTTAATAAATGCTACAGATTTGGTTTTACATACCCAAATGTGCCTTCAAATTTTGATACATTGTGGTGAGTCCACTCATTTGGTAGCCATGTTGCAAGGCCAAAATCGCAAATCTGAAATTAATTAATCACTGAATGTGAATAACATCAACTGAATATGAATGGCTAATGTTACAGGTTTCAGTTATTAGATTGTGTTGAAACAAAATAATGAAGGGGAAGTAATTAAATTACCAAAACTTATTTAACCTATTAGATGCAGCTTCGCAAGTAACTAATTCCTCTCGCTACTAATTGTCTAGATAATAAAACTGTTGCAACCACTGATTGTATTCCATTGAAGTGTTACTATGCAGTAGTGAAGTCATAACGATTTGGGTTGTAACAGGTCATTTTTAGTGCTATCAAAACTGGTTGGGTTGGGTTGACCCGCAAACACTTTTTGTCCATTTTTTTAATTTTCCTACAAATAGTTAACATGTTAAATTTTACAGTAATAACGCAAACCCTTGAATAAAAGCGATTTAGAAAGTTGTATGCACTAAAAATAAAGTTCGGGTGACTTTCAACCCATTTGACATGCTCTGTTTTAATCATGTTTAAGTAATCACAAACTAAATCGCCCCACTAGTAAGTAAATAAGTAGAGAAGAAACGGCCGCCTCTAGTAAAATCTTATGGTGTAAATAAAAGCAAAATGGCACCTGTGGCTCAAAATTCTGCATAAGAAGAATGTTATCAGCCTTGATATCCCTGTGAATGATTCGCCTTCGACATTTCTCATGAAGATATAACAAGCCATTGGCTGTCCCATGTATAATCTTATATCTTGCACCCCAATCTAGTTTCTCCTTTGCACCTGAAAAAAAAAGTAAACAAACATTACTAACTATATGAATCACTAACATGTATGAATAGTCAATCAGCCTAGCAGACTGCTGAACCTAGCAAGCAGCCTGCTGAATATATATTTTTTTTTCATTTTCATCCCTTAATCTAAGAAGAAGAAAAATCAGTTTAGAGCATGTGTTGGATATACCACGCAACAGGGATCCTAAGTTTCCATGTGGGGATAACTCCATAACAAGATGTGTTCCGCCTTCAATTCCATATCCAATCAATGTAGCAGTATTAGGATGGTCAACATGTGCTATTGTTCCAATCTCAGACAGAAATCCAACTATCTGCTCCTCTGTTGTCCCTTTATTGAGTCGTTTCACCGCCACCAACCTCCCGTTATGCAAGCAGCCTTTGTAAACATCAGCATAACCACCTCGTCCAATCACATTATCTAAAATTAAAAAAAGAAATTTAATCCATGAATAATTGAATATCAAAACCTGAAAGCTTTTGCATACCCTCACTAAAATTATCAGTTACAGCTTTAAGCTCTGCAAGGGTGAAAATTTTCCATGAAGAATTGAAATGGGATAAATCTACATCTGGGTTGTGTTTGGCATTCTTTTTTCTAGATGAAGTTGGTGTGATGGGTGGCAATGAAGGTACCCGCTTAGTAAAGCTTTTTTTCCACATTTTAAAGAACTTTAACCAACGAGACCTTGGTCGTGAAACGTTTTCATTTCTTGAGTTATCTGCATCAGATGAGTTTGAATCCTCGATGTTGCGTACGCATGCCTCTAAAACACCTCTAGGTGAAGTTGCATCATCTCTCTCTTTTTCCATCTCGAATAATCTCAAATCTGGCTAAAATCTATTAATTATAAATATGGTGGTCTGTAAATAATCCTTTTAAATAAACATTACATATGACAATATTTTTTACGAGTAATAGTACCTTGTGCAGAAGAAGAAGCCCACAGTGATCGGCTAACTGTCGAATCTTCTAGCTCAGAAGATTTACCTTCCAAGATTTTCTTTATGACATGAGATAGGTGGTGGTGATGATCATTTTTCCTACATATGACAATATACTTAAGAAACTATTTATGCCATGGATAGTCTCTGGTGTGTGAGGAGATTTGAAGCCTAAATTAGCATTTGGATAGAAAGCAAAAAATCAAAGAAATTAATAAATTTCAAAGATAAACATAATCTAGCATATTTTATACTCTGAAAGGCATTCAAATCTTATAAAAAGGATTATACTAAACAACCAAACGGCGTCACGATATATCCTTGAAAATAAAATACTAGCATAATATAGAGCATAAAAGGAAGAAAGAACAAACAAAAGATAACTTTCAAAGAATGATTATACAAACTTCTTGTTTGGGAGCACAAACATGAAAAGGACAATATATAAACTTGGCCTACCACGGGAAGTCAACAAATGCATAAATCAAAACCTCTAAATAAAATAACTTATGATCATAAGATTCCAGGGACAAAATTGCCTATAAGTCTAACTAAAGCATCAAAATGCTAAGCATGTCTTCTTTCACTGTCTAAAAAATCATTCTACCCTAAACAATTGAGTCTTACTCTTCTTGGTCAAAAACTTTGACCTCTAGTTTGACTTTTTTGGTCAACCTGAATTGTAGATGCATATCTAATGTATTCATTTATACTTTCAAGTAAAAGAAACTTAGGGTTGGCAGGAATTCAATGGAATTGAAATTTAAATTCAAATTCAACAGAGTTGAAATTTAAATTTCATTGCTTTGTATGTTTGGTTGGCTAAGAGAAGCAATTAGAATTGGAAGAAATTTCAACCAAATCCTTCGATTGATGGATTTCAGAATCCCTCAACGTTTTAAATGAAACCTCAGGAATGTTTATAACTTACATAATAACCATAACCGTCTTTCGTTCCATCTCCATTTCTTGTTCAACATTTTTTAAAGATATTTGAGTATGGATTTTTGTTTTATATTTTTTTAATTTTAAGAGGTAATTTTGTCATTTTAGGTTATTTTATATTCCAATTCCATTAACAAATGTATCTACCAAATAGATTTTCAAAAAAATCCTTTAAATTCTAATTCCAAAATATTCCCCTCCACATGTCCTCTAGGAAAAAAAAATTGACAATCAATCAAGTTTGAATCCAAATTTCACATAATTAGGTCAACAAAACTGCATTAGCTATAACAGTTCACAGAATCATATATTGAAGTTGTAAATTCAAGCAAAAACTGAAAAATGATAATGAAGATGAAAGGAAGAACGTTACAGCTCTTGATTAGCCATGAAGAAGACGATGATCGAACTTCGTCCGCTGTTCTACACATTAATCGATTCAGAATCTTCTTCGTCGATAATCAGATCCGAGCCATTAACATTGGGGAATGTTTCCTTGAATTCGACTGCAATTTCGGAAAATTTCCTCAGAATTATTTGAAGGAAGTTTTCCGTTTTTCAGATTCATACGTCGGTCATTGCAAAATCCAAATGGACTCCGCATTTTCTTCTCGGCCATGAACCTCCGGAGACCGGAGAGCCATGGAAGTTGAATTTTCATATAATACATTTTGGTCCTTCTACTATTACCTAATTGTCAACCTTAGTCCACAACACTATTCATACTTCATTACATACCATTTTACCTTTTTATTTTTGCCAATATATAAATTACATAAAATAACAAATAAGTTGTTATTGTACATAGTTGTGTACGTCAAAATGAGCCTTTTGCGTTGAACAAGTACGCGTGATTATGTCCATTGGGTCACATTACCGTGTTCTATGATGGATTTCTAGTATTCTTGATTTTTTCTATCGACTTTTTGGTTTTAGTTCGTTTTGTAGTCTTGTGGAGTTTAGACCTGTAGTTCAAATATAAAAGCAATTAAGTACCTGGTCGACATTTCTTATTAGTAAAAATGTCTTAATCACATGTAAAAGATATATGAAATATGTATAATTTATAATATATCAACCTATTCTACCATTGAAGGTATTGTCCACTAATTTATGAAGTTTCTACTATGTTATTCGATTTCAAACATGTAATAGCATTCTTGCTCTTTGATTTTCCATTCTTTCTTGATCTTGATCCACCTCAATTTTCCCATCTAGTGATTGTTATCTCCATGCATTGTGCACTTAATAAGGAACTAGATTATTCAAAGATATTCGTTCTTTCGAACATAAGATTAGTAGTCCTAGATGAACTACTAGTTGTCATAACAACTACTACTTAGTTTCCGGACAACAAAGGAAATAATAACATGGCTTGAACTTCATCATTGCATTTAATGTCAACAAATATTAATTTTGAAAATATCAAATCAACAACACATGTACTCTCCTTCATTTTTGTATTAACACACTGTCGCATTAGGAATACCTTATTTGAATCAAACAACTTAATGCACATGTTTGAAAGCACTTCTAATCATTCTATGCGTGTCATATCACCAACAATATCGTGCACAATGGTCTTTATCAGTTGTAACATGACTACATTGGATTCATGTATGTCTAACAAATCTCATTTTGCGTTACCTCCTTGTAAGAAGCATGGTTTTTTTTCTTGAACGACAACACCTAGATATTCTAGGATAATTGGGTTTCCCCGGGTCAACACCTAGAACATCCAGGGTAGCCCACCACAGGAGGAACCTCCAACTGGGTAAACCACCTTATAAGAAATAATATCGTACACTAATATGTATACTCCATTATTGTAATTGTTTATATGTTGGTGTATCTCTTTGTAATATTTCCCTTATATAAATACATCAAGATCACCCTAATTGGGGTTGACTTTTCCCTTTACATGGTATCAAGTCGGCGCTAATTCCCTCCCTCCCTTCTGTCGACGTGAACCCTAATTGGTTCTCCTCATTTCGTCGCCTTCTTTCTCTGTCTTTCCTTTCCTTTCATCGATGGCCACCAGTTCTTCTTCTTCAACATCCGATGGTACCCTCCCGATGGAAACCATTCTTCATATGCTTACTATTAAGCTCTCATCCTTCAATTATCTACTGTGGAAAAATCAATTGATTCCACTCTTATCCTATCAAAAATTGTTAGGTCATGTGGAAACGATCAATGCGGGCCTCGTAATCCTCTAACACCTTCCATTGAGTTCCTCTTGTCAATTTGAGCCAGCCCACTCTACATCGCAACAACCCCTTCCTACAGGTCTGTACCAGCCCACTTCTATCGATACTTCCAGCCCAACCTCTTCATCTTCTGGGCCGGACTCAAGCCCAGATTCAGCATCATCAGGTTCTGCTTCCTCAGCGTACTCTGGGCCGTCGCCTACTGGTCTGAATTTCAGTTCTGATCAGGAACCACAATCGGCCCAATATTCTGTTGACACTTCCGGCCCAGCCTAACCAGTGCATGTTCCATATTTAGGAACTAATTCAGCTTCTATTCATCCGATGCAAACACGTTCAAAGGATGGTATTGTTAAACCACGTCACATCATTGATCTAGCTTATGTTGACAATCATCAACTTTATTCTGCTCATTTTACGGATTATGATCCTAAAGGCTTCAAATCAGCTGTTGAAAATCCCAAATGGATGATCGCAATGCATGAAGAAATGTCGGCTTTACGCCAAAATGATACTTGGGTCCTCGTTCCTAGACCTAAAGATGCAAATGTGGTGGGATCCAAATGGGTCTATCGTACTAAATATCGTTCGGATGGTTCGGTGGAACTTTTCAAGGCTCGTCTCGTGGCTCAAGGCTTCACTCAGATTCCTGGTTTGGATTATTCCCACACGTTTAGTCCGGTGGTTAAAGCTTCAACTGTTCGTATTGTTCTTTCTCTTGTAGTTATTAATCATTGGAAACTTCACCAACTCGATGTGAAGAATGCTTTTCTAAATGGTTATCTGAATGAACAAGTATTCATGGAACAACCTTCAGGGTTTGTTAATCCTACTTTGCCCAATCATGTATGTCAACTCAAAAAGGCATTGTATGGTCTAAAACAAGCACCATGTGCCTGGTTTCAACGTCTTGGCACTTTTTATTTTCATAATGGATTTACTTGCAGTCGTGCTGACACATCCTTGTTTGTATTCAAACGGGACTCTTGCATCATGTACCTCCTAGTCTATGTGGATGATTTGATCTTAACTGGAAATCAAGAAGGTCCAATTCGTTCCTTTGTCTCTCGTTTGAATAAGGAATTTGCAATAAAAGACTTGGGCAATCTTAATTATTTTTTGGGACTCGAGGTAATTTACACTAATGATGGATTATTTTTAAGTCAATCAAAGTATGCTCATGACATTCTTCAGCGAGCTTCGTTACTTGACTCCAAACCAGTCGCCACACCTCTTGCTCCGCATGAGACTTTTATCACATCTGGTCCTTTATTCGAGGATCACACTTTATATCGTTCTCTCGTTGGAGCTCTTCAGTACTTGTCTATTACTAGACCGGATATCTCCTATTCGGAGACAATGTTGGCCACACCTCGATATTCAGCCTCGACACTTGAACGGGATAAGGTGGGCTGTCGCTTGGAGGACCAAGAGAGAAGGTTGTCCCCTAGATAAACACAATATCCAGACGTGGAACGTCTCGTATCTGGGCACCCGGCCCAATCAGCATCCGTGTATGAGAGCAAAGAAGTAACCGGGGATTTTTGAAGGAGTAAGCCATGGGATAAGGTGCCTTTGACATACCTAAGAATTCGTTTTAGTGCATTCATATGAGAGGATCTAGGGGCATGCATGTGCATGCAAATCTGTTGGACCGCGTAACTGATATCAGGACGGGTAAATGTCAAATACTGAAGTGCCCCTGCGAGTTGCCTGTAAAAGGTACCCCCGTCGTCTAGAAGTGAACCAGCAGTAGAACTAAGCTTTGATTTTGTGTCAACCGGTGTGTTGGAGGCATTGCAGGATGTCATGCCGGCCCGTTCTAGAATATCACTTGCATATTTTTGCTGAGACAAAAATAAGGTCTCTGTGTTGCATGTAACTGAGATGCCCAGAAAATAACTGAGAGGGCCCAAATCTTTCATAGCAAACTCGTCTGCCAGGAGTTTCATGAAAGTGTGGCGAAGTGCATCAGAAGAGGTTACCAGAATGATGTCATCCACATATAGTAATAAGTATGCAATGTGTTGTCCAGATTTGTAGATGAACAAAGAATGATCACATCTGCTGTGGTGAAAACCAAGTGAATAGACATAATCGGCAAATCTCTGGTACCAGGCTCGTGGGCCTGTTTTAAGCCATATAATGACTTCTTTAGGAGGCAAACATGATCCGGGTAACGAGAGTCTCTGAAGCCTGGTGGTTGATACATATAGACTGTCTCGGTGAGGTTGTCATGTAAAAACGCGTTCTTGACATCTAGTTGATGTATGGGCCATGAATGAGACAAAGCAATAGAAAGAACTGTTCGGATAGTGGTCGGTTTAACAACCGGGCTAAATGTCTCCCCGCAATCAATTCCAATCTGCTATGACCTGCCATCACAAACCAAACGAGCTTTGTATCGCTCTAAAGAACCATCAAATTTTGTTTTATGACGAAAAATCCACATACTACGGACAATATTTATGTTGTTAGGCCTCGGGACTAACTTCCATGTGCTATTATCAATAAGAGACCGGAATTCTTCGGTCATGGCCTGTTTCCAATCCGGGTTACGGAGAGCGTCGATAGGGTTACGGGGTAGAGGGGAAATGGAAGGTGAGGCATGGAAACTAAATGGCTGTCGAAGTTTGGTAATGCCGGACATGCTCCGAGTATGGATGGTTCGAATAGGAGGTGGAGGGGGGATGGGAATATTGGGTGACGGTTCCGGACTGTGGGGGGGCTGCTGGACTGATGCAGCTTCCGGACTGTGAGTGTGGGTCTGCTGGACTGAGGCAGCTTCTGTGCTTGAAGGCTGCTGTGTAGATGGAGGGGCTGGGGTGGTGGTGGGCTTGGGTCGACGAGAGTAGGTTTTTAAGGGAGTGGTGGGAGTAGAGTGTTGGTTCGTGGCACGTGCTGATGGGCTGGTAGGAGTGATATTTGGGCTGGTAGGAGTTGTAGTAGCTGATGGGCTGGTAGGATTAGGTACTGCTGAGTTAGTGTTCCAAAGGGAAGGATGTGGTGTGGATTCAGTGAGAAAGTGATAGGAGGATGAAGGAGTGGGGTTAGATTTTGAGAAGGGGAAAATTGTTTCATCAAAGATAACGTGCCTTGAAACTGTGATTTGGCGAGTTTTGAGATTATAACATTTGTATCCCCTGTGATTTGAGGGATGACCTAAAAAGACACAAGGAGTGGATCTTTTATCAAGTTTATTAATGGTGGTAGAGGAATGAGGGGATAACAAAGACAACCGAAGACTTTAAGGTGTGTGTAGGATGGTTTGCGGGTGTATAGGAGCTGGGTGGGGCTGAAATTGTGAAGCAATTTGCTAGGAAGAATGTTAAGAAGGTAAGTAGCATGTTGAAGAGCATGGTGCCAAAACGATTGGGGAACGGAAGCATGGGCTAAGAGGGTGCGTATTATATTATTGATTGAGCGGATTTTGCGTTCCGCTTTACCGTTTTGAGAAGAGGTATGTGGACATGAGAAACGAAATTGGAGTCCATTTTGGGCACAAAAATTATGAAAATGTTGATTGTCGTATTCGCGACCGTTATCACATTGAATTGTTTTGATATTATGTTGAAATTGGGTTTTGATAAGATTATAGAATTGGAGAAAGACATTGTATACTTGTGATTTGTGTGCTAATGGATATGTCCACAAAAAATTTGTTTTGTCATCAAGAAATAGGATATAGTATCGATGACCGCTAGCACTTAAAACAAGTGATGTCCACAAGTCACTATGTATAATATCAAAAGGTAAATATGTGATAGAAGTAGATGTAGAAAACGGTAATTTAATTTGTTTGCCAAATACACACGAGGAACAAATTGAACGAGAATGTTTAGTACGAGAATGTAAAGATAAACAAGGTTTCAAAGTAGATAAAACTGAAGTGCTCGGGTGGCCGAGACGGGAATGCCACAAGTCTTGTGTGATGGATGCAAAGGTGGAAGGACTAGTGAGGTTAGAAGCTGATTGGATAGTGAGAGGGTAAAGATCCTCGGTGCTATTACATCGGAGGATTGGTGTCCGCGTCGGGAAGTCCTTAACATCAAAACCAAAAGGGTCAAATTCGATGGATACATTATTATCAATAGAAAATCGTCGGACAGATAAAAGGTTTTTAATAAAAGAAGGGACATGAAGAACATTGTTTAAATGTAGAGGTGGGAAGGGCTTAGGAAGTGTTTGACGTCATGTACCGTAAATTGGAAGTTTAGAGCCATTACCTACAAGAATATTCCGAAAAAGACCATTATTAACATAGGACGAGAAGTTACCTGAGGAGTTGGTCATGTGTGCCGTTGCCCCGGAGTCCATGTACCAATTGTGATCGGGTGGATGTAGTTCCATGGAGTGGAAGGCTTGTTCAAGGTCTGCTGAGGTGTGGCTGACTTCAGAGGCAGCATATGCTTGACTGGCCCAATTACCAAGTATACATGGGCCAGGTGTTTGGCTGTGAACAGGCCTAGACAGCCCAAACTGTTGAGTTGGGTAGTGGCAGGGGGGGTTATCCCAGTTTGCATATCCCTGGTAATTCCACGGAGAAGGAGTGGACCATTGAACAGGTGGTCGCGGCCCGCCTGGGTTTTCCCAAGTATTTGACTGTCCTCCTGGTGAGGCCTGTGAGCTTCGTCCTCTGCCACTGTTGGAGCGACCCCTACCTTGGCTTCGATAGCCGGAGTATTGATGGTCTGATTGTTGGTGGTGGCGGTGATCAGAAGAGCCTCCACTTCTGACCCGTGTTGCTTGGTGGTTGGTGGTGTCATGAAGAGCCGAAGGTGCTAAATTGGCCGCCTGATGTGACTTACTGGTTTCATCCAGAATTAGTTTCGATCTAGCAGGGTGTGGTTGAGAAGCCATTAGAGAGGGTTAGAGGTGAGAAAGGGGTTCTGTCAAGAAGGATGAAATGAGAGGGAGGAGATGTAGGTGGCGGCTGGCTAGGGTAGAGAAAAGAAGACTGGTTATCAGATGAAAGGCTCTGATACCATGATACTTGGTATTTCTCAATGCTTGCCCTTTCTCATTGATTCAATTGCATTATATAATTACATTCGGGAGTCTATCTATGGATAGTCTAAATCAAATATTTAAATACAATACAGATTTATATTATTAACAGTTTTCTAATCTACAGCCGTGATTCTTGGCTGATTGAGGATTATACTCGGTTAATAGTCAGTTTCTTCAAGCTCCCACGGTTACACAATTTCAATGTGTTAAGCGGATTCTTCGGTATATCAAAGGTACTCTTTCGTTCGGTCTTAAGTTCACCAAACCGTCCAGGACTTTTATCCTGGGTTATTCTGATGCGGATTGGGCTAGATGCATTGAGACACGTCGATCTACTTACGGTTATTCGATTTTTCTTGGAGGCAACCTTGTTTCTTGGAGTGCTAAGAAGCAACCCACTTTGTCTGGATCTAGCTGTGAATCTGAATATCGGGCGATGGCAAATACAGTTGCAGAGATAGTTTGGATCACCCATTTGTTACGTGAGCTACATGCTTTACCTCCTGATCGGTCGACCTTATTCTGTGATAATCGTAGTGCCCTTTTTCAATCATAGAATCCGGTATCCCACAAACGGGCAAAGCATATTGACTTAGACTATTACTTTATTGGGGAACTTGTTTCCTCTGGGAAACTATACACCAAGTTTGTTTCTACCAAGCTTCAGGTGGCAGACATCTTCACAAAGAGTCTTCCGCGTGCTCAGTTTGAATTTTTTCGGGCCATGTTACGTCTTGGTCCACCACCGTTTTGCTTGAGGGGGGATATAAGAAATAATATCGTACACTAATATGTATACTCCAATATTGTAATTGTTTATATGTTGGTGTATCTCTTTGTAATATTTCCCTTATATAAATACATCAAGATCACCCTAATTGGGGTTGACTTTTCCCTTTACACACTGACCTGGTCACATACCTTTTTTTTTTGCTGTTGTCAGGATTCAAATTCAAGACCTGCACTATAAGAATGGTAGCTTGGGGGTTTCTTTTGATACATGTAATCATCAATTTGCATCTTCAAGAAATTGAAATCATTGCTTTCGTACTTGTCAGTCTTCAATTTCAAGTCTTGTGTCATTGGTCTTACATGAACTCAAAGCTCTATCACTAGTTATTTACCATAAACACACAAGAACACACATGTGAATATAAACCACTTATGATTATCAAAATACGAAGAAAACATGATTTATTAAATATGGAAAGAATTATAAGATGATATGACATTTACATGCTTATTTTACATTTTTTTATTAATATACTATGTTTAAAAGAAAAACATTTTAAAAGGGGGAAACTTATAGTTATACAATAGTATGCGGGTTAAACAAATAAATTTAGTCTTTTCTTTTGACGTTGGTGGATATCGAATAATGACCACGTGCAACCAAACATTCAACGTTCAAATATTCACCTTACAATGGTAGCATTGGCATAACCAATTTTTTTTTTTGAACGATCAACAAAAAATTCATTCATTAAAATAAACGGATAGCAAAGAGCTAATCAAGATTACAACACCACCTTACATTGTTACCACCCAAAGTTTCTCCACTTTTCCCATTCCAATGTCTTGAGCTTCGAACGATTCGACACCCATAAGAAAGATAAGGCTTTTATTTCTTCAAAAACACTTCTTAATAATACCTCCTTGCCATTGAACGATAAATTATTTCTTGCATTCCAAATACACCATACCGTTGTTAGAACTATCGCATGAATCACCTTTTTTCCGTTCTCCATGCAACCCAGAAAACTTGTGAACTTCCAAGAGATCTTTTACCGGAAAAGCAAAAAAAATTGGAAGACGGCAGCATTAATGAACTAGTTGCCAAACCAATTGGGCGAAACTGCACGAGAGAAATAAATGTTCCGCCGTTTCTACTAGATCCCCACAAATAGGGCAAAGTACCGAAGGAACATCAACTTCTCTATGTGCTAACGCTTCCAACGTCGGAACCCGCTCCATCTTCGCTCTCCAGACTAAAATTCCAACCTTTAACGGAACCCAATTATTACATTCAAACAAACCCCCGTTAGGCGCTACGAATCTGTTAAGAAGTGTTTCCTTAACGTTATGGACTGAGAAAACCCCCGACACGTCAAAAATCCACCTCCAATTATCTTCTGTAAAACCAAGGGAGACCGAAGTAATACACGTAATTAAGTTCCCGATGTCTCGTGCAGCTCCGGCTCAACCCGAGTCCATCACCCATCCCAATTTCCTTGAGAAAGACCCGACCCGACCCTCTGAAGACCAAATTAAATGGAGATTTTAATATGTTAACTCAAAAAATCAATTTAATATTTAAGCTCGGCTCAATTCAAGCTTTTAGCGATCCGATCTCGAGTAGCTCAAGAGCAGTTCGGCTCATTTACACCCGCGTTTGGAGCAGTTACAAGTTACAACATATAAATATGACTGGTTTCATTGGTCCTTTTTTTTCCTTCAGATTCGAGTTGTTACAGCTCTCAACCCCTCGTGTATCCATATGATACGATCTAATGGATTATTTATGTCCTTTTAGGCCTAAATGGTTTTTTTTTCCTGTCTTTATCAGTTCAACTGAAGTAATAATTATGAGATTCATTGTTAGCAGGTATTTAAGGGATCATTTTCACTAGGCATGGGAGGGATTCCATGGGTCATTATGTCTGAGGTATGGCTTTCATTGAGCCTATTATTACATGCTCCATTTCATCAATCAAATATAAAGGAAAATGGTCATTGTTGTGGTGGTTAATAAAATTTCAGATCTTTCCTATAAATATTAAGAGTTCTGCTGGCAGCCTGGTGACGGTAGTTAACTGGTTCGGTTCTTGGGTTGTTACATATTTCTTTAACTTCCTGATGAAGTGCAGCACTGAAGGTCTTTCCCTCTCTCTCTCTCTCTCTCACACACACACACATACACACTGTTAGTAGGGTGTTTACGGTCTGGTTTGACGGTTTTGACAAAAATTCTAGGCTGAACCCGCTATTTACGGTTTTGGGAAACGACAAACCAAAGCGGACGCTTGGACGGGTCGGCCGAACCTGTCGGTGGTCTGGCGATTTGAATCAAAAAGTTCTTAAAAATTTAAAATGATAAAAGATGTATTATGATTATATTACATATACATAACTACGTATTCCAAAAATAAAAATATATATATAAATAAATAAGGTTAAACAACTGTTAGTCGGTTCCAAGTTCCAAACCGAACTGAACCGTTAAAAACCGCCAAACTGCCAAAACTGAACTATTAGGATCTCAAATAGGCCGACTTGCTTCGGTTTGGGCGGTTCAGTAGGTTTTTCAACGGTTTATGAACACCCTAATTGTTACTACGGTTGTTTAAACATTTATTATACGATTGAACTCTTTTTTTCCAACTAAACATGATATACATATTTAATTGACTTGCTTATACTTATGGAAATGCATTTTTTTTGCAGGAACTTTTTTCTTGTTTTCAGGCGTATGCTGCTTAACTGTTTTGTTTGTTGCAAAATTAGTACCGGAGACCAAGGGTCGGACACTAGAAGAAATACAAGCATCAATGAACCGATTAACAGAGAATCTGACATAATCTCTCTGATCTATAAGGTTTGCTATTAGTAGTTTGTGCATCCTAAATTGGAATAAATTTTTATGTACATTACAATATACATGTTTATATCCACAGGCTACTGATATGCGTTCATATTCTATAAAAGTCTAAAGATACAACAAGTCTTTTAAGCTAATTGGTTAATTCATCTTTTACATACAAAAACTTTTTATTTCCTATTAAAGTCATCATCAAATATACATTTATCAAAACTAAGACCTAACACATGGGATCAGATACCGTCTGAGACGATTATTTATTACATGGATCGTAGGTGTCCGCATGTGTAATGATATCCCAAGCAAAGACGGTTTGTGACAAGAAGATGTCGGAGGAGGATCGAGTGGAAGCAATACCAAGGAAGTATGACAAGGGTCAAATAAGCCGGATAAAACTTAACAAACATGTGAGAAAATCAAATGTGTGATGAGGGTAGGGGAAGAGGTAATGAGAATGTTGTCAATGACACATGACGGAAGATTAACAAATTGTCGTGATCATAGTGATGCATGAAAAGATGTAAGGCCATGTTCTCGGGAGACTTCATTTGTTGAATTTACTCATTCACAACATAGTTTAATAACTGAAATTCATATCATTGGCAGCGAACATCAATAAACATTGTTTGTAGGTAAACATAGAAACGAGATGTCAGTCTTGGTTCAGGTAGCCATAAGAGTCCTGGTCCAGTTCATTCATAAGCTTTCCTTCATCATCTATCATTAACCTAAAGTGCATACTAAAATAGTCAGCTAACGCTGGTGAGTTCTAGTTTAACCAATCAGGCAATTACTTCATTCATATAGCATATCATCATACTGATTCATAGCTCATATATATATATATATATATATATATATATATATATATATATATATATATATATATATATATATATATATATATATATATATATATATATATATATATATATCATATAGAGTCGTAGCTCCTAATCATACATCATATGGAGTTGTAGTTCCCAGTCATACATCATATCGTGTTGTAGCTCATAAACATTCATCGTATTGAGTCATAGCTCATAAACATGTATCACATAGACTATCTTAACACACATGGGTAAGCTTTTCGTCTTGTACCTGTGTCACATAGACAACCGTACGTCATACCGTTTACCGAAGTAGCCGTAATAGAACATACCGTCTACACGAAGTAGCCGTAATAATACCGTCTACCGAAGTAGCCGTTTCCCATCTGTTTACATTATGCATCCGTAGCATCGTAATAGCACCTACCGTCTACATATGTGGTCGTAAAACATACTGGTCTGCATTATGCAGCTGTAGCATCGTAAAAGCACCTACCGTCCACATAGGTAGCCGTAAACATACCGTCTACCGAAGTAGCCGTAAATCATACTGGTCTGTATAAGTAACCGTCTCGTCGTCCGTTTGCCATAAAGGCCCAGGGGTGTTCAAAATCGGATATCCGAAATTTTCGGATAGTGGATTTCACTATCCGTATCCGAATTTCAGATACGGATTCGGATAATGAAACGGATATCCGAAACAATTAAAAAAATAAAAAAATATATAAATATAATATTCTTAAATTATAAAAAGAATTAAAAAGCTTAAAAAACGATTAAAAATATACATATACAAATATATAAATATAATATTATGGGTTTTGATTCAATTTTTCTTATTTTTAAATTATAAAAACAATTAAAAATATATATAAATATAATATTTCGGATATCCGAAAATCACTATCCAAATCCGAATCCGGAAATTCGGATATCCGAAAATTTCGGATATCCGAATTTTCGGATAATTCAGATTCGAAATTTCGAAAAATTCGGGTTTGGTTTCGGATTCAGATTTTTTTGAACTCCCCTAATAAAGGCAACCGTTTAACATTCAACATCTTAGCACATTAGGTATTTATTCATTTCATATGCATCTTTTCATTATAGGGACATAGCCGTTATTTTCGTTATACAAAACATATTATTAACCATAAGTATGCACCTCGGCTCAAAACATTATAAAACTTCTTTAAAAAGGGGAATCTAGAAAGTCACATGTGCGTGGTATGTATGTTGAGCTTAGGTGAAGTCTGTAGGCTCTATGGAATACACAGTACCTGAAAATGTGTGTAGCTTTCTTGTTTATGCTTCCTCCATCAATCCTTAACAGTCTTGAAGCAAAATAGAGGCTTCAAGATCGATGTCTTCTTCTTTTCCTCTCTGGCCATGAACTCCCTTCCAAATCTCTCTCAAGTTTGTGCATATGGATGGCGGCTAGGGTTGTGTAAAGGCTTCCCCTTTTGAAAAAAATACCAACTTTTTAGGAACTTTTTATATAAAACCAATATGGGATTTTTAGGATGTTACAAAATAGGATTATCATTTTTAGAGACCCCTAAAGATGTAATGTAGACAACAACCTTATGGCTAGTTTAAGGCCATATAAAGCCTAGTTAGGAAGCGTGGTTGAAAAAAAATAAGGTTGTTTGATGTAGACATCCTTAATCAACACACCATTAAAAAGGCATTGCTAACATCAACTTAATATATTGGTGAGATATGAGGCACATTAGTGTTGAGAATAATACGAATGATGATTAGTGTCACACCCCACCCAGACCGAGGCAACATGTGACTGAATGATACACAACCAAAGCAACAGAAACATAAATACTTTCAAAACACTAGATCCAAACCAAAGTTACAATGCAAGGAGGTAAAAGTCTAGATGAAGAAATATGATTCAGTGGTCTCAGGATCATCTGTGCCTGAGGTAAGTATTTCGAATAATGATACCGAGGAAAGTCTTATAGATAGGGTTGCTACTGGTATTTCTTTGATAAAAGGTATGACACGTTGTATTGAAGTAGGAAGGGTGTCAAGTTACGAGATAGAAGAAACTAAGACAGTTCTTGAGCAATTGCTTGACGAGTTTGGAATTTATTTATAAACAAATGTGTATTAGTTGGTGGAAGTGGGACATGGGTTTTAAATGTAATGCTTCGAGCTTTTACTCTTGTGGGTTCGGGATTGGGAAGTAGATGTTACGTGCAGGTTTTCTTTTTGGACCATTTTCATAGGTTTTCATTTGTCTAGTTCCTTTCTATGTGTCGTTAATTGGTATGGTTCCCGGTTGTTCGTAGTTTTGTTATTGTTCTTGTAATTGTTTTGTTTCGTCCGACTAGTTGCTTGCTAGTTGTTTTTAATAAAAAATTAGTTTTGTTATTGTTCTTGTAATTGTTTTGTTTCGTCCGACTAGTTGCTTGCTAGTTGTTTTTAATAAAAATTTAGCCTTTAAAAAAAACTTAGTTATTCAAATACAAAATCCATTTCAAGGTCTAGTGCTAAACATTCCAACTTGACTAGTAATTTTTAGCTTCCAACAAAATTCATCACTTCAAATCTACCGTTAAACACCGGCTATTAATTAAGAAGCTGCTAGTCCAATCCCATCATTTCAGTTATTGTCCACATGAAATATGTGCTCAAAATATTTCAAAGTCGGTATAAACTGGGGAGTTCTTAAATCTTATTCATGCCAAATCATCAATTCATTCAAATGTCCTGGAAATGATAAGAAATTAAACAGATAAAATCATGTATATGGAAATTTCACATTTCAAGATAGCGTGGGGTCATTTCCAACCATAAAGTCCACTTGTAGTGATTAGTCCTTTCGAGACTCGCAATACGGTGATCAATCATTCCGGGACTCACTTCTGCCTCTCATAATAAATCATTCCAAACAAATGCTAGCTAGCTAGATGTATGCATTCATAAATTAACATGACATATCAGTTTTATCAAATCCACATAATTTCACATTTTCGTCATGACAGGTTTTCATCATGCGTTTAAATACATTGAATTTAAACAAGTTGCACACATCTCATTTCAAATCAGATTTAGAAGAACTCACATTTTAGAGCTAAGCATTCACAATTCAATAATACCGCCTCGAGCCCTCGTTTCCACACGAACCTATGATAATCATTTTATTGAGTAGATTCCCAATTAGGGTCCAAACAAGGTTTCTTAGTATTTTATCACTTAATTAATGTTTAAAACTAATCCTTAAGTCAATTATAATCCAAAATTCTCAATTTCATATTATGTCCATAACAAAAGGCACGATCGTGCTTGGTTAGGCATGCTTATGCCAACTAGTCCGTTGGTCGGTTATCATTTATCGTTCTCAAAACAATCCTACTCGTTGAATCACGGGTAGCATGATAGTGCTTCCTGAGGCACGGTCATGCCTATCTGTAGAGCAGTCTATGTTTTATTCATAAATTTGACATGCACATTTCATTTCCATTCAATTTTGCCAAAAACAGAGTTTTGTATTCATTTACTAACATTCCCAAGTCAGTTTAACATTCTCAATTCATCCATTTTCTCAGCATGTCACAATTTGCACAAAATCCTAAACTCTTAATAAAAAATCCCCAATTCCATGCCCTAACTTCAAAGTCGAACTCAAACTCAGTTTAGGAGACTTACCAATACATATTAGATGAAGATCAAAATCTAAGTCTCCTAAGGGTCTCAGCTTCTAATTACAATTCCTAATTGTCACCAAATCCATCAAAATCCATATAAACCCTAGCAAAATCATCAAAACTAAAGTGTTATAATATAAACACTTACCGATTGATGATCTAGGGGTGATTTCAGTCTGATTGTGCCTCAAGGATGATTTCAACACATCCACAATCAGAATTCCATATCATGCAACTCAGTTTCTTGAAGAATTTTAGGGTAATTTCTAGAGAAAGAGAGAGTTAAGGAAAGGATTTATGTGTGTTTTGCAAGGTGAGAGAGAGTATAGGGGTTCAGAAATGCGCTCAATGAATCACCCCAAGGTGTATTTAATCGAAATTCTCGTTAATGGAGATGATTACACGTCAAGGAGTGTACTAGCAGTTGTTTGCCAACTATGAAGCATGACCGTGCACAGGCGTGCCGACTTGTAATTCTCGGCATCACTTTTTGATCTCGGACACAAGCCCGAAAACCGTTCATCCACCCTAAAAGATATATTATATTGTTTTCACGTTGAGTAACCATTTCTTTAACTTAATAACTTTGAAAACACTAAAAAATGAACAAAAGACAAAGAGAAATATATCAAACCTAATAAAAATAAAGAACACGATTGAATAATTATTTTGATGTGCATCATATCTCTACATGTATATGAACAAAAATTTATGAATATATAAACGAGTTACGACTACGGGTTAGTGAAGATAAAAACGGTAATCTAGTAGACTTTGATATATTGCAAGAGTTACAATACTTATTCAAAGAGGTACGAGAAAGAAAAGAAAAAAAATATATGTTGAAACACATAGTTTGGACGGTGACCCAAGCGACCGTGCCCTAATTCATGAGGTCCAGACGTTGTTATAGAGAGAGTATAGCCGATACAACTTAGGTGACATGCAGCGGATAACTTGACCCGTCAAAATCTATATAGAAAAAACCGACCGACCGAAAGTTAAAGAAAAAACCGACCATGATTTCACGGTTTTAAACCAAATCGTAAACACCGCTAAGTGTAATAGATAATAGATTTTGGTTATATTAGAAAAAAAAATTGTCAAAAAAGGTGCTCTAAATGGATATGAACAAAAATTTCAATGTTTATTTTAGTAAAACTTTGGTGGACTATTTTGATAACTTTCCCGTTCTGACTTCTTGTTCATATCCTTTTTTTGACATTTTTTTCATTCTTTTCAAAATCATTCATTTGAATATACGTAAACATTCTGCTCGACGAGATTGAAATCAATTCCCCAAAATTTACATCTCATAAAATGAGCAATCATAGCGAAAATCAACCTCACAAATTCTACCCAAAGAGAATAATATTAATCCGTCACGGCGAGAGTGCAGGCAACCTAGACGGTTCAGCCTACACCACCACACCAGATTACAAGATCCCACTCACCACAGACGGCATAAACCAGGCCAAACTCGCCGGAAAACAGATCTGCGACGTAATCTCCGACTCCGGCAACCTCCGTAACTGGAAGGTTTGCTTCTACGTATCGCCGTACGAGCGAACTAGGTCAACGCTTCGGGAGATTGGGAGATCGTTCCCTAGAAAGAGAGTGATTGGGGTTAAGGAGGAATGTAGGGTTAGGGAACAGGATTTTGGGAATTTTCAGATTACGGAGAGGATGGCGATTATAAAGGAGACTAGAGAGAGATTTGGTAGATTCTTCTATAGGTTTCCGGAGGGTGAGTCTGCTGCAGATGTCTTTGATCGTGTTTCGAGTGAGTAATTTCTTAATTCCAACTTTTATCTTTTTGATTTTGTAGTTTAATCATTAATTAATGGCATGTTACGTGAATTAGAGAGAACACATCAATTAGGGTTTGCTAAACTTTACCCCATTAATTTTTATGAATTGGTAAAACACATGTTAATTTGGCTAACTCCCAAAACACGTTTATTATTGATATAAAGAAATCTCACTTTATAACTTGATTACAATTAGCAAACTCTGACTCGGTTTATATAGGCTAACCTAGACTCGTTAGACTCTAATACGAATTGCTAAACAACCTAAACCTACTCTGAATAGGATTGCTAGATTATAGGATATAACCAACTGTGTACGCCGTTTTGTGTGCCCGCATAGGGCGTTTTCGTTTCAAAAGCTTAACGGGTCGCGGGTCAGCTGAGTTTTATTTATTTAATCACATGTTTTTGGTGTTTTAATTATCGTCGAGTAATAGAATAGTCAAAAATCATGGGTTATCTTTACTAGCTTTTAGGAGTGGGTTATTAGGCACGTTTATGCTATGTGGTTTTGAGTCTATTTAATTTCAAGTTTTAGGGTTGAGTAGCATCAGTTTTTTGTTCACTGTACTTCACGTTTTTAATCAATCAAAAGATTCGATCACAAGTTGTTGGTCAATCGTTGCATTCTTTTGTTTCTGTGTGTATAATTTGTGATCAAAGGGCCTGATACTCAACACGAGGCATGAGCACGTATGTGAGGCTCTATGTACAACCAAATAATCTTTATTTACAACCAGAATTTGCGTCTCTCTTGTCGGATTTACTTATCAATATATTTATCAAGTAAACCTTTCATAACTTCTTCATTCATTTGGTTGTTTTTACATATAAACCTTCTGCATACCCTAATTTTGACCGCTTTTGGCCCAGAACTACATGAGGCGTGCCTTTTTGGTCCTGGTGCGTTTTCTTTAGCGCCTCACGTGCCTTTTTAAACCAAGAATGGGTTATAGAATCTAAAAGGGTTGTATTGACTATTGAGCACCACGATTACTATGAACCGGTCAACCGCCAACATTTTTTTGTCTTTTTTTTTAGAGAAGTATATAAATAAATAATCTGTTAAAAATGATTACAATAACAATGCAATTTTTGGGGGTAAAAGATTTTAGAAAGTTATGTATGCATGATGCATCAAAAATGCGCTTTGTGCAACTTTTGACCCGTTATGTTTTTAGCTAAACCTTTTGATTTGACACGTTTGATATCAAACATAATCCAAATCTACCCTTAACTAAAAGGGTCAAAATTGGCACGTCTGTAAAATAGATTGTGTTTTATGGCTTAGGCCAAGGAGATTATTAATATTATTTATTTCTTTATTAGACGAGTCAATGAGATATATAATGGCCATAAAATGTGTCTACTTAGGATGTTTGTTAATCTAGAGGACGTACGTAATGTCATTCCAAAAAATAATCAGAGAAGGTACTTAATAGCAAGAAAATAAGGTGATGAACTTTTAAAAGAACATTGTATGGTGTATATGAATTCTATATAAAAATATGCATGATTTGATTGTAACAAGCATAAATATATCACTATCCCAATGTCATGGTTGTGTCCTTTTATTATGCATACAACACTACAACCTCCTAAATCACTTTATTAAAAATTTAGATTATAATTGTAATAGTATAGTTTATTTATCATATTTAAGGCATTAATCATTTCTAATTTTCTTAATGAGTAGTTGCTAATTGGAACTTTCTTAAAGTTCAGTTTTTTATGGGTAGAGATAACACCATCTAGGCCATATAAAAGTTTATTCCTATATCTTTAATCTTCAATGTGTTAACAACTTGTTGGTTTAATCCGGTTGTTCACGGGTCAGCGGGTCACAGGTTAACGGGCTATGGGTCAGAAGTTAGTTAGGTTATTTTAACATGTTTATTTTGTGTTTTATTAAACATGGGGTGGGTCTAAGTCATGGGGTGTGTTTACATGTTTTTAGGAGTCAAATATGCACATGTTGTGCATGGGCCAAGTTCTATTTATTATACTTCAATCAAAATCAGTTTGCTTTGTGTGTGTGTCTTGTGAGGGCCTGAACCTACACAACTACCATCTCGGGCATTATTTCTGAATATTCTGTTTAATGTGCAGGTTTTCTTGAATCTTTATGGAGGGATATCGACACCAGGCTTCCTTATGACCCGTCTGATGATTTAAATATTATCATAGTTTCACACGGGCTAACTTCACGGGTCTTTCTAATGAAGTGGTTCAAGTGGACAGCCGAACAATTTGAGTACTTAAACAATTTTAACAACTGTGAGTTTAGAGTCATGCAGTTAGGAGATGGTGGTGAGTACAGTCTGGCTGTTCATCATTCTGATGAAGAAATGCAGCAGTGGGGACTCTCAGAGCAGATGATAAATGACCAAAAATGTCGGGCCAGTGGCGCATCGACTGAGAAATGCCAATGGTATTTGGACGGTTTTTTTGACCATTTAGACACTGATTCTGAGGATGGTGACACTGAAGATCGCGCTATTGACCGAACGGTTTCATGAAAAGGTTTGAGTTCTGACTTCTGAGTAATGCTTTTAATGTAAACATATGATGATACTTAGTTGTAGGAGATTAGGATCATGTGAAAAGCAATCCTGGCCACATATAGTGGTCACATGTTTTGGATTCATGAGAATATCTATATTTGTTTTGAAGTTTCAACTGGATTTTCCTTTAACAAATAAATTCAATATTCATTCATATAAAAAAAGTTTAAAGTTTTAAAGTTGTCATGACTTGCTTTAATCCACCATGTTAAATGAAAAAAGAAAATGCAACTTATAAGACATTTTACCAACTATCATAGCAAGTTTGAGAAAATGAGGTGAGGCGGAGTGGACTCGGGGCATCCCGATTTCATCACTCCCGGCATCCAGTCCCGCGTGGTGCGGAATGGTGTTCCTGCTCTCCCGAATGGTTTGATCCTTATTCTAATCAGTACCGTCATCTCGATTTGATACCGATTGCTTATCGTCTCAAACCTGCACTTTGGTCGACATGGCATGCCCTTCTCGGTGGTGTTACGGGAAGGGTACCGTCCACCTGAACCTTCGGAAAGAATGCTAACGTGATGATTAAGCGACACTCTCTGACCCGAGCGCTTTGGTCCTAACATAGAATCGTCTTGACAAGACACGGATAGAAGGAATGCCACCATTTTGACAAGGCACGGATAGCAAAAACCCGACCACATCAACATCTCTCTTCAGTCCCCGTGTCTCCCTCTCTCTCTCCTCCCTCTCTCACAGACTCCGTCCGTGGTCACAGATTTCTTCCTTGGAAAACCATGTCATTCGTAGCCTCTCTCCTCACGTCGGCGCCACATCCCTCTCATATAGCCAAAAACGTCCCTATCGGGGGATGCTCTTAAGATATCTCATAACAAATGTCTCGTCAACTAATATCTTCTCGTGTTCCCATCGCTAAGGAACAACCATTAACTTCCTCCCTATAAATATTGGCTAACGTGCAAAATATATTCAAGTTAGAATAATGAAAGCTCTGTCAGGTATTGTGTATTATTGAGCAACTAATTATAAAAGTATAATGATGATAATTACAAAGGAACCTAATCATATCATATCTCATAATTATGATAAAGATTGTTGCAATAAACCTTAACTGATATATTTTCTCTAATAAGCTCAGCTTCCCACACAATACACTTTTCATATTCATATTGGTGGTCGGTAAACCCACGAGACCGGCCAATAATATATGTCATACACTTCATATATGGACGGATGAATATGATACTAATCTTTATTTATTAACAAGATATTAGTTTTGAGAAAATAATGGATTATCAAGACAATAAGTAAAGAGATCAATTTAAGAGAAATATCACCAAATAGACACAACGGTGTATGGTGGTTCGTGTATATGCTAACTTTTTTATTCTTTCAGTTGAGAGTTCTCTTCACTAATTTCTCTCTAAATCAAGAGAGATCATCATTTACATTATTATCTCTAATATTATAGAGATCATCTTATATACTTCTCCCACTTGGTAGGGATTACCAAATACTTCTAGTATGATAGAGATGGCTAGCCACTTGTACAAAAGTTTTTAAATAAATATTGCAATTTGATCACACAACAATTCTTTTCTTACTAGTGCTCTCTTTTCTAAAATGAAAAGGTTAGAATTATATAACTAACTAGTAGATGTAAACCCATGCGTTGCAGCGGAGACGTTTTTGTTTTTTATATGAAGTGGCGTCATTTACCCTTCTCATTTTACAAAACTCAGGTCGCAACGGCAAATTTCGGATTTTATAAAATATCATATTTTTAAAGTTGTAATAAGAAAAAAACTGTAAAAAAATGAAACATTGAAGCAACTTTGACGGCTTGTAGGTTTGTGTTTCGACGACTTTTACATTATTACGCACAACTCCGTTTTGAATGAAATTTACACCGAAACGTAGATAAAAATAAACACGTCACAATGGTATGTTCAAAATTTTATAAAACGTTATCTTTTAAAAATCATAAGAGAAAAAAACCATAAAATTGTGAGTGGGCTATGCGTCAAAAGGTGGCTGGAAAAAAAAACAAATACAAAAGTATAGGGCATAAATGGTAAGTGTAGTTAAACTTAAAGGGACCATATTATAACTTTAATTTTATATTGATTTAGTGCATCTCAAATCACTTGTATATTAATGTTTAAAGACTTCTATATATTGATTTGACACTATAAATAGTGTTTTCATGGGTGGAGGTGCCGGGTTGCTAATTGTATATATGTTCAGTATGTCATATAATTTAAATTTCTTTCTATTATTTCACCATTAGCATTCGTTTGTTAGTGATATATAAACATCAAATATGTGGCACATTAATTCGTAATTATTATTGTATTCATTATCTGGGTTTTCAAAATTTTCAGGTATATCATTGTCATCTTTAAAAAAATTATGTTATCAGAATTGCTATCGTGAATACGAGAAGCATGTTGTTGTAGCTATAAACATACCAAATTTCATTAATTATAATTCAAGACATACAAAATTCAATTTTATAATACGGGTCATATGATGTGTGTCTTTATCTTATGCATGTCGTATGTTAGAAAGCTATACGGGTTGTATAGCTTTTCTAACCGACACAAAAATGACTGATGTAACGCATACACCAATGATGAATGCAATACGGGGGCGTATTACCTTATTTTTGTTTACATTACAGATCGTATGATAATCGATCCTTTTTACAGTTCAACTGATTTGAGTTGTCGTTCAAACAAAAATAATTCGAGCTGTGGATTCTGTAACTTTTTTTACTTTAAATATCATCTAAACTTTCACGTGTAGGATTTAAAATACCACTGGGCGACACCACGTGTCCGAATAGTCCGTTTTGCCAGGCATTTTCTAGAAGGTTTTAGGGGGTGTTTGGGATTACTTATTTCTTTCTCCTTATTGATTTTTATAAGGAGTTTTGAGAAGTAACTCTCACTTCTCAAAATCTCTTTTTTTCTTCTTTAAAACATTAAAAGTTTGAGCAAAAATAAACTTACCCAAACAACTTATTATAAGTTAATAAGTTGGTTTGAAAAGGCAATCCAAACACCCCTTAGTTGCGGTGTGTAACATATTAAGAGGGTGTTTGGGATTGCGTTGGAAAACTGCTTATTGACTTATTGGCTTTTTCAAAAGCCAGTAAGTTAAAAAAAGTGTTTGGCAAACATAAAAACACTTTTTGTTTTAACTTTTTGATAAAGCTAGAAAGTTGTTTTTTAAGAAGCCACAAATTCATGACTTTTCAAATGACTTTTGGCTTTTGTAATAAAATATTACCAATCTATCCCTAACAATTTCCAACAAATACATATATATCATTATATTACGTGAATGTTTTTTAATCATTTTGGTTTTAAATATAAAAATGTCCTTTTTGGTCATTTTATATGAATAAGCTAAGTCAAACACTTTTCAAAAAATAACTTATTGACTTATTGGCTTTTCCTACCACAAAAGTTAATCCAAACACTTTTTTAAAAACTCATTTTTAAAAAGTCATAAGCTAATAAACACATTTAAAAAAAAAACTTTTGAAGTAAATAAGCAATCCCAAACACCCTCTAAATTCACACCCACGAGTTTCATTTAATTTCTTCGGTTCCAATTCCAATGGCGTTTTCTTCAACGGTTTATTGCCCGTCTCTTTGCCGTCTACCGGAGCACTCAACTTCTTCTTCTTCTTCACCATCTATTCAATCGACTGTGCTTTCCTCTCGATCCTCTCCTTCTCGCGTTAACCTAAACTTCCGCAGAAAGAATTATTCAATTCGTGCAATTTCAACACAAGGTATCGATCCTCTGATGTTTCGTTATATGCTTACTTTGGTCAATTTTTGCTTCCTTGATTGTGATCATATTACATACGCTTGTAACAGGGGTTTGAATTTGATGCATCTTGTTAGGTTAGGTTAGGTTATATTTGTTGAAATTTCTAATTATTGGGATTGCTTTTAGTTTAGGGCTTGAATTGATTAGGTAAAGAAATTGTGGTGAAATCAATTGGACAGAAAGAATAATAGCATACTCACTCATGGGTAATTAGGTTTTGGGGATACAAAAAGTGCTAGAGATGATATTTTATCTCTATATATTTATCTAGTTAGTTAGATAATTACCGTAGCTATCTAGTTACTTTACATGTGATGTTTATCTAGTTAGTTTAAACTAGTATTAAAACCCGCTCGTTACGGCGCATTAAACCGCGAAAAAAATTAACCTTTGAAAATTTATATAAAAAAGCAAAACCTTTACGCTGGGGGTTGAACCCAGGTCGTCCACCTCAAAGGCCTCTGACCTAACCACCACACCAGGTGGTTCTTTGTGTTTATAGACATATTCTACATATAAAACGTTTATTTAAAAAAACTTGCATAGCCAACTTGTACCATGTGCTAAAAAAGTTGTAACAAATGAACAGTAAAAAGTGTCTCTACCACCGACATTACATTTTATATGTATATATAATAAGGATAAACGTCACATTTAAACTAACTAGATAGCTATTAATTAGATAAATAATAATTAGTGATCATAATTATCTCTAACAAAAAGTAACTAAGTTTAGTTAAGGTGGTATGATCACAGTTCTTTGTATTTTCTCTATTAAACTTAATTTCCCATCATCGAAGAAGAAAAAAGTGGTGAACCAAGCTGAAGTAAAAGCCAAGTAATAATGCTATAATATGATTTAGAATGGAATAATTTGCATTTTGATCTATAGAGTGATCATAAGCTTTGATGTCTTGAATCTTGATCAAGATGTGCTTTTGGATTGCTAAGAGAGCAAGTATGTTGTAGTTACAATAATGTTGTCTGTTAGAGGTTGATCCAGAGCTAGAACATCAATGGATCTTCTCAATGTTGGGTTTTGTGGAGGATTTGGCCGAGATCCACATGGGCAGCCGGCCCTAACCCTAATCGGGTTAAATTAGGCACGTTGCCTAATTTACATTTTCTTAATCCCTAAGTTATTTACCCTAATATTGTTTTGTATATGGGTAGGGCATTGTAATTCATTGAGCACGGAAAAATAATAATACCCTTGGTTGCAACCCGTGGACGTAGGTCACACTGACCGAACCACGTTAAATCCTCGTATCTGTATTCTCATTTATTGTGTGTGCGTGTGCGTGTGATCTTACCTAACAGTCAAAATATTTGATTATCTGTATCTTATATATATCTTTGTTGGAAATAGCCCTGATGGTTAAAGAGTAGGCCCAAATAATCCGATGTTGGTAGTTGCTAAACCATACTAGAGAGTTCTAGCAACAACAAATGCTACATAAAAGACAAAAGGGTTATTGTTGGCACAAATGGGCGTGTTTGGCGGGTTGGGTAACATGCCAAAAAGGTGATTTTTAGAGTCTGAAGTCTGAACCATCAACCCTTTTTTGTCCTTTCAGTCTGAAAAATAGTTATTGCTTTAAATAAGATTACAAAACTATATTGTTAAATAAAATATAATTTATTTAATAAAGTGATTTAGGAGGTTTTAAGCTTTTGAAAATACTTTGGGTGACTTTCAGCCCGTTTGACATGTTTCTATTTTAATTATGTGTTGAAATTTTCCGTTTTGACCTTTTGGAGAAAAAAAAACATCCCATCAGCCATATTAACAAAAATTGCTCTTTTTGAAATTAATGCCATTGTACTTTCTTCTTGTTCTTCCTGTATTCTTTCTTCAACAAAAGGCTCCCTTTCATCCACATTCTATTGTTTCTTTGTATTCACCATAAATACTGTTCAATGACATGATTAAGACATGTTCCAATTCTCCAACCTGAAGTAAACAAATATTTGCGACCTGAGGGTTCAAACTTCAAAACACAAGGTTTCTTTAGTTGAAAGTATTAAGATACAAGTAGGGGTCCTATTTACTTGATATTAGGTGTAGTAGATATGGGACCCCCAAATAAAAAATTGGAGAATGCCATAACTTAAGCAATTTCTTCATTTCAGTCGTCAAAGAAGCCCACTGAAAATGATTCTTCTTTAGTTGCGAATTCCCTCCTGATACCGTTGCTTATTCAAGCTCTTGTCTGCTTGGAGATGTTGTGCTCAAGTTTCATATAGTTGTTACTACTATATATTTATGATGTCTTTTGACACTCAACATTGAAAGTTTCAAGTCTTCTTATTATTTGTAGTTTTGTATATTTTTGGGTGGAATGAGAATATAATATGAATCTTGTTACTGTAATCTATGGACCCAGAAGACAAATTGTTTAAGCGGATTACTTGAGCACAAACTGCTTTCTGAATTTCAGCAATTCTTCCTTTCTCCCTTCTGTTTCTTCTTGCTGTGTTTTTCAATTTTTTTTAAATTCGTTGTTTGAAATACTTAAAGACATCTAAAAACTCTGTTTTAAAAAGAGGCATGACTAGGCGTGAGGCTCATCAAGGCGATGAGGAAATCGGATCATGCTATGCAAGGCGATAAGGCAAGCACTTTTTAGGGCTTTTCAAGGAGGCGAGATTTTGTGCATGAGTGCTCCTCATGTACTGGCCTCCTTTCTTCCCTTTTTTATGTTTCATGTATTTTTTATGGAATAAATACGCCATCATCTATAAAGACTAAATAATTGTAAAAGTCGATGTCCTTAAAAACTTAGAAATCTAAGCAACCTTGCAACGGTACTCGTTTTCTTTTCCAAGGATTCTAGTCTACTCATGGTTCATGTGTTGTTTTTGATCATGTGTGTATATATGTATATATATAATATGTTTTGTGAAGCTATATATAATTTTTCATTCGTGTACAACGAGTGCACCTCTTGTATCTGGTCACCTTCACCTATCGCCTCTCACCTTCTAAACTCAAGCTTAAATTGTGGGGGAAGCTTTAAGCAAAAGCTAATGGAAGTAAAAGGAAAAAAGAAGGGACGATTTCATCTCTCTTTCACACTTTTCGGCAGCAAATATTCATGTTTAGGGTTGTATAGAGGGTGTGGTGTCATATAGTCAAGTATTCATATTACAACAAGACCCCACACGTTTGACATAATATTGAAAATAATAGTTGCGCTCAAAATTTCATTGCACCACTGCTCATACCACACACTCTTCTTTACGTTTACATTTCTATACATGATTTACTTGTTTAATTAGTAAACGTATTTTTCATATAAGTCTAGATTAGTGATAGACATTTGATTCGACATGGTAAACGGGGTTATGTTTAATGCTATTTTGCTTATCTGAATTCTGAACTGGATAATATAGCAACTCATAACGACATGGTAAAGGGGGTGTCTTTTTGCCTTTTGGGGTTTATGATGATTCTGCACGCTTGCCATGTGATTATTAAGTGTTGGCCATGCTTGTTGCACATGCAATGATATTAGAATCATGTGTGTTTTAGAAAATTATCTTTTTGATGATAAGGAAATGATTTATTCCTTCTATCATAGTGAAATGATTTACGTCCTACATATAGACAGCAATTAAATGTTCATTTTTAGTTAGCTCTATTATAGGAAATTAACATTGATAGCAGTAAGCTTGATTCGATTATTGATCTAGAGTAAAGTTAAACATCATTGGAAAGAACCTACCTCTCAAAATGTCATTTTAGAGAGACCGACGCCTCTCAAAAGTTACCAACTTTGTATAACATATATATTTCATTATTGCCAATTAAATATCAAGGTCCTATCAAATAATTATATAGATATTCTTTAAATTTGTTTCCTTCTAATTGCAGTTGTATGCATATCCTTAGGTTTCTCAAATAACTAATATTCTGTTTACAAGAAAACATGCATGTCTAACGTAAAGTGATGTTGGATATTGTAGCGACATCTACATCCGGAGGAATTGCACCTGCCATTGCATTGACTGATAATGCCTTGAAACATTTAAACAAGATGAGATCTGAAAAGAGTGAAGATTTATGCTTAAGAATTGGTGTTAAGCAAGGTGGATGCTCGGGCATGTCTTACAGCATGGAATTTGAGAGCAAGGAAAACACGAGACCAGATGACTCAGTTATGGAATATGATGGTTTTGTCATTGGTATTCTTCTATCTTGTTCTAGTTATCTCTATTTCTATATAAAATAGCCAGTATTGATGCACTGCAAATAAACACAAATAGATGTGGTAGTTTCAACCCATTTACTAATGAATGGGTTGATCTGAGTTATGTTTTATCTCTAACGAGAAACCAATTTACTAATGAATGGGTTGATCGGGGTTATGTTTTATCTCTAATGAGTCAAATGGGTAAAATAAAAATATAGCTAAAAAGGGAATTGGTCAAATGGATTGAACAGGTCAAAATGGACAGCCACCTTGAGTGTATGTTTGATGCATAAAAACCCTCCTAATTCACTTTCATTAAAAAATTAGATTATTATTGTAATCATATTTAACGCATTAGTTATCTGTAAAAAGCAAAAAAAATGGAAAAAAAGATGTTTGCAGCCAATCCAACCCTGGCTGGACTAAAAAATTATCCTCTTGACCCGAACCTTTTTTGCCATGTTACCCAACTTGTGTGACCCGCCTATCTTGCCTCCTCTAGATACATAATTTGGTCTTAGTGGTCCTTACATTTAAGATTATTACATTCAAGATTCTCCTGTAAGAAATGCAAGGTTCCATTTTTTTCTGGTGAGTTTATTAACAGCATCTATTTCCCATTGTAATGATTTGGGCCCACAGGATTCCAGTGTGTGGTCTTTGTTGAAGGATAGTTTGGGTGTTTGGCAAATAGTCAAACAAGTCTTCAAACTATGTATCAAGTGTTTTGGAAACAATGTACCATCTCAGATTTGACATAGTTGCTTTAATTTTTTTTTATCGTACAATATCTTTTTTCTTAGTTTAATCAATGTAATCATTTTTCAGGGTTGATGAATTATAATGTTATCTTGAACAATGATCTGATTATTGATGCTGATTTTAACTACTAATGTGCAGTTTGTGATCCAAAGAGCCTTCTTTTCATCTTTGGGATGCAGCTTGACTTTAGTGATGCACTCATTGGAGGCGGCTTTTCCTTTAAAAACCCAAATGCTACACAAACATGTGGTTGTGGTAAGTCATTTGCTGCGTAGACGTGAAAGACTGTGTCTTTTTAGACCGTATGATTATACTCGAACTTGTAGCAAATACATTATAGCAGCTGCAGTCGGTCCATAAGTAAGCCCATCGTGTGCTTGGCATATGTATGAACATACCAAAATCACTTATGTGCATGAATTAGCCTGTTCAATCAAGATCTTGGCATCATTGAATCTTGTCTTACAGATTTGTCTTTCTTGGTTGTGTCTTGACCAAAAATTGTATTTGGGGTTAGTTTCTTGTTGCTCAAGATGGTTGGGCCGGGCCGGACCGGACCTAGGGAGGGTAGTGAACCACGTATAGTTTTATTGATCCTAACCTACAGGCTATAGAGGTTGGAAATGAAGTCGTGGAACGGGTCAAAATAGGTTTTGTGTTAAAAGGGTCATTTTTGTGAGGGTCAAACCTGTCACACCCCAACCGACGGCGGAATACGTCGGGGCGGGACATGTAGACTGTTCAATAGCACATGGTCAAACTAAAGTTTCATATATTAATTGAATCCAAATTTTTATAACACTTGTTCAACAAAACATGTACAATTATACAAAAGGAAAAATAAGGTACACTATAAATGTTCGATTCATTATTTAACTAAGTCCTCAATCCTATGTGTAGCATCTTGTAAATGATCTCAAGAGTTAGTACCTGAAACATGATAAAATGAGAGGGTCAACTATAAATAGTTTGTGAGCATACATAGGTTTTGACTCTAAATAGCATCAAAGTGTCGTGTGTAAACAAATCCATACAAGTCATGATTAATAAGGCAATTATGGGGAGCAACTATTGTGTAATCAAGTAGTACAATCAAACCTTTGTAACTAGCATGCAAAAATTGTGTTGTCGGTAACAATCACCCCAATCTGGGTGGGTTTGTCAGACTCAATAGATCTATCATTGTTAACCGTCGGCTTGATTAGTTAATGATTGTACATGTAATTGCAAATAAGTAGTTAACACGCCTAGCACTCAAACATAAAGCTCAAATTGCACATAAATTGTAAAGTGGATTTGTATTGTATAGTTTATGTAAATCATTGTAAGTTGTGATCATGTTTCACCCCAAAATGTAAAAACAGTGAAAAAGTGGCTATGTAAAACTCACCTGATTCAAGGGTGTAGCTAGTATGTGAAACTAGGTAGCAAAGTGGTCCTTGGAACTCACCACGTTAACCTAGTGTGTAATGTATATTGAATTAATTAGTGTGTATAATAGTCTAGGTCTAAGTATAGGATGGAATTGGACGTGTGTACGACGAGTTGTGTTTGTGAATTTGTATTTAAAACGGGTGTTGTGTAAATTAAAAGATTTAAAATAAATAGTTTAAAAATGATTGAAATAAATGTTGATTTGGAATAACTAAATAAATTAATTAATTATTACTTATTTATTTAGTTAGAAAATAGTGTGAAAATTACATTTAAATATAAATTAAATAAATAATTTAAATAATTTTTTCACATCATTTATTTACTTATAAAAATGTGTAAAACAATATTTATGTGTAAAAATATACATTTAAATGTTTTAGTATTTTAATAAATTTATTTATTCATTTATCATAAAAACAAGTATTTGTTTATTTCTAAAATACAGTTATAAACTTTATAAGTTTGGATAAAAAAAAAGGATATATTTTATGAAGTTACTATTTTATTACTTTAAATAAATAAATAAAATTAAACTTTGTTTTTTTTTTTTTTAATAATTAATATACAATTTTTAAACAAAGAAATTTGAAATAAATTGAGTTTATATCGAAAATTGGCGATTCCAGTTACATTCTGTTCTAAATGTTTCAAGGTTTATAAAAATATTTTTTATAAAATTTTTCGAGTTGTAAAAGTCGCTCAAAAAATAAAACAGGGCCACCCGGCTCGAACCCGGGTGGTTCCTGTGTGAGACTTGTTGTTTACCGCTGGACCAGAGGTGCTATTCGCGAATTAATCTCGGTCCATTAGCTATTAACACGGAAGAGGAAAACCGGTTTCGGTCGGGCCACGCGCAAAAAGGAAACATCCGGCCGCTGTGGCTTGTGGGTTTTGAACCCACGCCACCTGGTTCGGCGGTGCAGTGGCTTACCGGACGGACCAGGTGGTTTCGCTGGTATGTAATGAAACGAAAAACATAAATACGCAAAAAAAAAACATAATCCCAACCCCAAATCGAATCGTATAAACCCTAGTTTTCCAATTGGGTTTGATACCCTCTGCCATTACGAATTGGCAGAGGGCTTTCGAATGGCATGACGAGACGAATCGAATGACATGATACTTACGTGTTTTGGTTGTGTAACGAGTGTGGACGAGTACGACTTTGGTTCGACTGTTCTTGAGGATCGATCGGGCTCCAGACGTGCAATGAGGTGCGAATGAAGTTTCAGGGAGTTCGTATGTGGGTATGAGAATGCGTATGAATGGTTTAATTTGATAAATATTATCTCAAACTCTTAATTTGATTTTAAAATTTGGACCGTGATAATCGCGAGGTTAGTTAGGCATAATTCGACGAATTGGAGTTGGATTAGGTCTGGATAATGGTCCAGGTACACTCGCGATCGACTGGAGCTCAATTTCGGGAATTCAATTTGGTTTAAACCCTCTTGATTTTGATAAATTTTATCTCGGTTAGACTAAAAAGTCAACTGAGTTCAAAATTCGAATTTGTATGTTTAATGGGTCTAGATTGGATCAAGTCGTTGTTTATGCGTGAGATGGAACTCACTGGACTCAATTGGACTCGTTTCCGGGCTTGGATTGCACGAATTCGGCCATGTTTGACTTTTGAAAGTCAAACGGGTCAATTTCATGTGTTCTTGGGTTGTTTGACTTTGAGAAGTACAAATTGAACTATTTTTCTTGATTTGTGGTCAACATTGAGTCAAATTCCAAGATAGTTTTTATATATATATATATATATATATATTTTTATAAAAATTTTGATTATTTTTAATCATTTTATAAAAATGAATTGTGTATTTATATATATAAATGCGGAATATATAAACAAGATCGAAACGCAAAATGTCATTATTGAAAAAGAAAAATACAATACTCGGAGAATAGTGAACGTTACAGTCTCCCCTTGTTAAGGAAATTTCGTCCCGAAATTTAACTAGTGGAGGTTACTGAACCGAAAAGAGGTGAGGGTTTGGATTCTCAACATGTTATGACGGTTGGTTCAAGGAGTATAACTGGTGGCAAGATTTAGGATTTTGATACTCGAGGTCAGGTATGAATGTTGACGATGAATTAAGTTTTGCAATGAACTGTTGAATGGTATTTTGAATCCTAAAGGTGAGATGCATTACTTGGAATGGATTTGATGGGAACTTGATAATTAGGTTTTGTTTAAGATGTAGTCTAACATGTTCAAGAATTGTCAATATTTCACAGTCATTGGTCTAGGTCAAAACTTCACGTGACACGAACAACGCTACTTCTGATAATATGACAGAACACTTATATATAGGAAGTACCATCGGCGTATCCACCATGCCCTTTTCATATCACATCAGTTTCGTTGTTACATATCATGATAAGTTTTAGGTCACAACACACGACAAAATTCACTATGTTTTCCATGCGCTGATTCTTATAATTCCGTGTGCATCCGTAATTACTCGAATTATCGCATGGTCCGTATAGATCATTCCGTTGTGTGCGGGTCAAGAGGAGGCACAAATTCACATTGTTCATGTATGTTGTTTTCACATATGAGTTGCTAATGAGTAACTATATCCTTAAATAGGCAAGTCAGTTAGCAACTAAAGGGTAATAAAGTAGTGTTACCTAGGCCCCCATAGTTTACTCGTGTTTGAACAAGAATACGTCAAACCCCGAGTTGTTTCAATGTGTTAGGATTTTCAAGTTTGGTGGACAAGGTGTATGACCATACTTCATGTATATGGTGATCAATCAATTGCAACAATTGTAAGCAACTTAGTTTCATGTATAATGTAAACACACAAGTTTCATGTATCATCTAGTGTCATGTAAGCTGTAATCAATATAGGTTTCACGTGTAATGTGAGCATCTTGTCATCATGTATTATGTAAAGCACTAGTAATGTCACCAATGTGATATCATGTGTATTGTAAGAAATGAATTTCATGTATTGCGTTAAGACCTAGTATCATGTATTTTGGTAACCCAATAATCTTTGATGTGTAATGTAAGTAATGTAGTATCGTGTACTTTGTAACCAAATAAGTTTCATGTTCAATATGGTCCATCAAGTATTGTATATAAAACAATCAATTGTTATGCACCATGTATATTGCAAACAACTAAGTCCCATGTATCATGTGTTCAAGCCAATAGCATGTGTATTGCAAATAAACAGGTTTCATGGGTTATGGGATCAATCCAGTAAATTGTGATTTGCACCTAAACTAGTTTCGTGTATTATGTGATTTTGCTGTGTATCTTGTGAACGTGCATACGTAAGTTATTGAATTTCGTTTGTGACATATACTAACGAGTTTTGCATGTGATCGAGCGTTGCGAAGAAGCGTGTTGTTTGGTGTTTAAGTAAAATGTGGTGGTTAGGTTCTATCTTGTTGAGGTTTTTAGGGATGGTTGATGTCTAAGTAGTATGGATCGTATCTTGAAGCGGCAAGTGAAAGGTAACGAGGAGGTTCTGAAAACACTAAGGGAAATGTGTTTACCAATAATTGATCTTTGTTTGAAAATAGGAAATTGTAAATCGTTCTTGGTCGTAGATATATAAAGTAATGAAAACTTTTGAGTTAAATAATCTAATAAATAGATAATTTATAGGAAAATCTTTTAATTTAAAATTTTTAATTATTAATAAGAGAATATTTTTAAGAGGAATTATTGGCTAAACCAGTAGTCGCATATTATCTAGCCAAGTTTAGAAATATTTACTTTAATGCAGAAAAATCATAATTATTTATCAATTTGAAATAATATTTTTATAAAATTGATTGTACTAACTTTCCTTATCGGATGAAAAGTTTTGTGGAAAATTTATACTTTTGATACTATCTAAAAGTTTGGTAAACGTTTTGTTTAAACAAGATAACGAGGTTTTGCTTGAGTCACATAATAGTATGATTTGTTTATGAAGGAGATTATTGGTAGTGTACTAAATCGTATTTGAATGAAGAAGTTGATTTTTTTTTTTTTTCTGATAGAAAAAATCATATTCCATGGGTCAAATCAACAATTAAAACCTTAGAGTTGAAACATATGAAATCGATTAAAGGCTGAAATGTTAAACATTATTCAAAACATAGGGAAATGGTCCTTAAATCGAAAATTTAAAGATAATAAATAGAAATCTTCGATTAACGTCTCTGGTAGTTTTCCACTAGGAAGAAGATAATCGCCAAGATGAGTACCGCTATGGTCATTCGGGTAGCCGACCTGGATTCAGCTCTAGCTGTCTCCGTGCGATGCTCCAGTATTTCTTTTTCGAGGATGGAGATTAACTCCTTTTGGTATCCCAATTGGTTTGTTAGGCTATCCATTCTTTGTCCTTGCAAGTCGTGCATTATCCCTTGCTCTATCATTTGCCGCTCAATTTATGAAGTTCTTACATAATGATGGAGGTCATTGGTTGGAATTCCCATAACACCAGGGGGTGCCATGGTATGCCTTACCCAAGGGTTAGGAAGGTACGGGTCGGGCATTAGGTATGGATCTCTTAGTGGAGGTGGTAACTGATTATGGGGATGAGGTGTCTCATACTAGTTTCTGGGTGCGGGTGATCCAGGTGTTCGAAGTCTCGGGCCGGTGTTCCTAATCCAGTTCGCCCTTACCTCAAACCTTGGCCTAGCAGTTGGGGGTGTTGGTGACCGATATACTGGTGTCTCCGTGTCTTCTTCCCAGTCAGATTCTGTTCCGGGATGGTATACCGGGGAGGGAGGAGGGTAGGAGTCCATGTCTAGCAGGAAACAATAAAAAGGTTGTAAGTGATAATGAAATATTGCGGGTTAGACATAGGAGTGCTTATAGGTTTTAGAGTTTGACTAGTCATAACACCGAACCTTCACGATAGTATTTTAGAAATACACTTGACCTATAAGTAATGTATCCCTGAGGATAATTCCCAGGAAAGAGGGGTGGGTCAATAAGACACACTTAACTACACTATCTTTCCTTAGCCAGAATTCCTCATGGGTCTACACACTCTTCCAGCCATCATGTATTAATAATACCATTGTTGGGCTCATGGTCATGATGAGGATTGTTGTGGACTGGGCTTTGAGGCCCAAAAGTGAGGTTTATTTATTGCAGTGGGCTTATTCTTCTTCGAGGGTGAATGGGCTTCTTGTTTATTATTAATGGACATTAGACCCAATTAGGTCCGATAGTTTAAGTCTTTGTTCACAAGAGGTGGTGATATTTTGTGTGTGAGATTAAGGGTGCATGAAGAACTAAGTAGGTATGAGTGTGTGTGGAAAACTTAAGATAGCACTTTAAATAAATCAAATAGGTAGAAATGAATGGGGGACAAAAGTTGGCAGGTAATGTGACACATAGACTATTAAGTAATGTATCATATGATGTAATTATTTAGCATAACATGTAAAATTATTCACCTAAGAAATAATCATATAGCATGTAATAGCATGGCATAGTATGGGTGTCCTACGGTTATAGTCTAGGTCAAGAGTGTCTAATAACCTAATTCCCTATAACCTGGCTCTGATACCAATCTGTCACACCCCAACCGACGGCGGAAAACGTCGGGGCGGGACATGTAGACTGTTCAATAGCACATGGTCAAACTAAAGTTTCATATATTAATTGAATCCAAATTTTTATAACACTTGTTCAACAAAACATGTACAATTATACAAAAGGAAAAATAAGGTACACTATAAATGTTCGATTCATTATTTAACTAAGTCCTCAATCCTATGTGTAGCATCTTGTAAATGATCTCAAGAGTTAGTACATGAAACATGATAAAATAAGAGGGTCAACTATAAATAGTTTGTGAGCATACATAGGTTTTGACTCTAAATAGCATCAAAGTGTCGTGTGTAAACAAATCCATACAAGTCATGATTAATAAGGCAATTATGGGGAGCAACTATTGTGTAATCAAGTAGTACAATCAAACCTTTGTAACTAGCATGCAAAAATTGTGTTGTCGGTAACAATCACCCCAATCTGGGTGGGTTTGTCAGACTCAATAGATCTATCATTGTTAACCGTCGGCTTGATTAGTTAATGATTGTACATGTAATTGCAAATAAGTAGTTAACACACCTAGCACTCAAACATAAAGCTCAAATTGCACATAAATTGTAAAGTGGATTTGTATTGTATAGTTTATGTAAATCATTGTAAGTTGTGATCATGTTTCACCCCAAAATGTAAAAACAGTGAAAAAGTGGCTATGTAAAACTCACCTGATTCAAGGGTGTAGCTAGTATGTGAAACTAGGTAGCAAAGTGGTCCTTGGAACTCACCACGTTAACCTAGTGTGTAATGTATATTGAATTAATTAGTGTGTATAATAGTCTAGGTCTAAGTATAGGATGGAATTGGACGTGTGTACGACGAGTTGTGTTTGTGAATTTGTATTTAAAACGGATGTTGTATAAATTAAAAGATTTAAAATAAATAGTTTAAAAATGATTGAAATAAATGTTGATTTGGAATAACTAAATAAATTAATTAATTATTACTTATTTATTTAGTTAGAAAATAGTGTGAAAATTACATTTAAATATAAATTAAATAAATAATTTTTTCACATCATTTATTTACTTATAAAAATGTGTAAAATAATATTTATGTGTAAAAATATACATTTAAATGTTTTAGTATCTTAATAAATTTATTTATTCATTTATCATAAAAACAAGTATTTATTTATTTCTAAAATACAGTTATAAACTTTATAAGTTTGGATAAAAAAAAGGATATATTTTATGAAGTTACTGTTTTATTACTTTAAATAAATAAATAAAATTAAACTTTGTTTTTTTTTTTAATAATTAATATACAATTTTTAAACAAAGAAATTTGAAATAAATTGAGTTTATATCGAAAATTGGCGATTCCAGTTACATTTTGTTCTAAATGTTTCAAGGTTTATAAAAATATTTTTTATAAAATTTTTCGAGTTGTAAAAGTCGCTCAAAAAATAAAACAGGGCCACCCGGCTCGAACCCGGGTGGTTCCTGTGTGAGACTTGTTGTTTACCGCTGGACCAGAGGTGCTATTCGCGAATTAATCTCGGTCCATTAGCTATTAAAACGGAAGAGGAGAACCGGTTTCGGTCGGGCCACGCGCAAAAAGGAAACATCCGGCCGCTGCGGCTTGTGGGTTTCGAACCCACGCCACCTGGTTCGGCGGTACAGTGGCTTACCGGTCGGACCAGGTGGTTTCGCTGGTATGTAATGAAACGAAAAACATAAATACGCAAAAAAAAAAACATAATCCCAACCCCAAATCGAATCGTATAAACCCTAGTTTTCCAATTGGGTTTGATACATAGGCCATAACCCCATTTCCATTATGATACTTAGATCATAACCTCATATCCCATTTCCATTACGGTATTTAAACCATAACCTCATTGCCACATTTCCACTATGATCCTTAGATCATAACCTCATATCTCATTTTCATTATGATACTTAGATCATAACCTCATTTACACATTTCCATTATAGTAATACAACTATGACTACATTCATTCACATTCATATCACTTAACACATTATGCATACAACATTGCATATAACACCATTTATCAACAATACTAAGTAAGTGCAAAAGCACTTACCTTTCGGGTTAGAAGATCCCGCACCACCTTCTCGATTCACAATTTGATTACCTAAACATATACACATAGTTTAGTAATCTAAGTATACATCAAAATCACATTATAATTAGGTTCACAACCTAATTTCCTATTTCCAACCCAAACTGACCATACTCATATCCAAACACCCTCTTTCCATCCAAACTCATCTACTTGAGTTTCATTTCCAATTCCTTAACACTAATTTCTCATTTAATATTTTTCATTAGGTTAATTTGGTGTTCATTCAAGTGTCTAACATCATATAAACACTTAACCATTCATTAATTCAACATCCTATCGTCATAATCCAAACACGCCCAAATTTTTTCATATGAACCCTAACTTTTCATAATCATAATCAAAGGGTTTTAGGATGTAAATCATCATTATTTACCTTTAGATTAGCTAGATTATCAACAATCTAACACCAATTAACCACATGCATCATAAAATTTTGGATGTCTACAAAACCCACATACTAGCTCATCAAAGGTGAAATCAATGGAAGATAATCACTTACTTGATGTTAGGAAGGTGATGTGTGAGCCAAAACCTTCACAAATTCAAGCTCAAATGCACGATTTTGGCTTCAATTTCGTTTTCTCCTTTTTCTCGCTTGCACAAGAACGACCAAAACACAAATGAAGTCTCAATTTTGACTTCTTCTAGTCAAATGGCAGATTTTGACCATTTTACACCTTTAGCCCCTCAACTTCCATTTCACCTATTTCATTCAAAAATTAAATAAAAACTAATATAACCCCATTACTAACTTAAAACCCACTTGTTTCAACTTTCACCATAATATTTATTAGAATATTTATTTATTTATAACGAAACCCGCATTTTGGTTCGTTATAAAAATGCACTGTAATTATTTTAGTTAAAGGGCGAGTTCGTAATTTGTAATTTGCCATATGATTTATGCAATATTTTTGAGGTGAAAGTGATGAAATGCGATCTATATTTAACTTGTAAAGCTCAACCCGAATAAAAGAGAGAAGTTCATTATAATCCAACACAAAGCCCCAAATCGGAGTCGACAGCAGAAGCTAGGGTTCGCGTTGTCACACCCGTAATTTCCGCCACAAGCTTCACGAGTCGAATTCAACCATCCAAAACCCTAATCCAGACCTGGAGAACAACCGCAAGTGAAATTATGGACTTCGACGAGTACGAGTACTTAGAGAAGACAGTCGACGAAGCCGACAACCGGAACGGTTCATCTTCGAAAGCCAAAGACGGCGGCGCCGAGAAGACCGAAAAAGGTTACAGGCGGAAGGACAGAGAAGACGACGGCGAGGATGTTGAAGACGAACGCATTGAAGAAGGGAAGAGAAGCAAGAGAAACAAAGGAGATGAAGAGAACGGTGGGAGCAGAAGGGATAGAGATAGAGAACGTGACCGTGGCCGTGAGGAGAGGCCTTCTTCTCGGTCAGAGCGTCACAGAAGTAGTGGTAGGGATGGAGAGCGAGAAGTGGATAGAGAAAGAGAAAGGGATCGGCAAAGAAGCAGTAGGTACGGAGACAGAGACCGGCACCGGTCCCGGGACCGAGAAGGGAGTTCCAGAGACAGAGATAGAGATCGAGAGAAGGAAAGGGATAAGAAAGATAGAGATAGAGAAAGGGAAAGGAGGAGCCGGAGTCACTCGCGGCATGAACGGGAACGAGAGAAGGAATTGCTAAGAGAGAGAGAAAGAGAATCGGAACCGAGAGAGAGCAGGTAAAAAAGTCTTCACTATATTTTCAGTGGCTGATTAGGAACTTTAGTTTAATTATTAGTACCATTTTATATTTTTCTGCATTTAATTTTAAAATTGATGATTGTGAATTTTACTGAATCAAGTTCAATTAGCCAATTAGGTGCTGTTTTGAGACCTTAGGAGCAAGGTTTGTTTGCCACTAGAGCCAAAAACTGGTTATAGGTTATGTGATGGTGAGTGCCTGAGCTAGTTCTAATTCGAAAAGCAAATCTGCAAGCTGGTGGAACAGAGTAGGATATGATTTGTAATTGTTGGTTCTTTTTTGTGTTTAAATGGTCATTGCTCCAGTAATAGTGTTTCTAGTTACATAATGATTATATACTCCACGTATGAATGCATCTCTTAAAGGAAGAAGAGGGTTATGCAAAAAAAAAAGTAGCTTTAGCTGCTCAACTAGCCAACTATTAGCTTCTAACTTGAGTTGAAATCGTAGATGGATTGTTTGCACAATTGCACATACTAAAATGCGGATTCTTTTTCAAGGCGTCACTGAAGAATGTGGGTTTTCCACAATAGCTTCATAAGGTCTGTTTTTAAATTTTTTTGGCCCTTAAACCTTGGCTCACATCAAATATTGTAGTTTTTGTAAATAAATGGATTTAAGGTTTCTTGTGTTTGGAGATGTTAATGAATGATGTATTTAATTTTTAGGTTGGCAACGCACATGGTGCTCTCAATCTTTGAAGTTTTTGTTCACTGCGAAGACATTATTGCTTTAACTCCATATTTATGTTCCTTGCTGTGAACCATGGGTAGAAATGGGGAATATCAACCTCTTGGAGTGTTCCAGTACCAGATTGTAGTATTTTGCAGTGAGTAGAATTAGCATATAATTTTGTCCCAGAAAAGAGAGTTTTACTTCTAAATTTTTTTAGTTAGCTTAACTAAGCATTAATTCACATCATAGTTTCTGATTAAGACTGTGAATACCTTTTTTAGAAAGTATTGTTCACCCATACATTTCTTGTAAACAAGTAATTTAAATTCAGTAGTTAGTTTTTTTTGGAAGGCAACTTGATGAGATACTTGTACTGGAATACTGCATCATGTAATCATGTTTGGCTGTGTGATCCATGACTTGGAAGAATGCATAATTGCAAACAAACAATTGGTTTAGTTATATCTCTCAAGATCTCATAGATTTGTGAATTCACCCCTCAAATAAAATAAAAAAGTAAAAGGTTTTGACATCATATAGTTGATTGTGGTGGTAGTAAATAATGCTCATGTTAAAGTACTATACACACTCTATTGTGGGTTATCTCCTCCATTTTCTTGCCATCGTTAGGGTTGCATAACCAGACATGGTCTTTAGGATTTTATTGTGATGGAGCTTAAATTGTTTTTCTTATTACTTGAAAGTGAAAATGAACAAGTATACTAGTCATCTTGTTTTTGAGAAGTCATTGTATAGTGTACAAATTACAATGGCTTTTTTTTACTTCCGATTTGCTTATCGAATTGAAGGAGGCTATGGTTACTTGTGTGTATACCAAGGATCTATTGTTGAATAGATTCTGATTTGACGTCTTGTTTCTGATGAGTGGACTTGTTAATTGTTAATTGTCGGGTGTGGAGCCTTGAGCAAACCGGCTGGCCCTAGGTTTCATGGGCTTTACGGGTTGGGATTTTCTTTTCTTGGGGATTAAGTTACCATAACCCTAGACTAGTCTCCATATAAAGAATGCTATGTACTTGTAATCCTTTGAGCACAGTAATAATTATAAACTCTAGTTGCAGCAAAGTGGACGTAGGTCACATCGTCCGAACCACTATAAATATTCTCTTGTTATTTACTACTTTCGTGTTTGTTTTGCGTGTTGTGTTTGTATGATACCTAACATTAATCCTGATGTTCTTAGTTTTATGGTATGCATGCATATTGAATACCTGTCAAAAGCATACCTAAATCATACATTAGTTGATGTTTCACCATGAAAGCTATTGATAAATGCATTGATCATCTACCTAGTTTGTTTAAGAGCTTTTGAGTGATCATAACCTTGTTGGTGCTAGTGCCCTTGTAACATTGCATGTAAATAACACTTAGCACTAATGATGCCACAAGTCCATAGATATTATTATTTCAAAGGTTTGTGGAAGTAGAATAGATGGTTTTTATCTGCATTATCATTTGTGGTAGTGAATAAATCTGTTAATTATAATTGTTCAAATGACCAAGGTAATGTTATGACTTATGTGTTCACAGATACCTTGTTCACTTCATGTTTCCACAAAAGGTAATGACAGATTATCAAACAGTGTCCACCATTGATTTTTTACTTATTGTGCTGCAAGTTGTTTACATGACAGGAGACTGAAGGATAAAAAAGAAGCGCTAGAGCCTGAAGCAGACCCAGAAAGGGACCAAAGAACTGTTTTTGCTTATCAGGTAGATGGTTTATTTTTGTTCTTGAGTTTCTAAAGGATTCATGAATCTCATTGTTATGTTGAGCCTTCTCTTTGTGTGTAGGTTCAAGTGTTTGACTATCTCTTTCCACACTCTAATATTTATGACTAATGTTGGTGTGCATTTTGTTATGTAGATGCCCCTGAAAGCAACTGAATGGGATGTTTACGAATTCTTTTCGAAAGCAGGAAAGGTAAGGGAAACAACTTGATCAGACTGTTTGTCACAGGAATGTTTTGATTTGTTTCTTTTTGCTATATAGCAAGTGGTATTATTAGTTTTAAAACTTGTTTTGGCATGTAAAGGACATTGGCATCAAAAGGCTACATACTCCTAATCAATGATTATAGACTTAAACCAACTTCTAAATGCAATTGCCACACTATTGTAATTTCTTCTTGTTGCAGTAAATGGTGCTTTGTTTTTGGTTCAGCTAGTATATTGATTTTCTTGTGTCCCCAATGATTTTTTTGTACTGAATTGTCATGTGAGCACCCCTAGCTGCTGTGTAATATTTATTATGGATATTCATGAAGGCATTGTGTTGATCATTCTGTTCTGATCTAAATTTTTTTATATTACTTTTGCTTTTGCAGGTGAGAGATGTGCGATTGATCATGGATAGAAATTCACGACGATCAAAAGGAGTTGGGTGTGTGCTCTTTAAATGCTTTTATATTTCTATAAATGAATCTGTATTTCATATTTAGCAAAAAAAATCAGATTTATGATGTATATAGTTACATCGTTATGCGCATCTCCCTGGAGAAGTCATTACAAACAATGATGATCCTAGGACTTGGAAATTTTACATATATGAAGTTCTATGTATATGCACCCGACCATTGCTTTATAGTCCTCACTAAATTGCAGTTTTTTAGGTATTTTCACATTGTTAAACTGGGTCCTAGCCGGAACATTGCATGCTTTTGCTGTTTCTATCCAGCATCAGAATTAGCTTTAGGTACTAGGATTTTGAACTTCTGTGATTAAGTGACATTAGGAAAAAAAAACCAAACTTAATATACATTCTTAGAAAACTTGATTGTGGCAAATCAAGTGCCCAATATTTGTGAATTTGATATTCATTCTAGTTCAAGATTTGTTGTTCAAACATGATATATAACCTCTTATCCTTTTAGTGTCTGTCTTCTAATCCACAACTTGTCCATGTCTGCTTGTCTCGCGTAAATAAACCAGAAAGATGTTTTGCTGAAGGCTTGAGAAATTGACTAATTATTAGAATGGTGTACTTTTGAGCAACATAACTTTCTTTGTCGTGCTCTTAAGTATTTTGTGTATAAGGCCAAGGAAAGAGAGAGACACACACACACACACACACCCCTTGATAGAAGTGAAGATTACTGAACCTATTGGCGTTGATGACATGGACTACTGCTAACAAGGCATATGTTAAAACCTGTCAATATGTTTTCTTAAGAAAATACTGTTGCTATTTTGATTTGAAATGTGATACATCTTCCTCTCTTTTTTTCTTTTCTGTTTATAACATCCTGAGGCTTATCTCATAATCTTTTTATGAACCAAGTTACTGTTTATTACCTTTTCTTTTTGTCACAATAATCTAACTTGTGTCTTGAATTATGTACTTCAGATACATTGAGTTCTATGATGCAATGTCTGTGCCTATGGCAATTGCTCTCTCTGGTCATCTACTTCTTGGACAACCTGTTATGGTTAAGCCTTCAGAGGCTGAGAAGAACCTTGTCCAATCAACTGCTGCAAGTGGAGCCGCAGTTGGCGGACCCTATGGTGCAGTTGATAGGAAGCTCTATGTGGGAAATTTGCATTTCAACATGACTGAGCTGCAACTCAAGCAGGTAAACTATGAACTTCAAATCGTAATTAACGGCAGTTTAAGTTGATATTTTTGGTTATTTATCTTTACTTTTTTGTTCATAAGTGTGCATACTTGTTTTATGGGGAAAAAGCTCTAGGCTTTCACATTTTGTCTTTGTTTTTCCTCAATGGAGAATGGAAGTCGGAAGAGTGTTTGAGTGATGCTATTTAAAGGAGCACGGAGAGCAATACACGTAGTTATATTCACAGGAATGTTATTTGATGTTCTTATCTAGGTAGTTAAAAACGTACTCAAGGCGCAAAACAAGCGTACTAACAGGAAAAATAGAAATAATATATAATATGCATATAAAATTAATACTATTCCACAATATAATTAAAAAGTTGTTGTAATTAGCAATTAAGATCATCTAGTTACCAAAAGTTCAAAAGTAATAAAAACCCATACAAACATTCAACTGTTCATCACCACCATCGCCAAAATTCGTACTTGTTTGTGTTTGATTAGAACTAGCATCAACTACCCGATTAGTGTTGTAAAAATCGCTAGGCGGTGGGGTAGGGCCTAGGCCTAGGCGAGATTAATCGGATTGGAATTTTTATATGTAATTTTTCAAACTTATATATATATATATAGTTATATACACATAAATACTTCAAACATAAACAATTAAAGATTAAATACTTTAAAATTCAAAGATTAAATACTTTAAAATTCAAAGATTAAATACTTTAAAATTCAAAGATTAAATAGGGGTATACATAAGACTAGATTAGGGTTATCTATTTAAGGCAATAAGCCAGTAACTTAATCAACAAGATAGTGGGCTAAACAACCCTAAGGATGCCGCCAACCATATATCTCCAGATTCGGCCAGCCTTAGAGACCCAAGGGCCTAGCCGTAGGTGGCCCAAGGCCCAACCCGACCCGGCCCAAAACCTTTACAGCCCAACAATCTCCCACTTGAAGACTTTGCTCAATCCAGTAATCCCCGACACAGTAATTCCAGTATCCTCCATATCCAAAGTCTCCCGAGTCTTCAGTCCCCATAAATAAGCTCAGACTTCATCAAATCCACCCTAGTTGCAGCCCCCTCTTATCATGTACATTAAGGGGCAGTTTAAGCTCCCTTGAGCTCCAACCCAGCAGTCATTTCTGACCCATCCTCTGTCTCAACGGGTTTACACATTCCACCAGTTCCAGAGATACACCGAGAACCCGTAGCACTTTCCACATTCAGCAAGTGTTTCCGTTGAGAGATTTTATCAATTGGACTGGTCTTCAAAACCCAACGTTGTTTTGTAACTGTGCACGGAACACGCCCCGTGCTCCCACTGTCACCAAACCCCTAACTAGTTTAGACCTCCGATCCCGCTCAGCTTGAGTCACCTTAACACCAGGCTTCACCATTGCAAAATGAACCCTCTTTTGCTCCTTTGACTCAGCGAACCCGACTCTGTTATGCTTAACCGGGACGGTTACTCCCTCAACAGATACTTTAACCATATACAGTGACCCCTTCTTGTTTCCCCGAGCAATAACCAGATTTCCATTTATCACTTTCCATTTGCCACCACCGAACTTTACTTCCATTCCCTATTCATCCAACTGACCGACAGAAATAAGCTTCGTCGTCAGACCTGGAATCACCCCGACATTCTTCAAGTTTCATGTAGTTCCCAATGAAGTATCCAAGTTAATATCCCCCATGCCCATTATGCCTGTTAGGTATCACACGATCACAACACATGCTAAAGCAAATAAACGACACGAGAGATTTATAGTGGTTCGGCTGGTATGACCTACGTCCACTTGCTGCAACTAGGGTGTTTATTATATTTAGGTGTTCAAAGAATTACAAGACTATTACATCATATATATAGAGACTAGTCTAGGGTTAATAGCTTAACCAACAAGTCAAGCCCAGATGGGCCCCAGCCCAAAACCCGATAGACCCTAGGGCCGGCTGGCCTAAAAGCCTTCATACTCGACAATCTCCCACTTGGAGGCTTTGATAAACATCAAACTATCTCCGTCTTCAATGTAGTCTTGTAACTTCTCTACCTCTAGCTGCAACGCCTTCTCATCATAATTCCTTAAGGCTAGTTGAAGCTATACATAGCTTCAACTTCTCTAAGGTTACCACCTTAGTAAGCATATCCGCGGGATTCTCCGTTCCTTTAATCTTTTCAAGCTTCAATGTACCATCATTGATTAAACCTCTGATGAAGTGATACCTAAGCTGAATGTGTTTCGTTTTTCCATGAAACATAGGATTCTTCCCCAGATGAATAGCGCTTTGATTATCACAAAACATTGGGCTATCTGACTGTTTCTTCCCAAGTTCTTCCAGAAAATTCTTCAACCAAATCAACTCTTTATGGCTTCAGCACAAGCCATATACTCAGCTTTAGTAGTTAAAAAAGCAACGCTCTTCTGTAATCTGGACATCCAACTAACCGCAGTTCCTCCCACTGAGTTGTGCTCTTATACGATTCAGTTGTGCTCTTATACGATTCCTTGCAACCCCCTAGGTCAACATTCGTATAGCTTCTCAGAACAATGTCTTTGCCTGAAAACCGTAACCCCATCTTTGAAGTGCCTTTCAAATACCTTAGCAGCCATTTGACTGCCTCCCAGTGTTCTTTTCCTAGATTAGACATATAACGACTGACTACCCCCACGACTTGTGCTATGTCGGGCCTCGTGCACACCATAGCGTACATAAGACTTCCCACAACTGATGCGTAAGGAACCTTAGCCATTTCGGCTATGTCTTCTTCAGTTTAGGTGACTAGTCTTTATTTCATCTTGAATTTCTCTAACACTTGCCTAATATACTTTTCTTGAGATAGTGTCAGAGATACATGTTTGTTCCTGGAGATACTCATTCTGAGTATCTGTTTGGCAGCACCTAGGTCCTTCATCTCGAATTCCTCGGACATTTGCTTCTTCAGTTTCTTTATTTCCTTCATATCAGAACCTGCAATTAGCATATCATCCACATACAAGAGAAGGATGATATAAGATGTACTGAACTTCTTGACGTAGCAACAATGATCCATTTCACATCTTGTATACCCGTTACGACCCATGAAGTTGTCAAACTTCAAATACCATTACCTTGGAGCTTGTTTCAGTCCATACAAACTCTTCTTTAATCTACAGACCAAGTTTTCTTTACCCTTAACCTGGAAACCTTCTGGTTGAGCCATGTAGATGTCTTCATCAAGATCACCATGTAGAAAGGCTGTCTTGACATCTAGCTGCTCTAGATGAAGACTTTCAGCAACAACAATACTTAGGACCAACCTGATAGTAGTCATCTTCACAACCAGAGAGAAGATTTCATTGTAATCAACCCTCGGTTTCTGTTGGAACCCCTTAACTACCAATCTAGCCTTATATAGAACCATCACTTTCATCTTTGATCCTGAATACCTATTTGTTCTGCAATGCTTTCTTCCTAGATGGAAGCTTTTGTTTTAGCCCAAGTTCTATTCTTCTCTAAAGATTTCATTTCATCCTTCATTGCTATCTCCCACTGTAATGAATCTTTCAGACGCATGGCTTATGTGTAGCACCGAGGTTCTCCATTTTTTGTTAACAACAGAAAATTAGCAGATGGAGAATATCTCTCAGGCGGTGCAGTAGCTCTAGCAGGAGGAACGGGAGCGGTAGCTGGTGATGGTTCTTTAATTTCTTTTTCAGAACTGTCACTGTCGTTTGAATCATCTTGAGTATCAACCTCTGAGCTCCCACTGTCTTGAATGTCTTCTGGAGCTTCAGTGTCACCTGTATTATCTGTCTCAGTATCAACAACGATGTACTCTTTCTGAACTTCTGGTTTTGTTGCATTTCTGTCTTTGTACAGCTCTGCTTCATTGAACGTGACATTTTTACTTCTGATTACCTTTCGGCTTTCAGGGTCCCAAAGCCGGTAACCCATCTCGTCTAACCTGTAGCCAATGAATGTACACTTCTTGGTCTTTGAATCCAATTTATCCCTGTCATTCAATAAACGGTAAACGGAACAACCAAATACCTTCAGGTGCTTGAGACTAACCTCCTTTCTTTTCCACACTTCCTCTGGTATTTTGAAACCTAAAGGAACAGACGGTCCACGATTAATCAGATAAGCTGCAGTATTAACTGCATCAGCCCAGGACATTTTGGGGAGCCTTGCGTTTAACCTCATGCTCCTCGCCCTTTCATTAAGAGTTCTGTTCATCCGTTTTGCTAAGGAGTTTCTGAGACTGTCTAGATCAAAATTATTTACCATCTTTTTTTTATAAACCAAATTTAGAGCACAAGGCTCTGATACCAGATTGCGGAATCATTCTTCGTGTTCGTTTTTCTTTGTGAAAACGTATCTTCGTGTTTGTGTTTGTTTGCGAAAACGTATATTAATTAATGCTTAAGGAGAGATTAAATAAATATTTTGAAGTGTTTTAACAGCATAAAATAAATTTGTACCTTTTCTTTACTTCTCAACTGTTGATCTTTAAAGGTTATCTCTGCAAGGAACCAACTCAGCCACCATTTCCCTACGGCCACCTGCCTAAGCGGTACTCTTTTATGGCTCAAGAGTTCCAGGTTTTGCAAAGTTTTTAGGACAAACAAATTTGAGATATAGAGAAAAGAAAGTTTTATTTCATAACTGTTCTTCTCTAGGGAAGGAACTTCTTGATATTTACATATCTCCCCTTAAGAGAGGGAGTTTTACTCACATAGCTAGATATTTTTCACAATAAGGGATTTGGGGGGGAATTGTTAGATGCCCTTAAACTAAAATCAATACCCTTTATATAGTAGGAGAAGATTTGTACAAAAGACTAAAATAGCCTTCTTAAATTCGTCATGCATGACGTTTCTAGTCGACATACCCATGTGTTGGGTCTAATTCTCTTTTGTCTTCTTCTGAAGAATAGCTGTCATGATAGAAGCTACTGCTTTCTTTTGTCGTACTGGTTGTACAGTATTGGCAATTATGATTTTCATAAGTGCGTTGTAGTTTTTGATAGAGCTTTTATTAGGTGGAGGGACTTGCTTCGACTTTATTGAAAATGATTCTTTGCTCCATTTTTTCTAAAGCTTCTTTCTCGTGTTTTGGTAGTGGAGTTCCACTGTAACTTGTAATAATGCAGTTGTGGCTGCAATAATTGACTTTGTTAAAGCTTCCCATTTTTATTTTTTGTAGGTTATCAAGGATTTTTAGAAATCTTTTAACTCTAATTTCTACCCAGTTTTTCGGGTTTTCATAACTCTCCTCCATGATTTTAGAAGGATTGACGGTTCTTACTTTGGCAATGCCAATTTCTAGATGATGGTAGCTTTGGAAAGAACTTCCTTGATACCAATCAGGAAGTGTAGAGTTACACTTGATGAAGATGTCTGCATCTCTTGCTGCAGCGATCTTTTTGCGAAAGTTGTTGATAGCTTTCTTTATTCCTTCTGGACAAACTGAATCTATTCCCTTGCAAACGGCAAAGGGTAAAGAAAAATCAAATCCGTTGATTCCTGTTACTTTGGAAAAAAGCAAGAATAAAATTCATGAAGAATCACAATCTTCATCTAGCCCAGATGCAAACGGCTCTGGTAAAGGCATATCAAATCCGTTGATAGCTGACAGTTTGCTAAAAACTGAAAAGGTCTCTCTCAGGCCAAGTTATTCTCAAATCATCCAGGAACCTATAAAGTCTGGTAAATCTAGATTTTATGTCATCTTTGATGGAGAGCACAGAGGCATCTATGAAGACTGGTCTATAGTCTCACAATATGTTTCAGGAAATTCTTTTCCATTTAAAAAGTTTGGAACCTTATTACAAGCCCAACAAAAAGCTACCCGATATTCAGCAGAATTCGGAAAGAAAGAAATACCTTTAAAGGTAATACTCTCTTCTGAACCACTGAAGGTCAAGAAAAAAGAAAGAATTGTAGAATTCAAGAAACTTTCCCAAAACCTTTTATGAATGAAGAAATTGAAGAAAGTGATATTATCTCTTTAGATGAATTCAGATCAATCTGGTCCAAAGTTAGATCTCTTGGTCAAAATGATTTCGAGAATGAACACATCTATACAGAAGACAAGACAACTAAAAGTCTTATTATCTTTTGTCCAGAAGAAATAAAGAAAGCTATTAAGAACTTTCGCAAAAAGATCGCTGCAGCAAGAGATGCAGACATCTTCATCGAGTGTAACTATACACTTCCTGATTGGTATCAAGGAAGTTCTTTCCAAAGCTACCATCATCTAGAAATTGGCATTGCCAAAGTAAGAACCGTCAATCCTTCTAAAATCATGGAGAGTTATGAACATCCGAAAAACTGGGTAGAAATTAGAGTTAAAGGATTTCTAAAAATCCTTGATAACCTACAAAAAATAAAAATGAGAAGCTTTAACAAAGTCAATTATTGCAGCCACAACTGCATTATTACAAGTTACAGTGGAACTCCACTACCAAAACACGAGAAAGAAGCTTTAGAAAAAATGGAGCAAAGAATCATTTTCAATAAAGTCGAAGCAAGTCCCTCCACTAAATAAAAGCTCTGTCAAAAGCTACAACGCACTTATGAAAATCATAATTGCCAATACTGTACAACCAGTACGACAAAAGAAAGCAGTAGCTTCTATCATGACAGCTATTCTTCAGAAGAAGACAAAAGAGAATTAGACCCAACACATGGGTATGTCGACTAGAAACGTCATGCATGACGAATTTAAGAAGCTATTTTAGTCTTTTGTACAAATCTTCTCCTACTATATAAAGGGGATTGATTTTAGTTTAAGGGCATCAAACAATTCCCCCCCAAATCCCTTATTGTGAAAAATATCTAGCTATGTGTGAGTAAAACTCCCTCTCTTAAGGGGAGATATGTAAATATCAAGAAGTTCCTTCCCTAGAGAAGAACAGTTATGAAATAAAACTTTCTTTTCTCAATATCTCAAATTTGTTTGTCCTAAAAGCTTTGCAAAACCTGGAACTCTTGAGCCATAAAAGAGTACCGCTTAGGCAGGTGGCCGTAGGGAAATGGTGGCTGAGTTGGTTCCTTGCAGAGATAACTTTTAAAGATCAACAGTTGAGAAGTAAAGAAAAGGTACAAATTTATTTTATGCTATTAAAACACTTCAAAATATTTATTTAATCTCTCCTTAAGCATTAATTAATATACGTTTTCGCAAACAAACACGAAGATACGTTTTCGCAACGAAAAACCAACACGAAGAATGATTCCGCAATCTGGTATCAGAGCCTTGTGCTCTAATCATCTTGATTCCCTGATCGACACAATAATCAATGAATTCTTTGCTGATGTATTCTCCACCATTGTCCGACTAGGCATTTGACCTTCAAATCAGTTTCATTTTCTACAACAAATTTTCATTTCTTAAAGGTATTAAAGACTTCAAATTTATTTTTGAGAAAATAAACCCATACCTTTCGCGTTGCGTCGTCAATGAATGTCACATAGTAGGAAGACCCTCCTACCGATTGGACTGAAGTAGATCCATAAACATCCGAATGAATAGCCTCCAGTTTATGAGCTTTTGGTGCTTGACAATGTGACTTTCTTTTGTTTATCGAGAACGCATGGTTCGCAGAATCCGGTTTCAACTTTCTTTAAGTCTGGAAACTTCCCCTCATCGACCAACATTTTCAATCCTTTATAACTCATATGTCCGAGTCGCTGGTGCCACAAATTAGATGGACTCGGACCCGAAGTCATGGCATTAACACCGTCGACGGGTACCTCCACCATGTACAGTGTCCCCCTCTTCTTTTCACGTGCAATCACGAGATTGCTCTTGATAACCTTCCATTGACCACCCCCGAAGTAAACCCCGTGACCTTGGTCATCCAGCTGACCAACTGAAATTAATTTCCTCTTCAAGTTGGGAATTACATTGACATCTTTCAATGTCCAAGTGGTTCCAAGTGTGGTTTTTAGATCAACATCATCTATCCCTGTAATGTCAAGTGTCTTATCATTAGTCAAACGAATTTTACCAAAGTTACCTGTTTGTAGATTCTTCACTAGCTCTGGGCAAGGGACGGCGTGAAAAGAAGCTCCTGAATCCATGATCCAGGACTTGATAGTATTTTCAACACAACAAATGAGAGCATCATCTTCTACTTCTTCTTCATCGGCTGTTACGTTGTTCATCTCTTTATTGTTTTTAGCAACTGCTGGTTTAGGACACTGGCTCCTAAAATGACCCTTTTTCTTTGCAATTGCAGCATTCAATGTCAGCCCTTGGTTTTGACTGGCCCCTCTTTCTGGATTTGGACCTGCCTTTATTCCTCCCTCTATCATTCTTCCTTCCCCTTGATTCAGTGCTTAACAAGGAGTTAGATGATTCCCCGGTGCTTCTTTTTCTAGAATCTTCATTTAGAATTAAGTCACGAACTTTGCTGAAAGTTAAAGCGTCAGAATTAACTGAACTAGTGACTGCAGTTATAGTTCCTGACCAGCTGTCAGGTAATGAAGATAAGAGTAAGCAGGCTTGCAATTCATCCTCAATTTTGAATTTAACCGACGCTAAACGTATCAGATGAGAGTTAAAGAGGTTGATGTGATTACTGACAGAACCTCCCTCTTTCATACGCGTATTGACCAATTCCCGAATCAGAAATACTTTATTCGCTGCTGAAGGCTTCTCGTACATGTTGGACAACGCCTCCATGATTCCACGTGCTGTGGTTTCATCTAGGATGTTGTAGGCAACATTCAAAGACAGAGCAAGCCTAATCGTTGACTTAGCCTTTTTGTCAAGAGCTAACCGCGCTGGTGTTATTGGTGCGGGCGGTGCTTCTAGCACTGAATCCAGATCCTTCTGTTTTTGTATAAGCAAATCCGTGATTTGCATTCTCCACCATCCAAAATTCTGAACATCGAACTTCTCAATTTTCAACATTCCGTCCCCTGCCATTTAAAACAAACTGCAAGGTTGTAACGAGTCGAAATAGAGTCTGACAACAGTGAATAAACTCACTGTCTTCTACTATCAAGACTCCAAGAAACTGGTGACAACCGAGTTCGTATAATTAAAAACAGTAACAAACTGTATATGCGGAATCGAAAACATGAACAGAAACGAATGCTTATCTGTTCTGGCGGCATTGGGCGGTGATGGACAGCAGTAGCGGCCTAAACATGCGGCTAGGGGGCAGCAAACGGCTGAACCTACGCAGGTGATGATGGTTGATGGCTTTTCCGTTGTCGGAAACGGCGAGGTCGCAATTCCAGCGACAAAACACGGCTGGAATAGTAAATTCCGGTAACTGAGGGCTGTTGCCGATGATCTGGACGGAAATTGAACCTTAAATCGGTAAAATCGGTCAAAACAGAACCTGAAAACGAGATTCCGGCAGCGGCGGCGGAAAATTCTTGCTCCTGTGATGGCGGCGGCGACGACTTAAATCTGATCGGACAGGGGTGGTGACTAGCAGAAAAGTCGGAATCCCAACTGATTCCGAGTGTAGCGGCGTCTCATGGTCGAAACCCTAATTCCGGCGATGACGACGGCGGCAAGAAACCCAGTTACTCCGGAGCGGCTGTGAGTGTGACACGATCAAGAGCCAAGTTGATACCAGTTGTTAGGTATCACACGAACACAACTCACGCAAACACACGCTAAAGCAAATAAACGACACGAGAGATTTATAGTGGTTCGGCAGGTATGATCTACGTCCACTTGTTGCAACTAGGGTGTTTATTATATTTAGGTGCTCAAAGAATTACAAGACTATTACATCATATATATAGAGACTAGTCTAGGGTTAATAGCTTAACCAATAAGTCAAGCTCAGATGGGCGCCAACCCAAAACCCGACAGACCCTAGGGCCGGCTGGCCTAAAAGCCTTCATACTCGACAATACCAAGAACCTCACCATTACCTAAACATACCTTCCCAAAGTCACCCACCTTCAGATTCACCAACGTCTCCTCGCTGTGTATGGCTAGAAACGAAGATCTAGAATCCATAACCCAAGAATCAATGTCAGACTCCACACAGCAAACCAATGCATCATCAGAATCTTCCTCTGCTTCCACACTGTTCACTTTCTTCTGCCCATATCCTTCCTTTTTCTTTCCTAGACATTGACTTCTCACATGTCCAACTTCATTGCAGCTCCAACACTTCACATTTTTCCGAGCTCTAGACGAACTCCTCCCCCTACTCCCACTGCTCCTGTTATTTTCCCTTCCCCTGCCCACATTGAATATATCAGAAGAAGATCCTCCACTAGTGTTTCTCCGGCGAATGTCTTCACCGAGAATACTATCCCGGATCACGTCAAACTTCAAATTCCCAGCTCCATTAGAATTAGTGATCGATGTCACATAACCTGGCCAAATTTCAGGCAAAAAGGATAACAGGATCATCGCTTGAGTATCATCATCAAACTTCGTACCAACGGTCGATGTTAATTGTATATATTAGATTAGGCCCATTTGTATGAGTCCATTCGGTTCTGGCCCATGGGCCTCCTTTTAGGGTTTCCTCCTTTATAAATAGAGGAGCCCCATTTACTTGTTTTCACACTTTCATTAATACATTATCAGGTTACATGGTATCAGAGCTACGACTCTAGATCCGTTATCCCGTTTCCGTTCCGTCACCGGTTCCTGTACAAGATCGACTTCTAGTTACAGCCCGTGTTTCAGTTTAGTTCCAGATCTGTGCCGGTTTCTCACCACCAAATCTGATCCAGTTCGAGAATCCTTTTTCGAGACACTATTACATCTCACCGCCACTACCATCGTTCTTGGAAGCCTCCGATTTGCCAACTCTGAAAATCCGTCGCTGTACGCGTTACCAGTATCCGCCACGCGCCGTCTCTTCTTTTCTCATATCTACCTAGTTTTCCGGCTAGTGGCACTACATCGCCGGCACAGCTGCATTACCCTTGAAATTCCGATTTACCCTGTTGGTCCGCCGCTGCCGTCCGCCGACGGCCGTCGCCGTCATCTGCTTCCGCCTGAATCTGACTGGAATTAGTCGCTTGAATCTGACTGGAATTAGTCGCCCGAGCCATTTTCTGTTCCCGGAACTCCTGAGGTACACTTTATCACGTTTTTACCATGTTTCTGTTCCTGTTTATTGTCGAGAATCTGTTTTTCTCACCTGAAAGACTAACAGTCATGTCGTTTTGTACTCCTGTTTTGTTTGTGGCTCTTGTTCCGGTTTCCATACTGTTATTCTTTGAAAAACACCACTTACAGCTAGACCCTACTAGTCAGAGACTTGTTTCCACTGCCCATACTGTTCCAGAACCATTACTGCTTGTTTTTAAGCCTGTTCCTGTTTAGACTCTTTTCCTGTTGCGTGTTCAGGCATTGCTTATTAACTAGACCTGTTGAAGCCAAGTACTTAGTGCTTCTTGTTTTCTGTTCCTGCTGTTGTTCGTGTTGTTCTGTTTCTTGTTGTTCTTGATCTTGTTTCGTGTTGTCCTGCTGTTCCTGCTCGGGTTCCAGTCCAGAATTTTACCAGAACCTCTGTTCCGGTCTCGTATTTGACTTGTTCGTTGTGGTTCTTGAACTACCTTTTACTGGAAATGGGAGATAGAAAGAGTGCATCTCACACCTTTACAGTCACCAAGGAGGAGTATGATTTGCTCCAACGGTTGCTTGCCTCTTTATCGCCTAGTCCTCAAACCAACACGACACACCCAGGTACGTTTTCTAGCCTTGACTCATCGTGGGTGATTGACTAGAGCCACACATCACATGTCCGGGAATCGAGCTATTTTTACTAGACTACATGATACTTCCTACCGACCTGTTCAACTTGCTGATGGTTCCTCATTCAAGGCATCGGGTCTATTGGTAACTCAAACACCCTAAACATGTCTTATGTTCTACTTGTTCCTAAATTTCCTACCAGCCTGTGCTCCGTTAGTCAAACTACTAAACAAAATAACTGTAAAGTAACGTTTTATACCCATTGTGTGTTTAAGGAACTAGGAACAAAACGGGTTTTGAATAAGGAGGTCTCTACTGTATGTCCCCGTTGTCACGCCTTAAAGCAAATATATGTAATTCCAATATCAGGGATGCTCATTGTCAGTTAGGCTATCCCTCTACAGCAGTTTAAGGCTGATAAGACCGAACTTTTCTGTTCCAGATAATTTTCATTGTGAGTCGTGTCAGCTTGGTAAACATACCCGACGTCCTTATCCTCCAAAAGTGTCCAGTAAAGTCTGTCATTTGTTTGAACTTGTGCATTCTGATGTTTGGGGCCATTCCCCTGTCAAAACCCCTCTAGGTTTTGAGTACTTTGTTACTTTCGTCGATTATTTTTCTCGTACTACTTGGGTTTATTTGTTAAAATCTCGTAGTGTAGTCAATTCGATCTTTCGTGGATTCCATTCGTATATCCAAATTCAGTTTAATACATCAATCAAAACTCTCCGTACTGATAATGCAAAATAATATTTATCCACCGATTTCTCTACATATCTCAAAACCCTTGGTATCATTCACGAGACATCATGCACATATATATCTCCGCAGAATGGTGTTGCTGAGTGCAAGAATCGCCATTTGTTGGATGTTACTCGCACACTCATGATTCATTCTCATGTTCCTCATCGATTTTGGGGTGATGATGTTCTTACTGCAGCCCACCTAATTAATCACATGCCCTCGTCTGTCCTTAATGGTAAAACCTCGTTTTCTGTCTTGTATCCTATAGGAACTCCTTTTCCCCTTGCACCCTAATTTTTGGGTGTGGCATATGTTCATGATCATCGTCCAGGGACCACTAAGCTTGACCCGCTGGCTATTCGTTGTGTCTTTCTTGGTTACTCCCATGTCCAAAAGAGGTATCGATGCTACAACCCCTCTCTTCGTCGATACTTTACCAGTGCTGATGTCACTTTTCACGAGTCCTGTCCTTACTTTCCTGAGTCTTTTGTCTCATTGCCTGATCTGTTTCCTGATCCTGATCTTGTTATACCCCAAGTCCATCACTGTTCCTACCATTCCTATATCCTCTGTTCCATCTACACCTGCACCTCCGGTCTCAGTCGTCACCAATCCGGTTCCTGCTACATCTGTCCTACCGACGGTTCCACCATTGATTTTCACATATGCCAAGCGGCATAAGGATAACAGAGATACCTGATTCACAACCGGACCCTGACCCTGGTATGTCCTCAGTTCCACCCCTTGAGCCTGATACACCTGATCCTACTCCTGTTACACCAGACACACATGTTTATGACCCTCCTGGTGCACCCTTTCCTAACATACCGATTGCCTTAAGCAAAAAACCTCGACACCCCACCTGTTATCCTATTTAGGATTATGTTGCTTATTCCCACCTCTCACCTGAGTCCCATGCCTATACTACTGCTATTGATTCCTACCCGATTCCTACCGATGTGATGACAACTTTTACTCACCCAGGATGGAGACATGCTATGGAAGAGGAGATAAGGGCTCTTTGGGCTAAATCATACATGGGATCTTGAGACGCTTCCTACTGGAAAGCGTGTTGTGGGTTGTCGTTCGGTTTTTACGGTTAAACTTAACCCTGATGGCTCCCTGCATCGACTAAAAGCCCGTTTGGTTGCTAAAGGTTATTCTCAGGCGTATGGTATTGATTATGATGAGACATTCTCCCCGGTTGCTAAAATGTCGTCTGTACGCATCTGTATTGCTCTCGCCGCCATTAATCAATGGCCGCTTCACCAGCTTGATGTCAAGAACGCCTTTCCTAATGGTGTTCTTGAGGAGGAGGTATATATGGAGCAGCCACCCGGGTTTGTTGTTGAGGAGGCATCGAAAGTATGCAGATTACGTCGTTCCTTATATGGCCTTAAGCAGTCCCCTAGAGCGTTGTTTGGTCGGTTCTCTAGTGTTATAGGAGAATTTGGGATGGTTTGTAGTGCATATGATCATTCTGTATTCTTCAGACATCATCAGGGCCGGAGAATTATTGCAGTTGTCTATGTCGATGACATCATTGTTACAATTTCTTCAGTCTCAGTTTCAGATTAGCGAATTAGTCGACTTCGGTACTTTCTTGGCATAGAGGTACTCGCTCTCAACAAGGAATACTTCTCTCTCAACGGAAGTATGTCCTTGATATGTTGACTGAGTGTGGCTTACTAGGTTGTAAGCCCGTTGATACTCCAATGCTTCCTACGGGAAATCTTCTCTTAGAGGACGGGAGTTCGATGAAGGATCCTGAACGATATAGACGGTTAGTTGGAAAGTTTAACTATCTGACAGTTACACGCCATATATCTCCTTTGTTGTTAGTGTTCTGACTCAGTTCATGGCCAAACCATACACTGGGATGCCGCTCTTCGTGTATTACGATATCTTAAGACCACACCAGGTTTAGGGATCTTGTATTCTGACCAAGGCCACTGTCGTGTGGGTGCTTTTACAGAGAAAGGAGATGGACGAATATCAGGTTTCTCAGATGCTGATTGGGCAGGTTGCCCTATTTCACGACGGTCTACAACTGGATATTGCGTATTTGTTGGAGGAAATCTGGTGTCTTGGAAGAGCAAAACACACTGTATCTAGATCAAGTGCTGAATAAGAGCATAGTGCTATGGCAGAAGTTACTTCAGAGATGATTTGGATTCGTCGTCTTCTCAAGGAACTTGTTTCTGTTAACTTGATGAGGTTATATTGTGATAGTCAATCGGCTATACACATAGCCAAGAATCAAGTATTTCATGAGAGGACGAAACACATAGAGGTCGATTGTCACCTTATCAGGGACCGTGTGGTGGGCACCCAAGCTAGTCCTCCATCCATCCAGTCGGTTCATGTCAAGACAAAATTACAACTTGCAGATATCTTCATGAAACCACTCCGAAAAGCACAGATAGACTTTATATGTAGCAAGTTGGCATGATTAACATCTATGCTCCAACTTGAGGAGTGTTAATTGTATATATTAGATTAGGCTCATTTGTATGAGTCCATTCAGTTCAGGCCCATGGGTCTCCTTTTAGGGTTTCCTCCTGTATAAATAGAGGAGCCCCATTTGTATGAGCCCCATTTACTTGTATTCACACTTCATTAATACATTATCAGTTTACAGTCGATAACTTAGACAAAATTGAATTTATATTATTTATGTGATCAGGTACTGAGCTTCTCTCATTCATCCTCATCATGAACAACTCTCTCAACAAGAACACCCTGTTACCGGCAGACGGCTTTTCATACATATTTGACAGAGCCGTCATCATACCATGTGCCGTGGTTTCCTTCATTATATTAAACGCAACGTCAAAGCCAGTATGATCTTACCTCTCGCCCCTTTGTCCTTAGAATTCCAAATCACTTCGTCGACCTTACCTAAACCACTCGGTTTCTCTTCTAATGTCATCTCCAAATCATTTTCACCGAATAACGCTTCTATTTGCATCTTCCACCATGCAAAATCAGTCCCATTAAACTTCTCGATTCGAACTCTCCCGTCTTCAGCCATTGCAAACGAGAATCAGAAAAAAAAAAAAAACAAAAACAAAATTAAAAGTCAACCAACCGAAGCCAAGCAACCTCCAAAAGATAACCCAAACCCTGAAACACCCGAACCGGCGCTTCACCTGCAAAACCCGAGTTAACACAGCAACTTCAAGGGTCCAAACTTGAAACCCTAATCGCAATTCACACAAAAAACTTCCCCCGAACAGCCCCTACACTAATCCGAATAAGCCCTTTGCCCCCTCCCTTGCTTTCGGCGGCCCTAGGGTTTAATCAACCCTAATCGCAGAAGCAATCAGCAGCAACCAGCAATCGAAACCAGCCCTTGCGGCTTATCGAACAGAAACAAAAAATAGAACAGCCGCCAGAACCACAGCAGCCTTCTCGACAACCTCTTCTACCCTTCCTCGCGATCGAAACAGTGCAGAACCGTGTGTAGCAACGAGCCAAAGCTCTGATACCAGTTGTTATGTATCACGAGTCGTTATCGCAGCGGAATCACACACACACGCACACTATCAATGACAAAAAATAAGAGACACGAGATTTATAGTGGCTCAGCCAAGATTGGCCTACGTCCACTTTGCAACTAGGGTTTATTCTTTATTAGGTGCTCAGAAAATATAATTACAATAGAGGGGTATAAATAAGACTAGATTAGGGTTATCTCTTTCGGGCAATAACTTAATCAACAAGATAGTGGCTAAACAACCCTAAGGCTGCCGCCAGCCATATGTCTCCAGATTCGGCCAGCCCTAGAGGCCCAAGTGCCCAGCCGCAGGTGGCCCAGCCCGGCCCAAAACTTTCACAACCCAACATCAAGTAGCATTCATTCCTTATTGAAGCTGTTATGTGGATCTTGCTCCCTACCCTTACAAGTTTTAAAATAGTTTATGTAAAAAATATACACTTGGGGATTGGAGCGTAAATATGCTTATTTATTGTTCGTTGGTTATTTTTTATTCTTATTGTTATCATTGAGATTGACATTTGTTTTTTTGCTGGAATCCAGATTTTTGAAGCCTTTGGACCTGTGGAGCTTGTGCAACTCCCCACTGATCCCGAGACAGGGCACTGTAAAGGTTTTGGGTTTGTTCAAGTCAGTATTAATTTTTGTTTTGATTATGTGTTTTTTTTACTAGTTATTACGCTTCCATTGATGTTAATATACAACCCTTACTCCCATTTCTTAAAGTTTGCTCAACTTGAGCATGCGAAGGCAGCACAAAGTTTGAATGGGAAGCTTGAGATTGCTGGTCGGACAATTAAGGTGATATCATGTTTATTGTCTTTTTATTCAGTTGTCGTATTATAATTGTCTCTTCTGTAGCTTTTGGTTTTTTATATCAAGGGTTTCTCACAGTTTATTGCTTTCTTTATGTAGGTATCTTCAGTTACAGAACACGTTAGTGGGCAAGACACTGGAGCAAAAGCAGCAGACTTTGATGATGATGATGGTGGAGGCTTGGTGAGTCCACACGATTGTGTCTTGATGCCTTACGCCCTTACATCATAAACCTGATTATTTCCAACTCTTACCTTCTAAAACTCGTTGTGTTGAGGAAATATTTATTGGAGATTTGGATCAAAGTTATCTTTTGTTTTACTTATTCCCACTTCAAATACTTGTGTAACTGTTTCTCATAGTGAAAGCGACGAACTTTGGATCAAAGTCGAAACATATTAAACTAAAGTGTCAATTTTCATCCACAAGAACATGTGTTCTTAATTGGCAATTTTTTTTTCTCTTTCTTTACAGGCACTAAATGCTCAATCAAGAGCGATGCTAATGGCAAAGCTTGATCGTAGTGGTTTTACCGCAGGGTATGTTTGTCGGGCCTTCATTTTCATTACATTCTTGTACCAATTCGAGCTAAATCGGTATTAATATGTTCATCATTGCAGTCTTCCTGGATCTCTTGGAGCACCTATGGTTAATGGATCTGCTCCAACCCTACCCGGTGCTTTACCCATCAATGTGCCAGCTGCACTTCCTGTTCCTGTTTTGCCGACCCAAATTGTCTCTCCCATTGCTTCAGAACCCATTGGAAACCCAAGCGAGTGCTTGCTGCTTAAGAATATGTTTGACCCTGCTACAGAGGTTTGTTCTTTCCTTAATCAACTGTTGACACGCGTTTCTTGTTTTCAACAAAAATCAGAAGTTGGATATTTTTTTTCTGTGTAAGGAATTCATATTTAAGTATATCTTGCAGGCTGACCCGGAATTTGATTTGGATATTAAAGATGACGTGGAAGAAGAGTGTTCCAACTATGGACGGGTGAAGCATATTTATGTTGACAAGTATGTGTCTACTTGCATTAAGCTCTGTTTGATTTGATTGTCAAAAATATACATCGTGTTTTAATTATATATTTGTCTGATAAAAAAACATATTATTAATTACAAATTAATATGCTAATGCTCGTGTCTAATTAATTATCTTGATAACAGGAACAGTGCTGGTTATGTGTATCTACGATTTGATAGTGTGGAGGGAGCTGCACGCGCTCAACAGGCGATGCATAAGAGATGGTTTGCTCGTAGATTGATTTCAGCCATTTTTTTGGTGAGTTTTCTTATCTTTAATTACTTTCTTTTGGTGTGTGGTATATGGGTTGTAGGGTTCAAGATTCTAATAACTGGAGGAACATGGGATGCATGTGATCACATTTACAAAAACTAAATTAAAGAAAAGTTACATCTGTAACATATTGAAACATATTAACAGGTTAAATATAAATTCTTTTAAACCTCACTTCAATTGAGCATCCATATTAATATTAGTCTAGGCTATTGCTGTAAATTAGCTTGGTGCCGCAGCATGGAGGTGGTAATCTTGACTCATTAGCCTAAAATAGGTTGATATGAGTCGTATTTATTACAAAGGGTCAAAACTAGTAACTTTTAGAACATAGCTGAAAAGATAACATGTCAAAGGAGTCGAGTGGGTCGGAAGCCCCCCATAGTTTATTTTCAAGTGCTCAAAACATCATTTATCTGCTTTATTAAAAAATAGAAAATTACTTCAACACTATGGTTTCTATAATTTAACATATTAATTATTTATGAATAAAAAAATATATCACGTTGATGGGTCTGTTCAGTCCGACCCATCCCGTGTGGACCTGTTTTAGAAATGACCCCTTTTGATTCGTTAATCAACATGCCCATTTTTCCTTTGCATGGTGGTTATTGAAGTAGAAAATAGACGTTCGACACTGCTTTTGCATCTTTTTTACTTAAATATGTCATACTATCTATCCCATGATGTCTGTGAGAAGTGAACATTAATATCTTATCGCGTGTTTCTTGTTTTGGAATTGCAGCAACCATACGAGTATGATGCCAAGTTCAAGGGTACCGCATGATGTTTCTTGTGTTTCCGATTCTAAGGTTTTGGTTTAGGGACCTGCAAATTGTATAATGATAATGGACTAGTTCCTTTTATGGGGTTGTTTAAATTCATGTACTCGACTTAATCATATAGGACGTGTTAAAGTAACAGCACAAAAGTTTAATTAAACGATCGTTGGTTATGTTTGGTGTTTTGGGATCAAGAATTAGCCACATACATAAGTTGCATATTCTAAAAAGAGTAAATTACCGTTTGCGTCCATGTAGTTTATACGATTTAACACAATGCATTCCTAACACGAATTTTTAACGCTTTGAGTACCTGTGGTATACAATCTGTAACACTCTGAGCCTCTGGGCTTAACTTCGTTAAATTCTTTTCGTTAAGTTTAGTTTTGACAGGGGTAAGACTGATATTTACCCGAAACTACTAAGTTCACACGAAACTACTAAGTTTTTTATAACTACTAAGTAGTTTCGGTTGAGTATCTATGCTGCGGATAGTTAAGTTTTGTTGCTGATCTACAACTATGCTACGGATAGCCTTTCCTGTTGAAGACTAAGAGAGGACGGCGAGTTTTGATAGGGGGCGTGGGTTAAAATGGCCCAGGGGCTCAGAGTGAGAATTAAGGTTATAAAAAAAAGTAAATTATCATCTTAGAGTGAGAATTAAGGTTATAAAAAAAGTAAATTATCATCTTCCCCTGTCGAAACTAAACATAACGGAAAGAATTTAACTAAGGCCTATGGGCTCAGAGTGTTACAGATTGTATACCACAGGTACTCAAAACATTAAAAATTCTTGTTAGGGACGCATTGTGTTAACCGTGTAAACCACAGGGACGTAAACGGTAATTTACTCTTCTAAAAATGAAAAAAAGGTTAAACGACCGGTTTGGTTAGTATTTTTGTCACTTATAGTTTAGTTCACTATAAGCTGTTAAAACGGATCGTGAAAACCTATATCTACATGTATCGCGAGTTTTCAACCAATTTGTCTGGAACACTATATTCGCTCATGGAGGGGTTCAAAGTTTGAACCCTTGACAGCATGTCAGCATATATATTAATATCCAGATCCAGACCGGGCCCTTGCATCAAAAGAAAAACCAATTCCTACAGTTTTAGAATCTGTATTTATAAAAAGTTACTTGTTAAATGTTTTTAGCTTTATAAATTATAGTTCCCACCCTTGGGTTTTATGTTTAGTAAACCTAATTCTTTTTTTTTTTCTACCATTATACAAATAACTATTAGTCATGAATACCATTATTTTATGAGTAAAAGACAAATAATTACTATCGTATGCAATATGATTTCTAAAATCATATTCAAGGTTATGATATAGACATATTAGATTCAATTAACCAACTTAAATATGTGAAATGAATTATAACGTTTAGGAATTTTAAAAATTTAATATTACTTTGAATTAACAGTCAATCCAATTAAAAAAGGAAGATTTCATATAATATATAACAAGTTAACAAATCCTTACATATACCAACTAATGAGGTAAGATATCTAGTTATCTACACAAATAATAAATAATTTTTTTTTAGAATCCGTACACCTTAAAATGATTATATTATATGCTTCAAAGTTCAAACTCATGCTACATATCCTTTATATTCCTGTTAGGATTGCATTTGAATTTTGGTATTTATTTGGTTTAGTTACATGTTAACCCGGTGACGTAATATTGTAAATTGTAAAGTGAGAAATTTTGAAATACTACTATTTATTTGTTTACAATATAAATATTTGCATGTTACTATTCCCACTTTTTCTTGAATGTTCTGACTAGAAATAGTGGGATCATATATTAGATTGTTTTTATTTTTATTTGATTTGTTTACTTACAAATACACTCACAAATTCACACACGGCACCACTTTTTTATTATTATTTTATTAATAAACTTTTTTTTAATATATTTTTTATAACTTTTAATATATTATTTTGTTTTTTTTTTACTTTTAAAACATAATGTTTTCTTACCTTCCGAATATATCGTTACGATGTGCTTATTTCTATCTACATTTTCATGTAAATTTTATTCAAAATCAAGTCGAGGTGTCTAAAGAGCATTATTGTGTCAACGACGAGGGAGAGAAACAATAATAATAGCAGTAGCATAAATAATAACGGTTTTTTTTATCCACAAGAGAAATGAATTTTAGTCTTAACATTCTGATATTAATCCATGAAGGAGAAAGCAAATTTCTTTTTTAAATTGATGCATCATATTAAATGTATGTGAAAATTATTTTGACTAGGGGTCCTAGAGGCACAACCCTAAGTACTATAACGACTCCGTCCAATGAGGGAGTACAATCTCATTTTTATCCAAATCCAACCCCAAATATCCTAAAAAGTGAGGACACAACCCTAATACCCTAAACCAGCCCAACGGCTCCAATATTGAATCCACACAATTGCCGAACACACAAACACACGGGCATGTTTACCTGATGCATGAACCCGCCATAGGTACCCGCAAGGTTTGCGGCGGTGTACCCAAGCTACCCGATGAAGCCGATGGCTGAACCCGAAGTTGCCCCTTGCTCCCTAAAGTTAAAAAAGAAATGTAACATGACTTGGTAATAAATGAATCAAGCACATAAAGTTTACCATCACATCATTAATCAATAAGTTTTTCTTTCTTTTTGACAAAAAAACATCTTTTATGATCATGATATATAAAATGTAAAGAAAAAGATAAGCTTTGGTTCACATCAATATGAAGCCTTTGTGCATCAGAAATACCCTTTAGTTTAAAGTATTCCATTTGACTTGAGGAATAAGACCATCTATTTCCAACTCACATTTACTAACAAGAGCATGCCTTACAATCTCACTAATCTTCATCATCTAGATCTAAGACCATCCTCAGCTTGCGCCTTGAACCGCCACCAGCATTTTGAGATGCAATCGGACTTGAATTGTTGTCAAAATCAGTTAGTTCATCAGCCAAATCATCATTAAGTTCATGATCGTGCACATTATCAGGGTTTTCGGTCATCATCGCATTTTCCTCTTGTACACCGCCAATTTTTATAACTTCAGTTTCGACTTCGCTTTTGTTATTATGGGAATCTCCTTGGCTTTCTTGAGCTCTGGTCAGTGACAACCTTTTACTTCCTTTTCTGAAAAAAAAAATAGGATAACTAATCACCAATTGTGTGCTTTTTGATGTGGCAAAGTTGACCCATTTATAGATTTGGGTTATGTCTAATCTCAACAAAGTCAAATGAGCCAAACAGTTAGCTTTGTTCACATATTTAGTTATTGTAAAACTAAATATCATAGATGATGTTATGACAGAAGCTTCACTACCAAATTAATGGAAGAGTCTTTGATGCAACATTCTAAACTTGAACATGGACTACCCATTGACTTAGGATTCAAGACATGCCATTAGAGGTGGCAATTCAACCCATTTAGAGTAAATTACCGTTTGCGTCCCTGTGGTTTACATGATTTAACACAATGCGTCCCTAACACGAATTTTAACGCTTTGAGTAGCTGTGGTATACAATCTGTAACACTCTGAGCCTAACTTCGTTAAATTATTTCCGTTAAGTTTAGTTTCGACAGGGGTATCTGCGGATAGCCTTAACTAGATCAGCAACAAAACTTAACTATCCGCAGCATGTCGAAACTAAACTTAACGGAAAGAATTTAACGAAGTTAGGCCTGGGGGCTCAGAGTGTTACAGATTGTATACCACAAGTACTCAAAGCGTTAAAATTTCGTGTTAGAGACGCATTGTGTTAAATCGTGTAAACCACAGGGACGCAAACGGTAATTTACTCACCCATTTATTAATGATTGGGTTGACTCAGGTCATTCAGGTAAATTAAAAAAAATTCTTAAAAGGAACTGGGCCAAATGGGACAAAAGAGTGGAACATGTTAAATGCTGCCCAAAGTGTGTTTAATGTATAAAACTCCTAAGTCCTAAATCAATTCAATTAAGATTAGGTAATTTTGAAATAATATGATTTTCTTAAATTATAATTGACACTAAATATGTATAAATAAATAAAATATTGGACAAAGGAACCCGGCCTGACCAACCATTACCAAAAAAAAAGTTGTCTATTACTCTTTTATACCCGTCAATGTTTTGATCCGTTGCCCAACCCACTTGTTTTGTCACCTATCAGTATTAAAACTCTCAACATAGCAAGAAAAACAGTTACTTTTTCAGTATTTAAAAGCAGAGAAGAAAATACTCCTGGCATGTGAAATTAAGTTGTGGCATTGAATCTGTGGTGCATAGTGTGTGTGTGCGTGCGTGTGTGTGTGAGAGAGAGACGGATCTTACCTAAAAGCGGAGCTTAGTACAATGTTATCAGAATCATCTGATAGTTGGTCAACCTTTTGGTCTGGTGTTTCCTTAGTTAGTACCTTATTCTGCTTCTTTTTGCTCCTAACATCAAAAAAGCAAATTAACATCAACCATAGAAGTAAAAAAAAACATTTTAAAGACGGCTGCTAACTAATTTCACATATTTAGGATTCAAGACATGCCAGTAGAGGTGGCAACTCAACCCATTTTATTTATGATTGGGTTGACTCAGGTCATTCAGGTAAATTAAAAAAAAAATACTTAAAAGGAAATGGGCCAAATGAGACAAAAGAGTGGAACATGTTAAAAGCTGCCCAAAGTGTGTTTAATGTATAAAACTCCTAAGTCCTAAATCAATTCAATCAAGATTAGGTAATTTTGAAATAATATGATTTTCTTAATTATAACTGACACAAAATATGTATAAAAAATAAAAAAAATTTGGACAAAGGAACCCGACCAGACCAACCATTACCAAAAAAAAAGTTGTCTTTTATACCCGTCAATGTTTTGATCTATTACCCAACCCACCTGTTTTGCACCTATCAGTATTAGAACTCTCAACATAGCAAGAAAAACAGTTACTTTTTCAGTATTTAAAAGCAGAGAAGAAAACACTCCAGGCATGTGAAATTAAGTTGTGGCATTGAATCTGTGTGTGTGTGTGAGAGAGAGAGAGAGAGAGACGGATCTTACCTAAAAGCTGAGCTTAGGACAATGTTATCAGAATCATCTGATAGTTGGTCAACCTTTTGGTCTGGTGTTTCCTTGGTTAGTACCTTATTCTGCTTCTTTTTGCTCCTAACATCAAAGAAGCAAATTAACCTCAACCATAGAAGTAAAAAAGTATCTTAAAAACGGCTGCTATCATCAACTAAATTGATGTAATCTCATCTGGCATTGTAAAATGAGACGGAAGTGCAAAACATAGATAAATACAATGCTGAGTATAAAGATTTTGTTGCCGTGCCTTAAAAAAATTACCAAAGAACGAATGACAAGAAAAGCATTACTAGTTTTCACTATTTCAAAACAGAGAAAAAAACATGTGGCATGTAAAATTAATTTGTCCATTATCTGGTGTAGAGGTGGAAAATTTAATCCATTTGTATAGAAACAGGTCAATTCAGGCTGTATTACATCGGTATCAAGTCAAACAAAAAAAATATAAGGATTAGCAAATGGTCAAAAGTTGTCTAACATGTATGCATATGCTCACAATGTCCTAAATCGTTTGATTTAAAGAACAATATTTTATTAATTTAGCAGTATAGATTTCATTATCATATTAATAAATTAATCATTTACAAAAATCAGATAGAAGTACAGTAAAGTGTTGGTGGATCGCCCTGACCCAAACGTTACCCAACCCGCTTATTTTGTCACCTCTAATGCCCTGCATAGAGGTTATATACACCATGTAACGTGTGTATGAAAGAGAGGAAGAGATGTATCTTACCTGAAAGCTGAGCTTAGTACAATATCATCGGAATCATCTGATTGTTGGTCAAGATTCTGTTCTGGTAATTCCTTGGCTAAGACTATATTCTGCTTCTTTTTGCTCCTAAAATCAAGAAAGTAAATTAGCTCCAACCATAACTGCACACCTTATACACCATATAACATTGTGCATTTGTCCAAGAGTAATCAAATATGTAGCAAGTAACTAATGATTAACCAAATCACTTAACAGTTGGTCGAGCAGCTTGAGAGTAGCGTGTCAAAACAGGTAACTTTTGCTACAGATCAGACGGTTTGACCCAAAATACTGTCCTAATTTTATGTAAATAATAGTGTCAAATACATCTACAAAAGTCGGTCAATAACAATCGAACTTTTGAATGAAATGTTTTAAAAAGTGTTATGCAGTGAATACACTCTGGGCAACTTTTGACCCCCATTTTCTTGAGCCTGATTTTTTTATTTTATTTGTTTGACGCGTTAGAGATAAAACACAACACAAAAGTCAAATCGACCTATTCACAAGTAAATATGATACCTTTTCTTTAGTGATAATAGTGTTTCGCCATCTAAATCTGATGCATCTTCATCCCTTAAGTGCATATTATCACCCGACTTCCTTTTGCGAAGATGTAAGCCAAGTTGCCTAAGCTTGCGTGATATTTGTGCTGCTGTGAATGTGACATCACCATCTAGTGCACTTGCAATCATTTGACTGCACTTTTTCTTATCTTTAAACCTTTTCCAAAAAAACTATTTCAGATGGTGGTTTGTAAAACTAATAGACACAAACAAATTCTATTTCTTATCCTTAACTAAATAATCAGTGTGTTCTTGGATAAACAAAAGGTCATGAACTCACTGCTCAAATAAAGTTCTAATCTTCATCTCTTGATCTTCACTAAAACCTCGTACTCTTTTTCTGACAACCCTGAGAAGGAAGACCATGAATTAGCAGCCTTACTGAAGTTGAAATTATATGTGGCATAACGGGTGGGGGGGTTGCATCTGTTGGACCAATCTTGACATAAAACAATAGACAGGGGTCTGTTTTGTAATTTGTTTTAAGAGTCTTTAATTGAGTCAAACTAGAATTCTTAGTTGGTAGGAATTTTAGGAGATATCTCAGAAGGATTTGAGATTAGCCTATTTTGTAGGAACTGATTAACTTGATGGACAAGGATTAATCAATTATAAATAGGCGATAGTTTTTCTTCTTTATTGTAAGTTTTCTATTAATTAATTGGAGAAGGGATTTCCATATTATCGTGTTTTATATTTTCGATCTGGTACCAATTTCTTCAATTGGTATCAGAGCTGCGTTCGAGGGACGGAGCACCTGATTCGACGGACTGGATCAAACACCAGAATCGAAGATTCCACAATCGAGATTTTCACAGACATACAAGCGACAAGCAAGAATAAAATCCATGGGCGATAAAGAGATTCCAGCCAATCAATTAGCCACGATCGAAAGGAACATCAACGTCCCATTCCAGTGCCCGATTCTAACTGAGACAAACTATACAATTTGATCACTTAGAATCAAGGCGATTTTTAGGGCACATGGAATTTGGGAAGCAATTGAACCCGGGACTGATGTCGACCCAAAGAAGGACAACTCGGCTATCGCTTTACTGTATCAAGCGTTACCAGAAGATTTGGTTCTGCAAATCGCATATTGTGAGCATGCGAAAGAAATTTGGGACGCAATCAAGACCCGCCATCCTGGAGTTGAGCGTGTTATGGAGGCTTGACTTCAAACGCTAAATGTTGAGTTCACGGCTGCCAAGATGAAAGATGGTGAAAAGATCGACGACTATGCAGCAAAGCTTTCGGGTCTTGCCTCAAGATCAGCCGCACTTGGAAAAGCAATTGAGAAAACCAGTTTGGTCAGGAAATTGCTCAATGGATTACCATAAAGGTTTGTCAACATAGCTGCAACAATTGAGCAGCTTGTTGATCTTAAAACCGTCAAATTCCAAGAGGTAGTAGGGAGACTGAAGGCATACGAGGAGTGAATCAGTTCAAAAAGCACCAAGAATAGCCATGACCAGCTACTGTTGTCTTATGAAGAATGGGATACGAAAAGGAAACAGGAAAAGGGCTTTGGTCGAGGCCGAGAGAATGGCCAAGACACCCGTGGTAGGGGCCGTGGTCGTGGGCGTTCAGGTGGTCGAGGTAGGGGATCAAACCATGGTCAGAATACACAAGAAGGAAATCAAAATTCTGAGAAAAAAGATCGGTCCAAATTGCAGTGATTCAGGTGTGATGCATTTGGCCATTTTTCAGCTGAATGCCCAACTAGAAAGAACAAAGAAAAGGCCCACTTAACACAAGCCACCACGGCTGGAACATCACAAGCTAATGCTGACAAGCCTGCGTTATTAATGGCGGTGGCTGATCAAAACAAGGAACTAATCTATGTGAATGAAGAGAAGGTATTTCCGGCTAAGTACGGGTCACATAATGATGGGCAATATATGTGGTATTTGGATACCGGGGCAACAAACCACATGACGGGCAATAGAGGTTTGTTCTCAGCACTTGATACGAACATAGGGGGCAAAGTCAGATTTGGAGACGATTCAAGCGTCGAAATCGAAGGAAGAGGCTCCATTCTTCTAGAATGTAAGAATGGGGAACAAAGACTGTTAACCGATATCCTATACATCCCGTATTTGAAAAACAATATTTTCAGCATCGGGCAAGCTGAAGGAGGGTGTGAAATCACAATTAAACAAGGAGCTTTGTCCATGTTTGAAGCGGATGGGACGTTACTAATGAAGACCCACAGATCCCCAAACCGCTTATACAAAAATAACCTAAAAATTGGGTCACCGGTCTGCTTACTAACCAAGATTCATGATGCAGCCTTGTTGTGGCATGCCCGCCTTGGGCATGTCAACTTTGACACCATCAAGCGTTTGGGGACGAGTGATTTAGTCCATGGAGTACCTGCTATTAACCACCCTTCACAACTATGCGAAGCATGTTTGGCAGGGAAGCATACGAGACAAAGTTTCCCTGATCAGACCGTTTTTAGGGCTGAAAACCCACTGGAACATGTCTATGCAGACCTGTGTGGGCCTATAACACCCGCCATTGAAGCCGGAAACAGGTACATACTGCTGTTTGTTGATGATCACAGCAGGTTTATGTGGCCATTCATGTTAAAGACTAAGGATGAGGCACTTGAATGATTCAAAGCATTTAAAGCTTCAGCCAAGAACCATTACGGAAGGAAAATAAAGGTCCTTAGAACTGATCGGGGGGGAGAATTCACTTCCAAGGAGTTCAACTCGTTTTGTGAACAAGCCGGGATCACAAGACAATTGATCGCCCCTTACACCCCTCAGCAGAATAGCATAGTCGAGAGGAGAAATCGAACCGTAATGAGCACAACAAGGAGTATTCTAAATGCAATGGATATGCCACAAGTTTTTTGGGTTGAAGCCGTACGACACGCGGTGTACATTCTAAACCGATTACCCACGAAAATTCTCAAGAACCAAACCCCTTATGAGACTCTAAAGGGAAGGAAACCAAGACTCGATCATCTTCGGGTATTTGGGTGTGTTGGTTTTGTGAAAACACCCTCAAATCTGGTAAAGAAACTTGATGATGGAAGTGTTCCTATGGTACACTTAGGAACATAACCAGGGTCAAAGGCTTACCGAATGTATGATGTTGAAAGAAAGAGATTGGTGATTAGCCGGGATGCATTTTTGATGAAGCACGAAAATGGGAATGGGATAAACATCAAACACCGAATCAGCTCAAAGAAGCTGAGTTCGTGATACACATGAACCCATTTAAAGCCGATTCAGAAGCCCAAAACAGTGGACAGGGGACTGCCGAACCTAGCAGCCCTATAAGTCCACATATCAGCAGCCCAGTTCAAGGAAACAGTCCACTTTCTCATGGAGAAGCTTCAAACTCAGCCTATTCTGAGTTTAGCAGTCCTGAATCAACGGTAAACGGGCGTGGACCAATGTTGCCTCAGCTTCCAACAGATATTATTGGTGAATCAGACCCAACTGTGGCAGAAGATGAGACCTTTGATAACACACCACTACAAGGAGTGAAAAATCTGTATGAAGTATACGATCTCCTCCTCACTGAAGGAGAACCAACAAACTTTAAAGAAGCTACAGGGCATAAAGAATGGGAGCAAGCTATGGAAAGTGAAATAGCTTCCATTGAAAGAAATAACACTTGGGAGTTAATGGACCTACCCCCGGGACACCGACCCATTGGTTAAAATGGGTTTATAAAATTAGAAGGGATGCAAGTGGTGTTATTACACGACACAAGGCTCGATTAGTCACCAAAGGTTACATCCAACAACATGGTGTAGACTTTGACGAGGTATTCGCGCCCGTAGCTAGACTTGAGACGGTCAGACTCATTCTAGCATTAGCAGCACAAAGGGGGTGGAGTGTTCACCACCTTGATGTTAAAACAGCATTTCTACATGGGGAACTTAAAGAAGAAGTGTTTGTGTCTCAGCCGGAAGGCTTTATTAAGAAAGGAAAGGAGCAAAAGATGTACAAATTAACCAAAGCACTTTATGGCTTGAAACAAGCTCCACGAGCTTGGAATATGAAGTTGGATGGGGTTCTAAAGGAGTATGGATTCCAAAGGTGTAAACTTGAACAAGCCGTGTACACAAAGAGAGCTCATGAAGGTTCATTGCAAGTAGGGATCTACGTGGATGATTTGATTGTGACCGGGAATAATATGGAGAAAATTTTACAATTCAAAAGGCAAATGGAAGACAAGTTCGAGATGAGTGGCTTGGGTTCACTCTCTTATTATCTTGGACTAGAGGTAATACAAGGCAAAGATGGAATAAAAATCAAGCAATCAAGCTATGCAAGAAAGATCCTACAGCAAGCCGGGATGTGGGAGTTTAATCCCACCAAATACCCAATGGAGCCGGGTCTGAAGCTGATTAAAGATGATGGCAGCAGCTGTGTTGATGCAACAGAATACTGGAGAACAATTGGATGCCTTCGGTATTTAGCTCATACACGGCCGGATCTTGCATACTCGGTGGGATATGCAAGTAGGTATATGCAAATTCCTAAAACTACTCATTTTCAGGCTGTTAAACAAATTCTCAGGTATGTAAAAGGAACTGTGGACCTAGGCATTCACTATCGAAGGAATGGTAGCAATAATCTGCTGGGATTTAGTGATGGCAGCCTTTTAGCTGATCCAGATGATGGAAAAGGAACCACGGGGCTGGTATTTTACTTTGATGATGGACCCATCAGCTGATGTTCTCAGAAGCAACCAACAGTTGCTTTATCCTCCTGTGAGGCTGAATTTATGGCTGCAACATCGGCAGCTTGTCAAGCAATTTGGCTAAGAGGTTTATTGGCAGAAATTACAGGAAGAAAAGAAGAACTTGTAGTCATAAAGGTGGACAATAAGTCAGCTATTAACTTGATGAAAAATCCTGTCTTTCACGGAAGGAGTAAACATATCGACAAACGCTATCATTTTATACGTGAGTGTGTAGAGAAAAATCAAATCAAGGTTGAATTTGTTAGTGGGGATCAACAACCAGCTGACATCCTCACCAAAGCTCTACCAAGAATCAAGTTTACTGAAATGAGAGAAATTCTAGGAGTAAAGATGATGGAAGATTTGGGAAAATAACAGAAGACTCAAGGTCAAGATTGGGGGGGGGGGGGGTGATTGTTGGACCAATCTTGACATAAAACAATAGACAGGGGTCTGTTTTGTAATTTGTTTTAAGAGTCTTTAATTGAGTCAAACTAGAATTCTTAGTCGGTAGGAATTTTAGGAGATATCTCAGAAGGATTTGAGATTAGCCTATTTTGTAGGAATTGATTAACTTGATGGACAAGGATTAATCAATTATAAATAGGCGATAGTTTTTCTTCTTTATTGTAAGTTTTCTATTAATTAATTGGAGAAGGGATTTCCATATTATCGTGTTTTATATTTTCGATCTGGTACCAATTTCTTCAGCATCGACTCAGAACACTTTTTGCCCAAAGCATTTCAATTTAATAGATCATTAGCGTGTCAAACATGATTACAAAAATTATGTTATTTCATTAATATCTAATGTTTTGAATAAAATGATTCAAGGGTTTTATGCATTCAAAGTACACTGGGTGAATTTTAATCTATTATTTTATTTTAATGGTTTGACCCAGATCAAAAAAAAATTACAGCACAAAGTACTTACGAAGGGCGTCGCGGTGACACCTCCATCACTTCACCATGATTATCTGAGACATTTGTATCACCCATTCTCCTTTTTGATTGGAATTTGAACCCCAACTCTTTAAGCTTACTGGTAACCTGAGCTGGTGAAACCTCCAAATTAAGTTCTGCTACTATGCGTTGACTGCAATCCGGAAACTCTTTATATCTATAATAGCCATTTCATTCAGCAAATCAGCAAATGGGCACACTAATAATTATAAAACATCCTAAAAGAGGATTATAAATATATATAGGGAAGGGTTCAAATATGTGATAACCGTGCTAACCACTATAAAACAATCACATAATTTATAAATTATTTTTTCTTTTAATTGTTAAAATAGTATCTAAGTATCTTGAATAAATATTTTGAACGTAAGTACGGAAATGATGAGTCTTACGTATACGTACCAAATAATGTTACATATATGTGACACATAGTGTTTACATATATGTAACATTAACATAATGATAATTGTTACATATACGTAACACTATGTTTGAGAGTGGTTATCACATAAATATTGGTTAGCATTTGAACCTCACCCTATATATATATTATATATATATTTGTTTCATCAAGAGAGGGTTGGACATTGTAAACACTTACTTCTCATAAAGGTCTTTCAGTTTTTGTTCCAGGGCATCATCGAGAACAAGTGGCTTCAATCTTTTACGTGCCCTCTCATGATTTTGCTGAAAAGGATGTTCACTGCAAGAAAAAGGAAATAACAGAATCAAGTAAAGAACAAAACAACCAATACTTAAAAGTAGAAGTGGTATTTTCAACCCATATACTTATGTATGAATGGGTCTGTTTGGGTTAAGTATTATCTCTAAAGGGTAAAATGGGTAAAATAAATAGAATAAAAGAGAAAAATTAAAAGAAAACGGGCCAAACAGGTCGAACTCGGAAACCATTTTATTTAACTAGACACTAATTAATTATAAAAAAATTCAAACATGTTTGGCCAAAAGTATTTCAGGTCTAAGTAACCCGAGCAGACCCGCTTTTGACATATTACCCATTACCCAACCAATCCGAGTTGCTCATTTTGCCATCTCTATTTAAACATAAGGCTAAAAGGTATAAAAATTAATACGTGTTCAACTCTTACGCTGTGTTGGTTCCTTCATTAATGCTTTCTGTACCTTCCACATTTAGAATGCTTCTTTTTAAGGTCCTTTGCACCTGGGCTTCATCAGAATCTTCCTCACTATGCAACAATTAAACAAATCAATTATATCAAGAATAGGATGATCATAAACATCGATAAATACATAATATCAGAGAGAAAGGAATAGATACTACTGCCTTCATCTTAAACAATTATAAAAATGAAAATGAAGTTTTTCTGGAGTAATAAGTGTCGCCAGGCACAATCATGATAAGGAGAGGTGGCAATGTCAACCCAGTTACTTAAGAGTGGGTAAGTTCAGGTGATGTTTTATCTCTAATGAGTCAAAAAGGTAAAACCAAAAACATTAGTTTGAAGGAAACAGGTCCAATAGACCAAATTGTCAAAAGTCATCCAAATTAAATATTTAGATTATTCCTGAAATAATATAGTTTTGTAACCATATTTTACACCCTATACATTTATAAGGAATTAATAAATTTTAGGCAAAAAATATTTAGGGGACAACCCAACCCATTCACCAACTCGCATGACCCACCCGTATTGCCACCTCCAAATTTATAAGTTAAAGAATAATGATAAATTGATCAAAGAACCAGGAACTTGTCCTTACCTCTGGTCATCGTCTCTCCAAACTGGTACCACAACATCTGCTTCATCGTCCCCAAGTGCATCAGCAATGCTTTTTCTAACCCATCCATTTCTACCAGATGTACCAACTTCGCCAAGATCTGCATGTGAGGGATCATCTCCCTTCTTTCCATACGCGTTTCTCATTTTGCCAAGATCTTTTATCATTGATTCACAATTAATATAATGGCATTCTTTACGTGTCTTCCAGAAGAGAACTTCCACAAAAAGAATAGGATCACTCTTCATTTTCTTCAGCATTCCCCTAACCAAACTTGTAAGAAATAAGACAATGTTATCATATTCTTTGCATGGACTTAACTTCTGCTCTTCCAGGATAGTGTGAAATATGATGAGAAGCGATAACTGCAAAAAATTATCAATATGTAAAGTTACATAATATAGACTAGAGGTGGAAAAATGGGTGGGTTGGGCAACAGGTCAAAACAAGTAATTTTTTGGTATATGTTGGAACAGGTCATGTTGACTCAAAACACCTTTTGTCAAGTATGATTACAAAAAATATACTACTTCAATGATAATGTTATTTTTGAATAATGATTTGATATGTTTTATGCACTAATGTTTGGCCATTAGTGTTGAAACATAACCCAAATCAGTACATTTGTAAGTAGATGGATTGAGATACCCACTTCTAATAGAAACTTTTTTAGACTATACTTCTCGCCATCTTTGACACAAACTCAAACTTTTACCTGGTACAGCATTGGAGAAAGCTCAAGATCTTCACAAACCCTTCTTAGTGCACTTATAATGTAATGATTAGTTCTAATGGAATTGCTTTTGTAAAACTTCAGCAGCCAACACAAGTTCTGGATTATGGTGCTGTTTGCAAGGGAAGAGACCAATGAAGATGCCTTAAAGTCAACTTCATTTGTTGGCTCTTGCTGTTCATCATCAGAAAAAACGTCTGAGACATAATCATCATTAGCATCAGCAGTAACATTAGTATTAGCATTTCCAGACATGTTTTCCGTCGGTAGCACATTGCATTCGGTATCTTGATTTTTCAGATTAGTTGCATCAGGTTGATCAGACTCTTTAGGGATGACATCATCTCCAGGAATGGCATCATCATCTCCATTCTTATCAGCACTTAAATCTTGTGGTGTTTCTATTGTTGACATGCTCACGTTTTCAGTTTTTTCACCCCCAGAAACTGAATCCTCATTTTGAACAGTCACTTGATCTGCATTATTGGCATCCTTACTTGTGGTTAAGCCTTTCTTCTTTCTTTTCCTCCTTGACTTCTTAGCAACCTATTACAAAAAATATTTATATCAATAAAGATCTAGATGCCCTCATTCTGCTGAATGATAAAGCAGATATACATGAACATATATTTATTAGCATGTGTACAAGCACTTCAACATGAGCCCATGTCCCAATATGATTGTAGAAAAAGAAGCCAAAATAAAACATAAAACATTTCAAGCTTATTTAAAAGATACCAGAACATACCCTCAATGTACCGCGTGACTGAAGGTTCTCCATTAGCCGTATGACTATATGAATTGTCTCAACCAAATCAGCAAGATCGCTGATAAAAGAATAAGATGAAACTATGAGAAAAATGGACTAAACAAAAGACAGCAATATTATTTCTAGAGATATATAACGTTTTATTAGCAAAAATGTATTTTACGGTAGCAAACGTTTAACTTATCAAGAGCCCCTCACTCAGAGAAAAATGTATTCATTCTTTATCGACTATATAATTGACTTGTTATAAGGAAATTGTAATGAAAAAAAGTACTTGTTTGACCCTTATACAGTTGTACTACTGATATAAAAGAAATTGGTCACTCCGTAGTAAGTTAACCAAAAACATATATGCTTGGCTCAGATATATTTTTTCATTTTGCTTAAGTAAATTATAAAAACTAATTTCAAGATGTATAGATATACCTCTAGTTTATATTTGAAAACATATGAGTGGAAATAGTTTCAGTTTTCATTAATCAGGAGAATTAAATTATGCTTTCCTAACTACAAAATGGAAGTTAATACAGAATGTTAATACTATCATGAAGAATGGAGGAACCTTTTTGGTTGTTTGTGTGCATTAAATGCTTTGATCAGACTGAAGAGAAAATAGGTCATCCCTTGATCTGTTTGATCATAAAATAACTTGTAAAGAAGAATACGGGCAGTTTGAGGCTCCTTGGAATCTTCTGGTGACAGCTTAAGCACCAAATCTAACATGCGTATCTGCAAAACCAAAAATACAATCAACTTAGGAGTGGAAGTTTTCAGTAACATTAGCTGAAGCTTAAAGTGGAAGCAACAACCGGAAAACATCTAATAGACTGTAATTAGTCTACTAACCCATTATTACAATGTAAATTAATAGCAAAATTTCCTTAGTGACACAAGTAAAGCCTGTTGGCTTGGTTTTAAAAAGCGAGAAGCGCACCGAAGCGACAAGGTCTAAATCCGAAGCGCAAATTGCAAAAGCGGACCGATTTTCGTACGCGAAGCGCAAGGTTCTTATATAATTTTTTTTATATATCCCATTAGTTTTTAGCATCCCCTACCCAAATATAGCCATAAATAAGGTTTATATATGATTTAATGTATAAATTACTTACATGTACAACCTCTTTAGCTAAATGTATAACACTTTGAAGCACAAAAACACCCCCTGTACAAGAATCGAGCCTTTAAGTGCGATTTTTTTCCAAAAAAGTGCGAGTTTTGTGCGAGTTTTGTACGTTGCTCGAGTTGGGTTACATGACTCGCTAGAGTCTGCGCCCTAGGTCGAGTCACGAGTTAAGCGCGAGTAAGCGTGGTTTTTAAAACAAGCCTGTTGGTATTTTATATTCTCTTCGTTTTACTTCCTATATCTGCAGGAGCATCTCATGTGTATAATTTGGGCTATTACTCCAAACAAAAAAGAACATGATTACAATAAAACCTAATACTCTATATGCTTATAAAAGACTCTTTAAAAGGCAATAGAAGTAGTTGACCAAATTTATTTATGTACAATATATATATATATCTTGTTTTCAAACCAAGGAAAATGTAATGAATCAAACTGAACCACATTACCACAACTACTTTTATAATGGTTATACAGCCTAGCTTGAACTAGATAGTTTTCCAAAAACAACAAAAAAATCAGTTAAGTATAGAAAAGTGAAATTCTATTGGGACGTCATCCCGCAAAAGAAAAATGATAAATTCTCAGGAGACAGAAAAACCAATATTTAACTATGGCCAATTATCATATGTAAGCTTATATACGCTTGCAACACTAAAATGGGTTATGAGACATAATAAAGATGATGTTATTTTCATATAAAAAATGATTATGATCCACATATCTTCTTTTTAACTAACAGAGGGCATATGCTCATTCACATAGTTTAATTTGATGTAACAAATTGCATGCTTAAGTATGTTTAGCATAAGCATTAACATAGCATAGTGGATGATGGTGTTAATTATATTCAATATCCCATACAAGAATGCTAATTTTTGGTATCATATATGTACATGCATGTGCCTTGATCTGTAAATTTGTTGTTTGATAAGTGAATTAGTTATGTGATTCCATGACCTCGTAGCACTGCTCAGCGAGTTTCATTAGTTTAACTATTTTACATGATTTTATATGGTTTACACATGAAGGGATCATGAAAGCACCACATGTGTAGTAACTTCTTCAAGGAGTTATTGTCATATGTTCATCAAAAATCCAAATATCAACACTCACCATTGTTTTTGTGAGAGATCCTGCTGCAGAAAGAAAGCTATAGTTGTTTGTCTCTTTCAAACCCTCAAATGCAGAACGCCACTTTGATATTACAAGTAAAAACATTGACTCGTTCATTGTTTCAGAAATTGACCCACATATGCTGCCTTTAAACAATGTGCTATCAGCATCATGATTCCTAGAAGACTCAGATTTACCGACCTTAACATCAGGCTGTTAAAGAACCAAAAGCCCATTAAATTGCTAGTGTGTCAAAAAGCTTACAACGATAGTAAAATGTTAGAATATTCAAATATCTCACCTTTGAACTAAGTAACTTTTCATTCTGAAAAGACATTACAAATTCAGCAACCTGAAAGAAAATAACAACATCGTTGTTTTCAATACCATGGTGTTCTTTCTCAATATCCTCACGAATCGACTGCATTAACACTGTTGAGAGTAAAATACAGAGTGAAAGTATGAACCATCAATGTAAGACGGCAAAATGAAGCAGCAAAACCACAAATAAATACAGTTCAAATGGAAGTACTAAAATTACCATTATAGCCTCCTAACAAGAACTGATCAGTATAATCATAGAGCAACCGAAGGATATTCTTGTTTGTTGTTGGCATCCTTCCGCTTTCCCATGCCATCTTTTTAGATGAACCATGCGGATTTTTGTGACCTTTGAGTAATGAATCATGAGAATCTGAACATGGATTTCCTTTGACTAAAACTTTGGAACCATCCTGTCCAAAAGGCAAATTGATGGAGCGAGCGATGAAAATCTCATGGATGCATAATAAATAGAGGTGGCAACTTCAACCCATTTACTTATGAATGGGTCGATCCAGGCTCTATTTTATCTCTCCATTCAGAAGAACAATATTTTTTTAAATTAGCTAAAAACAGAATGAGTCAAATGGGTTGAAAGCCGCCCAAAGTGTACTTCAATGCAAAAAACCTCCTAAATCATTTTTTCAAATATTAGAATAGTAAAATTAAATTTTTTACTAATCATATTTGACACACTAATTGTTTATAATCAAAAACTAAAAAAAAAACATTACGCATCAATCCGACTCAACCAAGCCCCTAATAACAACATTAAGCCAGTACCATAGTAAGTCGGGTGAATGATCCACTGAACTTCGATTGAGCACCCAAATTACGGCGCATTGTTTGTCTTCTTTTTGCTTTTTCCTCTTCCATAATAGACTTGAGATCGGTGGCAGTAGCTTCTACTTCTCCCACCACCTGATGGACAATGCAGTAAAGCAACTATTTATACGCTTTTCATTGCCAAATTACAACAAAAAAGATAGTAGGCATCTACTAGAAAACTTTTCTCAATAAAATAGAGAAATTAAATTTGAAGGTTAGCCCATAAACCACATGAATTTGAGCAACAATTAGATTTTTGACATTATTATTTTTTTAAAGGGTAGCACTACTCAAGGCAGCATGGGATTCATGACTATCCGGCCTATAGGATTCCAAATATCAAGTAACACTACACTTGGAAAATGAAAAGAGCTATTGCAATCAACTCATTTTTTACCTTACACTTGAGTAAGAGTGTATGATAAAATGACTTGAACAACAAGAAAAACTACCTTAATGTTGTCATCCAAATGAGCTCTTGCAATCAATTCTGGAACTTGACCCTTGTAGATATAATAAAAAGTCTCCAATAAAAGCAAGTTATCCTGACGAAAAATGCCATTCGACCCACCAACATGCTGTGTTAAAACTAAGATCAAGTCCATCACATTCTCTTCAAACAACAGTTTTAAGAACCTATCTCTAAGAAGTATACATTCAGAAGCTGATCCAGCAGCTCTCTGCTGCATTGTGATGTCTTGAATAGCTAAAATATTGCGAAATAAGGTGATTACCAGCTGCACCAATTTCCAGTCATCATCCGTAAACAAATCTCTGTTTCAAGTATTAAAATGATTACCAAGACAATAAAATAACCAATATGACCATAATGATAGCCACAATAGTAGTAGTTGACATGCAATAATCAGAAACTAGAACAGAAGAAATGGATTTTCAAGAAGAAAAAAAAATCCAAACAAGATGGGCCAAACAAAATTTTGAACAATATGAATAGACTTGCAATTAATTTTCAACTGTTAGGTCTACAATCATAATTTCAAACTATTTTCTCAGATTATGCAACTGTAAATTGGATCGAACATACCCTTCCAAATGTTCAAGTGGGCTCTCAAGAAGGGTAACTATCACTGGGATGGCATGACTGAAAGTGATCAAGGACTTCAAATGCCAGAGATATTCAATCTGTTGTGGTATATCTTTAGATGTTGGATCAATAGGCATTGTGAGAAACACCAAAACCTTCACTGCATAGTTTAGGCAGAAAATCACAATATGTGAGCTACAAGTCTTCTTCAAATGCATATATAAAGTATCTATCCATTTCGAAAGAAAGTTTGCAATTTTAAATGTCAAAATCAATTATTAATACGGAATAGATTAGCAAATTGATTTTGCTAGAAATAACAAAAGGTATAATACAACAAACAACAACCTATACCATAATAAAACCTTTACAACCAAAATATAAATATATGCCCCTTCTACCCCTAAAAACACATCATTTTCCATTTTGGACCATCCAGAAAAATGCAATGTTTCACAGTATTTCCAGTAAATTACAATCAAAATTACACCCTTGCCTGCTAGCATCCGCCACTAGCCGGCTCTACAAGGTTATAAAGTTTGAAATGCCCTTAAACTTCAAAATATTTAACAATTGTAACTAGTGTTTCCTTTAACAATTGTAACTAGTGTTTCCTTTGTAGGTGATGGGAGCATTTTCTTTGGCACCACTTTGTTCTCTAATCAATGTAGGATGGGAGATTTGTTCTTCAAATTCGTTGAAGTTTACATTTTTTTCTTATTCACTAACATGAATAACGTCCCCAAGGAAACATTCTGGTTGTTGTGGTGTATTTATCTTATGTAATCTACAAATTGTTGTTAAAAAAAACTAACATGAATAACAAACCTAACAAATTTCTTATTCACTAACTGATAAAAAGCCTCATCAGATTTTAGTTTAACATAAATTTAGAATTATAGCTTCCTACCAACAAATGTCTATTCATTGTAGACAAAATCATAAACCTAGCAGCTATAAGAATATGTACCTGCATTTAGCACCAAAGCAGTCTCATTTTGACAGTGTTGGATTATCGGTAATATATCCTTCCCCACTATATTCCATTTACAAACTTGTTTGAACACTTCACGAGTCTCCGGATCGTCTCGCCTTAGAAATCTCAGCAAATCCTTCAGATTATCTGTTCATCAATCACATAACTTCATAAAACATAAACTAATGATAATTTTGTGCAAATAACTTACAAATTGCTACGAACGGAAAAGTTTACCTAAACAGTATTCTCCTGGAGTGTATGCAATCGGATTCCCGTCATCGTCCTCTTCAGTAATAAGAAGTCCACCGCATATAATCGATAAACTTTCCATTGCTTCGGAATAATTAGGGTTTTAGCTTTTCAGATTAGTTGATGTAATTCTCCTGAAATGATATCAACCGGCGGTGATTTGAAGACAAGTAATTGATGTTTTTCTTATGATCGACGCGAAAAATGTTTATTCAAAAAGAGATTCAAGATCGGATTTACAATAGTTAGGGTTTTCAGTCTTCTGGCGCCAATTTCAACTTTTCCCGCCTGAAAGGGTCGTTGACGTGACACGATATGATTGTTCGTTCCAATATGTTTCATAATCCTTTTTCTTTTTTTCTTTTTTTTGACGGTTATTTTAGGATAATTTGGTTTTTTCGGTGCAACACCTAGAACATCCAGTGCAGTCCATCAAGGAAGAACCCTAACTGGGTAAACCATCTGACCTGGCCACAGACTCTTTTTTTGCTGTTGCCAGGATTCTAACCCAAGACCTCCAATATGAGAAGTCTTGGGGCTATCATTGCATCAAATAACCAACGGTACTTGTAAATAAGTAGACGCAAAGTACTTTACTGTGTTTTATAAATAAGTAGACGCAAACTATAAAGAACAATAAAACCCTAACTTTTATACCGTATTTGTAAGATCACATCTTGAAAACGAAATAATGTGACAAGTTAATAAAACCCTAGCTTTTATAAGAAAAAGATTAAAAAAAACACATAAATAGACATGTTCAAATACTTTACCGTAATAAATGTTGGCCTAAGAAGTTGTTTTTTAAAACTTTGAATGGATTGACCAATAATAGACTGACGCGTGGCGTGGCGTAGCGGGGAAATTTCGTCAAAACATGGTGCTACCCATGTTTGACACGTGTCTTGGGGAATAAAGGGAGATGACTGCGGACGAATAATTGTATGACGAGATATGGGCAAAGAAAAATTACGTGTAGTGGAAAGGGAAGTAACTTCGGACCAATGATTACGTGACACGTGGAGTAATAATCGTGTGGCATGGGGAAGAAAAACTATATGTATTTAACGGACCAATGATTACGTGACAAGTGGCATGGAAGAGAGATTATATGAACTTATCAATGTTTTCAGAACCGGACCGGACAACGAACCGGACGTCTTAGAGGTTCACTGGTCGGACCGGTCGGACCGGATTCAAGAACCGGATGACGCAATAAATAATATAAATATTCATAAAAATATATAGAAAAATATAAAAATTCCAAATACTACATATACAACCATTTAAACAATTTTGAGTCAAGGACGAGGGTTGTAGGTCTGTATGAATTTTAATTCTTTTGAATCTTCAATTTTAATTTTGATTAGGGTTTTGAAGGACCTGTGGCAGCGTATAAGTTAAAAGGAAAGAGCTAAATTGAGTTAAAATTGTAAATAGAAGTAAGTAGGAGGACTATAGGATAAAAAAGATAAAAAAATAGTAAAATTTAAAAAAAAAAAAATTAAACTACCCGGTTCGACCACCGGTTCGCGGTTCGACCTCTGAACCGGTTGAACCACCCGGTTCAACCAGCAAACGGTCTCAGAGTATGTAACCAGACCGGTGGAGGTCCCGGTTCCCGATCCGACCGGCCGGTCCGGTTTTCAAAACATTGCTTATCATTCGTAGAAATCTAGGAGGATGTTTATGTAATATTTTGTTAGTATATAGCTTGAATAATATTTCAACTAAAAAGCAATATATTTCTTTTCTACTTTCTAAATTTATATTTTCTTTCATTTCAATAATAACTATTTATGTTTTAAACTTATAACTAATATTGTGTTTAAATCCCATGTAGTATGTGAATATTTAAAAAATTAAAATTAATTACGGTATCAAAAAATTTAAAACTAAAACCGGATCTATTTGTATTTATAAAACAAAATAAAATGACTAAAAAGGACATTTTGCGTAAAACAATTCTTGTGAAATGGGAGTAGAAGCCTCCCAAGGGTATATACGTAATTTTACCCTAAGATAATCAGTTATGTCGTAACTGTTATGAACCGGTTAACCAAAACTGATTAGCGTGACTTGAAGTAGTAGCAATGAGAATCAAATCTTAAATTTTTGTTTTGTGTTACTCCCTTTTAATGATTGATTGTTTAACCAACTTGCCTTAACCTTTTTTTCTATCAAATTAGCCATTGTTATTGCCAAAAGAACCACCATAGCCTGCAGAAATGAAAATGCAAATCAGGGATAAATTGTTAGCTCAAATTGGATAAGCACAACCGCAAGAAAAAGAATTTGATGCCAACGGTCGCTTCAACTCTTTCATTATCATAAACTCAACTTCATACACATAAACAATTACATTAACCCACTATTTATACTAAATCAAAACTAATTCTAACCTAACTCAAACTTAATTAAATAAAGAATAATTTACAAATTATGTTCTTTAAGTTATAAAAAATTGCAAGTTATGTCATTTGGCTTCAAAAATTACCTTAGATGTCTCTTTTTGAAACATTTGCACAAACGGAGTCCTTTCCACTAGCTGGTGTTGAATTTTTCTGTTAGGTACAGTCACCTGCAAGGCACGTGAGTGAATATGGTCATTTTACTCTTTTCGGGATTACTTGTGTAATTAATTCATAAGTTCATATATAAATAAATCTTAACCCTACCCCTACCCCTCCCCCAACTTATTCATCGGCAACCTTAAACCACCATCACCATTGTATCTCCATTCGTCTTCTCCTGCCAAAGACATCGATTCACCTTCAAACCATCTCCCCCGTCTTGCACTTCTCCCCCTTTTCCCTCTTTGCAAGTCTAGGCCACCGATTCACTCACAATTGGAGGCGGTGGTGGTCCCATGGTCGTCGACCTCCACCTCCACGCCATCAGCCCTTTATACATACCCCTAAGTTGTAACACCCAAATTTCAAGGAAATGAAAGTCCAGGGGACAAAGTGTAAATAGCCCAAAGTTAAAGGACTAGAAAATGAAGAAAACAAAGAAATCGAGTCGGTAGCGGACCGCTACCGGGTCCCATGACGGTCCGCTGCGTACGGATGAAGGAATCATGAGGGAATGACACGTGGAAGTGACGCATCTGGTGACTCAGCCCTTGGCGGACCGCCACCAGGAGGATAACGGTCCGCCAGCCGCGATTTGGCCCGGACAACGAGAGGATGACACATGTATGATGACTCACTGAATAGGATTGGGTAGTGGACCGCTACCAAAGGCGTGACGGTCCGCCACGTGCGGAGTACGCCAAACAGCTGGCAGTGGGCGGTAGCGGACCGCTACCACCCAGCTTAACGGTCCGCTACGGATGGTGTTTTAGCCCTATAAATAGTTTGCATGAGCCGTTCATTTGCAACATCAAATACCAACATCACTATCACTTTCACACACACACACGCATACCGAGGCAAAGGATAACGCGACGGTTACGAGCGTGGTGGTTACGAGTACGCTGCGTTACGAATACGGTTTGAGTTCGGAGAAACATTTAAAGCGAGGAACGAACTTAGGAGCTACCCAAGAATAGAGTAAGTACATTGGACCCGTACCCTAGACACGATTATGTGAAATACGTGTTTAAATAAATATGTGATATAACGAGGGTACGTGGTAATGACGGATTAGTCTAAACACTAAACAGGAATAATGGAGTAATCATGACGTATTCAAGGGGTGGTGGATACGCCGCTGGTACTTCCTATATATAAATCTCTTTGGTACTTTGTGGTGAAACCATTATGAATGTTTAGGGGTATAGACTAACAGAAATTAAATATAGTGAACGTACGGGAGAACATCCGACCGGTATGTAGTTATCTGACAAACGGAATGTTCTGTCTAAGGAAAGAGTGATGTATAAATCTCTCCTGGACCCGTCACTCTTTCCTGGGAACATCTCCGTTGGAGGTACTGCTCTGGAAGAAAAATCACCCCGGTTTACAATATATAACGAATATGAATATATGATGTAAGTATACCATGCATGATGAATGTGAATACATGATGAGTATGAATACGTGGAATGCATGATGAATACGTGAATGCATGATGATACATGCAAATATGAATGAGTATGATGGAACGGGTCTAAACCCTAAAATGGAATAACGGAGTACTCATGAAATATTAGAAGGGTGGTGAATACGATGCTGGTACTTCCTATATATAAACCTTTATAATGCATCGTGGAGAAACCATTACGAAGTTTTAAGGTGAGGGTTGGTTGGTGAGTAAATTAAGCATATACATGAAATGAAAACAAATGCTTGATACATTTGGGAGGCTGTGAGTCAAAGATAATCAAGGTCCCAAATGAAATGAGATACCCGGCCTGTAAGGTGGATCTCAATAAATAATAAAGAAGAGAACTAAAAGGAGAACTCCAGGCCTACGGAGCTGAAGGAGAAAAGATTCAAAGCCTACGAAGTTGTGGAATGAATAAGTCTTCGTGACAAATGTGAGGGGTCTATACTGATGAGTATAAGAACCTTGCCAATACTTGGACCGGAGGTACGGCCTAAGATGTGTGCGAGGGGGTTAGCACACCCATAAAATATACAAATACCGTGATCGGATGTACGTCCTAAGATGGTCACGGGGGCACTGAGAGCCCGAGAGAATATGAAGAATAATAAGAACCTAAATGGTTCATAATGAAATGAAAAGATGCAGTATACTTACTTAGCGTAAGCTAATTTAAAAACATTTTCCAAACACTGCAGGAAAGAAGCACGTGGAATGAAGCTTCCTGTGGACAGAGCTATCGGAGTTGGAAAATCCCTATATAGGATGATGCAATTATATTATCCTTTGTAAAACGATATTATTATAAATGAAAAGGTTACCTTAGCCGTTATGGCAAGGTTTTTATTAATATGGGACCGTTTTTTCGCATTAAACTCTGATAAAATAATACGAAATAAGTAAGGTGTTTCAGGTTGGTATCAGAGCACAGTTTGAGAGATTTAGGTATCATAAAGGGTACTTAAACTCAAACCATAAGTGCTCATGATATAAATAGGGATTCAATCCAAGGCCGTCCAAGGAAGCATGTATGTTTAAATTCCAATACTTAAACAGAAAGATGTGAGTATACATGGGCTGAACTTTGTATAAGATAAGCTCCAAGTGATAGTTGGGAGTATCATGATACGTAACATACATTGCCTTATGTCTGGCCAATATAGGAGCTAATGTATGGGACAATCATGATATCGCAAACGTCATATGATAACTTATTTCAGCAGATAGTAAGCCGGGAATGTGATTATGCATGATTAAAATGCATGAATGAATGTGCATATGTGTAAAATGCATAGATGGGGCCTTATGTGAAACCCTAGAATACTGGAATAGGGTTAAACTGATAAAAGGCCTATAGTATAAAAACCCTAGACTATGATTATGTCACACCCCAACCGACGGCGGATTATACGTCGGGGCGGACACGGTTGTTCAAAAGCACAAGGTTGACTAATAATATTGAAATATTCCATTAATAAATTTAAAGAGTTTAACATGGCAAAAATAACATATTGTTCAACAGAGAAATAAACATAAGATTAAATGTTGATGGTCTTTCTAAGTCCAAGCGTCATACGTTTTCATAGATAAGCCTCACTCTTGTGCACCAGAAACATGTTAAGTAACCGTCAACTAAAAATAGTTGGTGAGATACGAAGGTTTTGACACTGGTTAGCAAAAGTCTTTAAAAGTTTTTACAATTCACTATGATTAATGTATCTAAGAATAAATGTGAGAATCAAGCAAGTTAAACATTGTGCACGTCAAACCTCCAACCAAGTTTAGGCATAACCCGAAGGTTACCCTTATAAGTTTCAAGTATAAATTTCAGTAACAATCACCAAGGGCTCCCCCCGAAGGGTCAATCAATCAAGGTGGACCGGTCAAATACAATAGATCTATCACTGTTACTATAGGCTCGGCCAAAGTTAATGAACATGCTAGAATTAAGTTTAATTTAAGCATGCAAGTCTCAAAGCATTTAAACACATAGAAGACATGTAAACATAGTTAAGTTTGAATTGTATAAGTCTAAAAAGTTTGAACATGTTCCACCCCAAGTTTATAAAATAAAAACAAAACAAAAGGGGCTAAGTATACTCACCTTGTAGCGGATGTAAGAGTATCCAAACAAGGGTTATATGTAGTGAAGTTTTGAGGAAAGATATCCTCACCACAAGCCTAAATGATAAGTTTAAAGTTTAAAGTTTGTTCATAGAAATTCTAAATCAAGGATTTCGAGATTTGGGATTGATTAGGGTTCTCGGTTTGGGAAGTGGGAGTAGTCGTGTTACAAAGTTTAGCTTCATAACCAATCGTTACATTTGAAGTTTAAATGAATACTCATATATCATATCAAGACTTTTAAATAGTTTTTCTCAAGTATTGAAGCTAAATAGTAAACAAGTATTTAATTATGGGAATTACTTAGTAAGTTTTAAAAATGTTTTAGAGAATGATACTTATAAAATGTATTAAGTTTCTTGGAGCTTTACTATTAGTGTAATTTATTAATTATCTAAGAGGGGAAATACCCATTTTTAAATAGATACATAACTTTCTAAAATAATTATCCATTTAAGAAAGTATCACAATTTATAATTTTGCTAAATAATATTTAAATTATTGACTACATTTTAAATAAGTATTAAATATACAAGTATTAATTATGTTTTATAAAACCTTTTTAATATTTTTATAAACCTTCAAGGTTACAATTATCCCATGTATTTACCAAGTAGAGTATTTAGTTTTTAAACATGTACAATTTAATAAATTTTAAAGGGAAGTATAAATGAATAAACTTTCTCTTTTTTTTATATATAAACGAAAGTTGTAATTATCATTCAAAAATATAGATAGTCTTTGTTTATAAACCAAACTAATAATTTATAAATTATTTTCTGTCAAGTATTAAGTTTATAACAGTTTAGGGTTGTTTTATAGATTTTAGGAATTTAAAACTAATGTTAAACATTATATTTTTTTTTTATAGTTTTAAATTTGGTTTTTATTTGGTTGAAATGTTTTCCAATAAGGAAGACAAAAATAAAAATCGATTTTTAGTTTATATATGTTCCACATATTTTATAAAAATAAAGGGGATTTTTAAAACTGATTAAAAATGTATAAAAGAATTCGAAATCAGAAAACTTAGCCGGCCGGATTCGAACCCGTGACCTGCTTCGGTTTAACACTTGCACACACACACAAACCGCCGGACCAGGAACTCATTTGTGTTTAACTCTGGAACGCGAAATTTTTTAAACACAAACCCAAATGTTCCCCCCAATCCGTATGAACCCTAACATTTCAATCCTCGAATTCGACTCGGATTACCCTCTGTTTATGAGATTAAACAGAGGGCTTTTGATCCTTTCACGAATTCGATCACAATAGACTCAAGTTTTACCTGATTTGGTGTCGATTTGAGGGAGATTGGGTCTGGGCTTGGAGTCGGCGGTCGCGTTTTTGAATCCGGCAATGTAGCTCCGGATCGATGAGATAGGTGGTGGAGGGAGGTTAGGGATGATGTTGTTGGTGTATGGGGGTCGATATTTATAGCCAATTTTGGCATTTAATGCGCGAACGGGTCGAGGGAGGTGGTTGGGCCGTTCGGAGTTAATTCACACTCCACGCAAAGCATCGGTTGAAGATTATCATCATGGCGTCTTGGGGACGGGTCGCACGCGAGAGGCGAGCCCGAGGTTCAGTGAACCTGGACTGAAATCGCGATTTTCGCGTGAAAAGGGGAAAAGCCGGGGCTGCGGGGATTCGAACTCATGATCGGATTCTGGGCAAGAGGGTTTGGGTGAATGACACAACAGGTCCCCACAGTTTCAACTGTTTTACATTTCATGTTTAAACTCTTTTTTTTTTGTTAAAGGTAAGTTTCAGAAAGGCGGTTTTAGCCCCTAGACTTTATAAAGGATTTTTATAAAAATCAAATTAGTTTAACCCTTTTTTTTTCTAAGTTTGAAATATTTTATAGTCTTTATACTTTAAAATTTTTTAAGTACTCACATTTGTAAATTTATTATTTACACATATTTCCATATTTTAGTCTTATATTTATTTAAGAATTGGATTTTTAATTAAAAACCAAACGATACGTTTATTTATCTATGGAATAGAAAGGTTACATCGGGAAATGGAAATCTAAATACGAAAATTATACGTTGGAAAAACACTGGATATTACAGTCTCCCCTACTTTAGGAAATTTCGTCCCGAAATTTAAGAGGAGGGTCCAGAGAAAAGGTGCGGGTACTTGACTTTCATCTGGTCTTCACATTCCCAAGTAAATTCGGGGCCACGTTTAGACTCCCAACGCACTTTGACTATAGGAATACGACTACGCTTGAGCTGCTTGACTTCACGATCCATGATCTCCACGGGTTTCTCTACAAAGTGCATAGTGTCGTCAATGCGTACTTCGTCGAGAGGTATGTGAAGGTTCTCATCGGCAAGGTTACCCTTATAAGTCTCAAGTTTAAAGTTTAATTTAGTAACAATCACTAAGGGCTCCCCCCGAAGGGGTCAATCAATCAAGGTGGATTGGTCAAATACAATAAATCTATCATTGTTACTATCGGCTTGATCAAAGCTAATGAATGTGCTAGTTTTAAGTTTAATCTAAGCATACAAGTCTCAAGTTTAACATAAGAATAAGCATCTAGTCATAGTTGTACAAGAATTGTATAAGTTTAAAGTTTTGAACATGTTTCACCCCAAAAGTATAGAAAGGAAAAAAGGGGCTAAGTATACTCACTTGGATTGATGAAAGAGTATCCGACAAGGTTTAAGTGTTGCAAGACTTTGAGGGAGAATATCCTCACAACGAGCCTAAGAATACAAGTCTAAAGTTTCAAGTTTTGATTCTATGAGTCTAGGACAAGAATTCTAAGATCTCAAGATTTGACTTGGGTTCCAAATGGATGATGGAATGATTGTATTTATAAAGTTTAAATTAGGTTTTAAATAAGGTTTTGATTAAATCATGCGAGGCTTGGATTTCAAAGTTTAATAAGTTCATAGTTTAAAATAATTATTTAAGATAAGAATTAATGATAATAATTATTTCAAGAGTAAAATAATTATTAAATACAAAGTATTTTAAGACTAAATAGTGATTTAGGATTAATAGTAATTATTTAAAGTGTATATAATTATTAAGGATAAATAATCATTTATAAGAATAAACCATATAAATCATTAAAGTTTCAAGTATTAAATATTTATTTTTTCAAATTAATATGTAAATAAATATTAAGTACCTATAAGATTGTAAAATAGAATTTCTTATATGGTTTATGTTTTAATGATAAGTTTATAGATGTTTTCAATCTGTAGATAAAACTATAAGTTCTAAAAATGTTTTTAAATAAGTATCTTAAAATAAAGTTTACTAGTTAATAAATACTTAAAGTCTCCATTTAGTTTTATAAAGTTTATAAGTTTAAAATTATTTAGGAAATAAATAAAGTATAATTATTTCTCTTTTAAAATTTATATAAACAAATAAATTTTTGTTTATAAAATGTAAATTTTATAAATGTGTAAGTTTAGAATTTATTAAATTAAAGTTTCTCTTTTTATAAAGTTTATAAATAATTAAATAAGCCTTGGTTTAAATAGATATAAATAGCACAAGTTTATAAGTTTCTGCTTTCTAAATAATATGTAAGTTTCATAAACTATTCGAATTTTTATAAATATTGCATAAGTTTTCTGTTTTTAATTAAAGTTTGTAAATTTAAAGTTTAAAACATAGAAAATATAGAAAGCAATAATAAGTTAAAGTTCCTGATTTTTTTTTAAATATCATTTGTGATGGAAGTATAAATTTTATAAAGTTTAGAATTATTTTTATAGTTTTTAAGGATTTAAAACTATTAATAAGGATTAATTTTTTTATAGTCTTTAACTAAGTTTAATTAATTAAAAATAGTTTCAGAATATAAAAGTGTAACTAAAAATCATATTTAAGTTTATATAAATTTAACATAATTTATAAAATTATTAAAAGTATAAAACTGTTTTAAAAGGGCTACAAAAAAAAAATAAAAGGGCAAAACTCGGGTTGGCCGGATTCGAACCCGGGCCACCCGAGTCACACACACACACACACACAACTAACCACCCGGCTACGGGCCTCACTGATGTTATAACCGGAAAAAGAATTAGATAATCACAATCTTTAATCATCCCCAATTTTTCGTATGAACCCTAGGATCCAAATCCCTCAAATACGAACTGTTTAGTCCTCTATCAATGTAAATTGGCAGAGGGCTTTTGATCTAAGAATGGAAACGAAGATAATGGTCATGAGAATTACCTGATTTGGTGTCGATTCGAGGAAGAACGAGTCGATGGTCGAGATCGGCTGTCACTGGGATCAAACGAGCAATGCAGGGGACGAATGGCTAAATTGAGTGTTTGTGTAGTTAGAGTGTGATGTCGTTGGTGTTTAGTAACTAGTATTTATAGGTGATTTCGACGATTAATGCTTGAACGGTTAGGGAGTTTACGGTTGAGAGTAATAACTCCGATTTCGAACCCACGCGTTGATACGGCTGGATTCGAGCATTTTATTACCTCGGGCTAGGGTCGCACGCTGGAGGTGAAGCTCGAGGTGCAACGCATTTTGCCGGGATTGCGGTTTCGGGTGAAAGAGGGTGAAAACCGGTTGATGTGGGATTCGAACTCGTGATTAGTTCCTGACTCGGATGTTTGGTCAAATTACACAAATGGTCCTGAAGTCTCAAGCCTTTATTATTTCATGTTAAAACATAACTTTTAAGTTTCTATAATAGCAGTTTTAGTCCCTGGACTTTATACAACAACTAATATGTTTTATTAAAACTACATAAGTTTTATAGGTTTTATTATTTATAATTTTTATAAAATAATTAATAAGATTTAGAGCTTACAAGTTTAAGTATTAAAAATAAGAACTTATAAAGTTTTAAGAATTTCATACATTTTTATTTATAAGATACATCTATATATATATTTGTCTTATATATATATATATACCAAGTATAATTGTTTTTACTAATTGAATTAATATTTAATATTTAAAAAATGTATTTTTAATAAGTTTCTAAGATTTGAATGCTCAATACGTGCACGGGTTTAGGGAAAGATACATCGGAAAAATCCTGGATATTACAGTCTCCCCTACTTTAGGAAATTTCGTCCCGAAATTAAAACGGAAGGGTCTAGTTCAGGATTTAAGTTTATAGTACGTACGAGATAATGAGAGAAAATACTTTACGTTCCCAAGTAAAACCCTGGGTTACGTTTAGAATCTAAATTGGATTGTAATTATAGGAATAAGATTACATCCGAGTTTCTAAGTTTCACAGTCCATGATTGCTAGAAGTTTCTCTAAGAAGCATATAGTTTCATTGAAATATATGAAGATTTTGTTTTCAGACATGTATTCGAGAGAATAACTGCGGAATTACCATTCAGAATTCAAGGTGAGATGCATCACTCAGAATGGATTCGGTGATAATTTAATGATCTGAGTTTGTAGTCTAATACGTCTAAGGGGAACGACATTTACGACCATAAAGAGCTTCAAATGGTGCCATGTTGATGCTTGTGTGGTAACTATTATTGTAAGAGAATTCAATCAACGGTAGGTGCGAATCCCAATTACCACCGAAGTCAATGAAGCATGCCCTAAGCATGTCCTCCAAAGTCTGTATGGTTCTTTCGGATTGACCATCGGTTTGAGGATGGTATGCTGTGCTGAGATTTAATTGTGTACCAAGAGCAGGTTGTAAGGATTGCCAGAAACGGGAAGTGAAACGACCGTCACGATCAGAGATAATGTTAAGAGGCACACCGTGGCGACTAACTATTTCATTAACGTATATCCGAGCCAATTTTTCGACTCCGTAATCCTCACGAATAGGCAAGAAATGTGCGGACTTAGTTAGTCGTTCCACGATCACCCAAATGCTATCGTGACCACGAGTGGTACGGGGTAGTTTGGTAATGAAATCCATCGCTATACACTCCCATTTCCACACGGGAATCTCTGGTTGTTCTAGAAGGCCAGACGGACGTTGGTGCTCGGCTTTAACCTTTGAGCAAGTGAGACACTTCGCTACGTATAACGCAATGTCTTTCTTCATGCCGGGCCACCAGTATTGGTGACGAAGATCCTTGTGCATTTTGTCTGCACCAGGATGGACCGAATAACGGGTTTTATGAGCTTCGTTCATAATGATAGTACGAAGGTCATCACGATCAGGAATCCAGATACGGTTCAAGAAATAGAGTAAGCCGTTGGGCTTAGTCTCTAATTGGAGCTCAGCTCCGCACGCCATTTCTTCGTACATCTTCCCTTCGGTGACCGAAAGGTGTTGTGCTTCGAGGATGCGGATTTGGATATCGTTTTGAACTCTCACACAATGTAACATGGTGTGTTCCTTCCGACTCAAGGCATCGGCTACAACATTCTCCTTTCCAGGATGATAACGAATGTCGCAGTCGTAGTCGTTAAGTAGTTCTACCCAACGACATTGCCTCATGTTGAGTTCCTTCTGATTAAAAATGTGTTGAAGGCTTTTGTGGTCTGTGAAAACCACACATTTTGTACCATAGAGGTAGTGTCGCCAGATCTTGAGAGTGAAGACAACCGCACCTAACTCGAGGTCATGCGTCGTGTAATTCTTTTCATGAATTTTGAGTTGCCTTGACGCGTAAGCAATAACCTTGCCTCGTTGCATAAGGACACAACCGATACCTTGGTTGGATGCATCACAGTAAACCACGAAATCATCATTACCCTCAGGAAGTGTCAAGATTGGAGGGTCACAAAGCTTTTGCTTGAGAGTCTGAAAGGCTTCTTCTTGTTTTGGTCCCCACTCGTAAGGCTTTCTTTTATGGGTTAAGGCTGTGAGGGGCACCGTAACTTTCGAGAAGTTAGAAATGAAACGTCGGTAGTAGCCAGCTAGGCCAAGGAATGAACGGACTTCAGTAGGGGTCCTTGGAGCTTTCCAGTTTTTCACTGCTTCTATCTTTGCAGGATCTACATGAATTCCTTTCTCATTGACTATATGACCCAAGAATTGGACTTCATTTAGCCAAAACTCACACTTGGAAAATTTGGCGAACAATGTCTCCTTCTTTAAGAGACCGTAGGTGTTCCTCGTGATCCTTTTTAGTTTTTGAGTAGATCAAGATGTCGTCGATGAAAACAATTACAAATTTGTCCAGGTACGACCTACACACACGGTTCATTAAGTCCATGAATACCGCGGGTGCATTAGTTAAGCCGGAAGGCATAACCATGAATTCATAGTGGCCATATCTTGTACAAAAGGCTATTTTTGGAATATCCTCATCATGGACACGAAGTTGATGGTAGCCAGAACGGAGGTCGATTTTGGAAAAGCATGTAGAACCTTGGAGTTGATCAAAAAGGTCGTCAATTCTGGTCAATGGGTAACGGTTTTTGACGGTAACTTATTAAGCTCACGATAATCGATGCACATATGAAATGATCCATCCTTCTTCTTGACGAACAGGACAGGTGCTCCCCAAGGGGAGACGCTAGGACGAATGAACCCTTTTTCGGAAAGCTCTTGAAGTTGGCTTGCTAGCTCTTGCATTTCCGAAGGTGCAAGGCGATATGGTGATTTTGCTACAGGATTTGCTCCTGGGATGAGGTCGATCCTGAATTCAACTTGTCGTATGGGAGGAAGGCCTGGTAAGTCTTCGGGAAACACTTCGGGAAACTCACGGATGACAAGGATGTCTTGAATGTTCTTTCCCTTCCCTTTCTTTTCCACGACGTTAGCTAGAAATGCCACGTAATTCTTCCGTAGATACTTACGGGCTGTGGTACAAGACATGAGTTTTAGACCGCTGGATGGTTTTTCACCATAGATTTGCAACGTGCTTCCGGATGGTAAGGGAATACGGATGCATTTTTCAAAGCATATGATTTCTGCATGATGTTCGACTAACCAATCCATGCCTATTATTACGTCGAAGCTTCCAAGACGCATCGGGATGAGATTAATTGGAAAGTCATGATCGTTAAGGTTAAGAACGCAGTCACGGATAACCGAGTCAATAGTTACAGGATTTCCATCGGCTACTTCTACCGTAATGGATTTTTCTAATTTAGAACGGTCTTTGGCAAGCAATAACTCAAATTCCAAAGAAACGAAACTTCTATCGGCACCGGTATCAAATAAAATGGAAGCATATTGTTGATTTACTAGAAACGTACCGTTGACTACTTCTGCGTTGGCTTGGGCTTCATTAGTGTTGATGTTAAAGGCACGTCCCCGTGCTCCTGGGTTTGGGTTTGGGTTTGGATTTATGAGCCTTGGGCACTGGTTACGGAAGTGGGTTGGGTCACCACATCCATAACATGCTCGACCATTTGCCAAAGCTGGTAGTGCCGGGACATTGGGACGATTTCCCTGAGCCATTGGAGGTTTGTTGGCGAAGCAAGTAGTAGACAAATGTCCATAACGACCACAAAGGGTGCACAATCGGCATGGCAAGGTGGTCGGATGATGGAACTTGCAGGTGTTACATTGGGGATGTGCTCCCCCATAGGGCTTCTTAACAGGAGCAACTTGTGCCAAAGGTGCTGCCGGTGTGACTACCGCATAGTTCTTGACCTTTCGCTTTTTATTGAACGAGGGTTCAGTCTTAACTGTCTTGAGAGGCTCAGGAGTAGAGGTATCAACGGGCTTCTTGGAGCCCTTTTTGAATAGGGTTCCGGCCTTCACGTGATTATCCGTCTAGGTAGCAGAGAGGCGGATAGCGTCTTCCAGGGTGGCAGGGTTTCGACCCCACACCGTGTCCTGAATCTTCATCGGTAGCCCACTGATATACTTTTCGATACCTCGAGACAGAGGGGTAACCATATGTGGCACTAGCAGACTCAGTTCATGGAAACGGGTTGTATACACCAGATTCTCTCCACTGTCCTGGGCAAGATCCCAGAATTCAGCCTCGAGTTTCTTCATTTCATTTCTCGGGCAAAATTCTTCGATCATTAGCTCCTTGAATTCTTCCCAGGTCAGTGACATAGCAGCGTCAGCACCTCTATTTCGTTTTTCTCTGTTCCACGAGGTTAATGCCCTCTGCTGTAGAACACTTGATGCATGACGAACTCTGAGGTTATCCGGGCAGTCACTGTTCAGAAATGTGCTCTCCATGCTTTCAAACCATTGGAGGAGGCTAGTGGCTCCCTCAGTTCCAAAGAATTTGGCGGGATTGCAAGAGTTAAAATGCTTGAAAGTGCATGGAGGGTTTGAACTTGATTGGAGAGATCCAGAGTTGGCACTGTTGCTAGCTGCTGCTTGGTTTAGTTGAGGAACTAGAGTAGGTAGGATCTCAGCCATTTGTTGAGCGATGAGGGTTGCCATGACTCTGCTTTGGCTACGACGGGGAGGCATACTATAAAATGAAAAAGTTTGGACATAAGAATAATAGGGCAAGGATCATAGGATGAGGTTATGAAGTATAAGTATTTTAGATGGTGCCTACTTAGTTCATGTTACTAAACAGGTACCTTGACATATCAAAGGTAGTTTAAATTCTCAAACGTTAGAGAAGTCGCGCATTCCTATAAGTGGACACTCATCCCAAGAATTCCCAGGAAAGCATACGGGTCCAACGGTTGATCTGAATTTGTACGAAATGCTTTCCTTGACAGAATTTCCTGGAATACAGTCATCCACCCTTCCGGTCCGCACAAGTTCTCATACATTATTTAGAACCCAACTACTTTTGATGAGAGTTAGTTTGGAAACCTAGGTATATAGACTTGATGTAGTAGTAAGTTTTCCAAGTATAAGTATGTGTAGGGTTTAGAGAGTAGAATATAGGAGTGATTCCTAATAAGTACATGAGATGATTCATGTCATGGGGAATCCTAAGTTATAGTCTAGGTCATGTGTCTAATAACCTAATTCCCTATAACCAAGGCTCTGATACCAATCTATCACACCCCAACCGACGGCGGATTATACGTCGGGGCGGACAGGGTTATTCAAAAGCACAAGGTTGACTAATAATATTGAAATATTCCATTAATAAATTTAAAGAGTTTAACATGGCAAAAATAACATATTGTTCAACAGAGAAATAAACATAAGATTAATTCTTGATGGTTTTTCTAAGTCCAAGCGTCCTACGTTTTCATAGATAAGCCTCACTCTTGTGCACCAGAAACAAGTTAAGTAACCGTCAACTAAAAATAGTTGGTGAGATACGAAGGTTTTGACACTGGTTAGCAAAAGTCTTTAAAAGTTTTTACAATTCACTATGATTAATGTATCTAAGAATAAATGTGAGAATCAAGCAAGTTAAACATTGTGCACGTCAAACCTCCAACCAAGTTTAGGCATAACCCGAAGGTTACCCTTATAAGTTTCAAGTATAAATTTCAGTAACAATCACCAAGGGCTCCCCCCGAAGGGTCAATCAATCAAGGTGGATTGGTCAAATACAATAGATCTATCACTGTTATTATAGGCTCGGCCAAAGTTAATGAACATGCTAGAATTAAGTTTAATTTAAGCATGCAAGTCTCAAAGCATTTAAACACATAGAAGACATGTAAACATAGTTAAGTTTGAATTGTATAAGTCTAAAAAGTTTGAACATGTTCCACCCCAAGTTTATAAAATAAAAACAAAACAAAAGGGGCTAAGTATACTCACCTTGTAGCGGATGTAAGAGTATCCAAACAAGGGTTATATGTAGTGAAGTTTTGAGGAAAGATATCCTCACCACAAGCCTAAATGATAAGTTTAAAGTTTAAAGTTTGTTCATAGAAATTCTAGATCAAGGATTTCGAGATTTGGGATTGATTAGGGTTCTCGGTTTGGGAAGTGGGAGTAGTCGTGTTACAAAGTTTAGCTTCATAACCAATCGTTACATTTGAAGTTTAAATGAATACTCATATATCATATCAAGACTTTTAAATAGTTTTTCTCAAGTATTGAAGCTAAATAGTAAACAAGTATTTAATTATGGGAATTACTTAGTAAGTTTTAAAAATGTTTTAGAGAATGATACTTATAAAATGTATTAAGTTTCTTGGAGCTTTACTATTAGTGTAATTTATTAATTATCTAAGAGGGGAAATACCCATTTTTAAATAGATACATAACTTTCTAAAATAATTATCCATTTAAGAAAGTATCACAATTTATAATTTTGCTAAATAATATTTAAATTATTGACTACATTTTAAATAAGTATTAAATATACAAGTATTAATTATGTTTTATAAAACCCTTTTAATATTTTTATAAACCTTCAAGGTTACAATTATTCCATGTATTTATCAAGTAGAGTATTTAGTTTTTAAACATGTACAATTTAATAAATTTTAAAGGGAAGTATAAATGAATAAACTTTCTTTTTCTTTTTATATATATAAACGAAAGTTGTAATTATCATTCAAAAATATAGATAGTCTTTGTTTATAAACCAAACTAATAATTTATAAATTATTTTCTGTCAAGTATTAAGTTTATAACAGTTTAGGGTTGTTTTATAGATTTTAGGAATTTAAAACTAATGTTAAACATTATATTTTTTTATAGTTTTAAATTTGGTTTTTATTTGGTTGAAATGTTTTCCAATAAGGAAGACAAAAATAAAAATCGATTTTTAGTTTATATATGTTCCACATATTTTATAAAAATAAAGGGGACTTTTAAAATTGATTAAAAATGTATAAAAGAATTCGAAATCAGAAAACCTAGCCGGCCGGATTCGAACCCGTGACCTGCTCAGGTTTAACACTTGCACACACACACAAACCGCCGGACCAGGAACTCATTTGTGTTTAACTCTGGAACGCGAAATTTTTTAAACACAAACCCAAATGTTCCCCCCAATCCGTATGAACCCTAACATTTCAATCCTCGAATTCGACTCGGATTACCCTCTGTTTATGAGATTAAACAGAGGGCTTTTGATCCTTTCACGAATTCAATCACAATAGACTCAAGTTTTACCTGATTTGGTGTCGATTTGAGGGAGATTGGGTCTGGGCTTGGAGTCGGCGGTCGCGTTTTTGAATCCGGCAATGTAGCTCCGGATCGATGAGATAGGTGGTGGAGGGAGGTTAGGGATGATGTTGTTGGTGTATGGGGGTCGATATTTATAGCCAATTTTGGCATTTAATGCGCGAACGGGTCGAGGGAGGTGGTTGGGCCGTTCGGAGTTAATTCACACTCCACGCAAAGCATCGGTTGAAGATTATCATCATGGCGTCTTGGGGACGGGTCGCACGCGAGAGGCGAGCCCGAGGTTCAGTGAACCTGGACTGAAATCGTGATTTTCGCGTGAAAAGGGGAAAAGCCGGGGCTGTGGGGATTCGAACTCATGACCGGATTCTGGGCAAGAGGGTTTGGGTGAATGACACAACAGGTCCCCACAGTTTCAACTGTTTTACATTTCATGTTTAAACTCTTTTTTTTTTGTTAAAGGTAAGTTTCAGAAAGGCGGTTTTAGCCCCTAGACTTTATAAAGGATTTTTATAAAAATCAAATTAGTTTAACCCTTTTTTTTTCTAAGTTTGAAATATTTTATAGTCTTTATACTTTAAAATTTTTTAAGTATTCACATTTGTAAATTTATTATTTACACATATTTCCATATTTTAGTCTTATATTTATTTAAGAATTGGATTTTTAATTAAAAACCAAACCAAACGATACGTTTATTTATCTTTGGAATAGAAAGGTTACATCGGGAAATGGAAATCTAAATACGAAAATTATATGTTGGAAAAACACTGGATATTACAAATTAGGGTAAACAAATGAGAGATTAAACGACATCATGTTTCAGCAAATGGCTGAACATCAAAATGACGAAGTACGTGACGAGGGAAGCCACATGAGAGCTGAATCTCCACATCATGATGAAAACGAAGTTGAGCAAGTTCCGGAGAATATCCGGAAACAAATCGGAATAGAAGTAGGAAAAGCGTTCGATGCGAATTTCCCAATCGGGCAGATCTACAAAGCTCATTAGAGAGCTAGTTTGAAAACCATAAGGAGATCACTCATAATGGAGAAGGAGGAAATCCAAAAGTTGATATGAAGTCAACTCGTTGTACATACAAGGATTTCATGACATGCAAACCGTTGGAGTTTAAGGGAGCTGTTAATCCCTTAGAAAGTCAAAGATGGATCGCCTCAATAGAAAGGGCATTCGATACATGCCACTATGAAAAAGAAGATGAAGTTACCTTCGCCACCAATCAATTGAAAGAGTGAGCTGGTGATTGGTGGGGAGTAGTGCAGAGAGAAAAGGGTAGAGAGGGAATCAAAGAGATGAGATGGGAATAGTTCAAAGATCTCTTCTTAAAACATTATTTCCATCGAGCGGCAATTGAAAGAATTACTGAGGAGTTTCTTCAACTCCGTCAGACAACAGAGACGATAGATGAAATCACGAGGATTTTCTTTGACAGGGCTAGGTTCTGTTCAACTTTATTGACAACCCCGGTGATGTGGATGACGAGATACCATCTCTTTTTAAAAACAAAAATTAGAGAGTTTATCTATACTTCCAAGTGTGCGAACTTGGAGGAGATGATTGATTGGGCTCGGGAACGCGAAACTGAGCTCAAGAGACAAACTGAGCAAGACAGGAAGAGGAAAGGGGAAATTTATCCTTCTCCTATGCCTCTTAAGAGGTTTAAGTTTAGTAAACCGGGAGGTGGTTCCTCCCAAAGGAAAAGTATCCAAAATTGCAAGACTTATGGAAGAAGGCACCAGGGGGAGTGCTGATTCCCGTCCACGCCTTGCAACAAATGTGGGAAGGCAGGACACACTGAATTGCAGTGTATGAGTGGAACCAGATTGTGCTACTCTAGAAATTTCTTTAAAATATGTGAACTCTAGAAATTTCAATAGAAGTAAGTTGGCTAAGGCACTAGAAGTCGAAATCGCGAGTGATCGAAACTGCGTAGTAACTGAAATATGCCGAGATTGCCGACTACTGATGGAAGAAGAATATCTTGTCGACTTAATTCCAATGCCAATGCAAGAATTTGATGTAATCATTGGAATGGACTGGTTATCTTCACATCCTGCAATGATTATATGCAATCAGAAGATTGTACGATTCATGACGCCTACAGGAAAGGAAGTGAGCGTCGTTGGTGAACGATGAAACTAGATCACGCTATGTACGATGGCCAAGATAAGTAGCTACGTGAGACAAGGTCATCAAGCCTTCTTAGCCTACATGGCTGCTGTAAAAATGAAAGGGAAATAACTGGATCAAGTTCTAGTAGTAAAAGAATTCTTAGACGATCTTCCAGGTGCTCCACCTGAGAGAGAGAGATCGAATTCAAAATTGATTTGATTCCTGAAGCTAAACCGGTAGCTAAGGCTCGTATCGGTTAGCACCAACTGAAATGAAGGAATTGATGTCACAACTGCAAGAGTTGTTGGACAAGGGATTTATACGCCCTAGTGTATCCCCTTGGGGTGCACCAATTCTGTTCGTGAAGAAGAATGACAGTAGTATGAGGATGTGTATAGACTACCGTGAACTGAATAAGCTGACTATCAAGAATAGGTATCCCTTACCAAGAATTGATGATCTGTTTGATCAATTACAAGGATCAAGTTGGTTTTCCAAGATTGACTTAAGATCCGGTTATCATCAGGTCAAGGTACGAGAAGAATATGTACCTAAGACAACATTTAGAACTCGTTATGGACACTATGAATTTGTAGTGATGCCATTCGGAGTAACAAATGCTCCAGCAGTTTTCATGGATCTCATGAATAGAGTATGCCGTCCAATGTTAGACAAATTCGTTATTGTCTTCATTGATTACATCCTGATTTATTCAAAAAATGAAGGAGAACATGCACAACATCTTCATGTATTACTTAGTACTTTACAAAGAGATAAATTATACGTAAGTTCTCAAAATGTGCATTTTGGTTAAGGGAAGTTCAATTTCTGGGTCATGTTGTAAACGCAGAAGGTATCTCAGTACACCCTGCAAAGGTAGAAGCCGTAATAAAATGGTCTCCACCTAAGAATCCATCAGAACTTAGAAGTTTATTCGGATTAGCTGGCTATTATAGAAGGTTCATCCAGGACTTCTCTAAGATAGTCATCCCATTAACTAAGCTAACTCGAAAGAACTCAAAATACGAATGGAATGTGGCACAAGAGAAGCATTCCAGATATTGAAAGAAAGATTGACACAAGCTCCAGTTCTGAGATTACCAGAAGGAGTACAGAAGGAGTAGAAGACTTTGTGGTGTATTTTGATGCTTCCAAGCTAGGATTAGGATGTGTTCTGATGCAAAGAGGAAAGGTGATAGCCTATGCCTCTCGACAGCTAAAGACACATGAAGCAAACTATCCAACTCATGATCTGGAATTAGCTGCGGTGGTGTTCGCACTAAAGATCTGGAGGCATTACTTGTACGAAACGAAGTGCAAGATTTACACAGACCACAAAAGTATTAAGTGTTTCTTTGACCAGAAAGACTTAAACATGAGGCAAAGACGGTGGTTAGAACTAGTCAAGGATTATGATTGTGAAATCTTATATCATCCTAGAAAGGCTAGTGTGGTAGCCGTTGCTCTAAGCCGCAAGAAAGAGCATCATCCAATTCTGGTGAAAGTATATAAGTTAGTAATAACTCCTGATTTCATGATGTCACACCCGTCACACCCCAACCGACGGCGGATTATACGTCAGGGCGGACGCGGTTGTTCAATAGCACAAGGTTGACTATTAAAGTTTCGATATTTCATTAAATAGTAATTTAAGATTCAATTCAAGGAACATAACAAGAAATACAACGTTTAATTTATAAGTAGTCTAAGACCAAAGCATCCTATGTGATCACAAATAAGCCTCATGATGTAGAACCTGAAACATGTGAAAGAATCTGTCAACTACAAAATAGTTGGTGAGATACAAAGGTTTTGACACAGTTTAACAAGTATTTGGAAAGAATTACAATTCACTATGATATATGCATTCTATAATGTAAGTATGAGAAAACAAGTATCTTAAACATTGTGCACTTCAAACCTCCAACCAAGTTTAGGCATAACCCGCAGGTTACCCTTATAAGTCTCAAGTTTAAAGTTTAATTTAGTAACAATCACCAAGGGCTCCCCCCCGAAGGGGTCAATCAATCAAGGTGGATTGGTCAAATACAATAAATCTATCATTGTTACTATCGGCTTGATCAAAGCTAATGAATGTGCTAGTTTTAAGTTTAATCTAAGCATACAAGTCTCAAGTTTAACATAAGAATAAGCATCTAGTCATAGTTGTACAAGAATTGTATAAGTTTAAAGTTTTGAACATGTTTCACCCCAAAAGTATAGAAAGGAAAAAAGGGGCTAAGTATACTCACTTGGATTGATGAAAGAGTATCCGACAAGGTTTAAGTGTTGCAAGACTTTGAGGGAGAATATCCTCACAACGAGCCTAAGAATACAAGTCTAAAGTTTCAAGTTTTGATTCTATGAGTCTAGGACAAGAATTCTAAGATCTCAAGATTTGACTAGGGTTCCAAATGGATGATGGAATGATTGTATTTATAAAGTTTAAATTAGGTTTTAAATAAGGTTTTGATTAAATCATGCGAGGCTTGGATTTCAAAGTTTAATAAGTTCATAGTTTAAAATAATTATTTAAGATAAGAATTAATGATAATAATTATTTCAAGAGTAAAATAATTATTAAATACAAAGTATTTTAAGACTAAATAGTGATTTAGGATTAATAGTAATTATTTAAAGTGTATATAATTATTAAGGATAAATAATCATTTATAAGAATAAACCATATAAATCATTAAAGTTTCAAGTATTAAATATTTATTTTTTCAAATTAATATGTAAATAAATATTAAGTACCTATAAGATTGTAAAATAGAATTTCTTATATGGTTTATGTTTTAATGATAAGTTTATAGATGTTTTCAATGTGTAGATAAAACTATAAGTTCTAAAAATGTTTTTAAATAAGTATCTTAAAATAAAGTTTACTAGTTAATAAATACTTAAAGTCTCCATTTAGTTTTATAAAGTTTATAAGTTTAAAATTATTTAGGAAATAAATAAAGTATAATTATTTCTCTTTTAAAATTTATATAAACAAATAAATTTTTGTTTATAAAATGTAAATTTTATAAATGTGTAAGTTTAGAATTTATTAAATTAAAGTTTCTCTTTTTATAAAGTTTATAAATAATTAAATAAGCCTTGGTTTAAATAGATATAAATAGCACAAGTTTATAAGTTTCTGCTTTCTAAATAATATGTAAGTTTCACAAACTATTCGAATTTTTATAAATATTGCATAAGTTTTCTGTTTTTAATTAAAGTTTGTAAATTTAAAGTTTAAAACATAGAAAATATAAAAAGCAATAATAAGTTAAAGTTCCTGATTTTTTTTTAAATATCATTTGTGATGGAAGTATAAATTTTATAAAGTTTAGAATTATTTTTATAGTTTTTAAGGATTTAAAACTATTAATAAGGATTAATTTTTTTATAGTCTTTAACTAAGTTTAATTAATTAAAAATAGTTTCAGAATATAAAAGTGTAACTAAAAATCATATTTAAGTTTATATAAATTTAACATAATTTATAAAATTATTAAAAGTATAAAACTGTTTTAAAAGGGCTACAAAAAAAATAAAAGGGCAAAACTCGGGTTGGCCGGATTCGAACCCGGGCCACCCGAGTCACACACACACACACACAACTAACCACCCGGCTACGGGCCTCACTGATGTTATAACCGGAAAAAGAATTAGATAATCACAATCTTTAATCATCCCCAATTTTTCGTATGAACCCTAGGATCCAAATCCCTCAAATACGAACTGTTTAGTCCTCTATCAATGTAAATTGGCAGAGGGCTTTTGATCTAAGAATGGAAACGAAGATAATGGTCATGAGAATTACCTGATTTGGTGTCGATTCGAGGAAGAACGAGTCGATGGTCGAGATCGGCTGTCACTGGGATCAAACGAGCAATGCAGGGGACGAATGGCTAAATTGAGTGTTTGTGTAGTTAGAGTGTGATGTCGTTGGTGTTTAGTAACTAGTATTTATAGGTGATTTCGACGATTAATGCTTGAACGGTTAGGGAGTTTACGGTTGAGAGTAATAACTCCGATTTCGAACCCACGCGTTGATACGGCTGGATTCGAGCATTTTATTACCTCGGGCTAGGGTCGCACGCTGGAGGTGAAGCTCGAGGTGCAACGCATTTTGCCGGGATTGCGGTTTCGGGTGAAAGAGGGTGAAAACCGGTTGATGTGGGATTCGAACTCGTGATTAGTTCCTGACTCGGATGTTTGGTCAAATTACACAAATGGTCCTGAAGTCTCAAGCCTTTATTATTTCATGTTAAAACATAACTTTTAAGTTTCTATAATAGCAGTTTTAGTCCCTGGACTTTATACAACAACTAATATGTTTTATTAAAACTACATAAGTTTTATAGGTTTTATTATTTATAATTTTTATAAAATAATTAATAAGATTTAGAGCTTACAAGTTTAAGTATTAAAAATAAGAACTTATAAAGTTTTAAGAATTTCAGACATTTTTATTTATAAGATACATATATATATATATATTTGTCTTATATATATATATACCAAGTATAATTGTTTTTACTAATTGAATTAATATTTAATATTTAAAAAATGTATTTTTAATAAGTTTCTAAGATTTGAATGCTCAATACGTGCACGGGTTTAGGGAAAGATACATCGGAAAAATCCTGGATATTACAGTCTCCCCTACTTTAGGAAATTTCGTCCCGAAATTAAAACGGAAGGGTCTAGTTCAGGATTTAAGTTTATAGTACGTACGAGATAATAAGAGAAAATACTTTACGTTCCCAAGTAAAACCCTGGGTTACGTTTAGAATCTAAATTGGATTGTAATTATAGGAATAAGATTACATCCGAGTTTCTAAGTTTCACAGTCCATGATTGCTAGAAGTTTCTCTAAGAAGCATATAGTTTCATTGAAATATATGAAGATTTTGTTTTCAGACATGTATTCGAGAGAATAACTGCGGAATTACCATTCAGAATTCAAGGTGAGATGCATCACTCAGAATGGATTCGGTGATAATTTAATGATCTGAGTTTGTAGTCTAATACGTCTAAGGATTGCTACGATACCTAAGTTCCGTGGCTACCTTTTACGATAAGTCTTAGATCATAGCACACGACAGAGTTCACTATGTCTTCCCATACGTTGATCTTCATACTTACGTGTGCACCCGCAAGCATTTAAATCGTCGCATAGTCCGCATAGGTCCTTCCGTTTGTGTGTGGATCAAGAAAGAGTACAAGAATTTGTTTAACTCATGACTAGTGTTTCCACGTAAGAGTGATCATTGATTAACGAGTCTCTTAGAGAGAAACGTCATACAATGATTAAAGAGAGAAGAATGTGACAAGATTTAGAGTTTCAAAGTTTACTCGTGATTTAATAAGAATACCTCAATCATCGAGTAGTTTAAAGTCTTTACACTTTCCTCGTGTTTGATCAAGAATACATCAAACCTTGAGTAGTTTAAAAGTCTCATACGTTCATCATGTTTGAACAAGCATACGTCAAACATGGAGTAGTTTAAAGTCTTATACGTTCATCATGTTTGAACAAGAATACGTCGAACATGGAATAGTTTAAAGTCTCATACGTTCATCATGTTTGAACAAGAATACATCAAACATGGAGTAGTTTAAAGTCTTATACGTTCATCATGTTTGAACAAGAATACGTCGAGCATGGAGTAGTTTAAATTGTGTTTGATCAAGAATATGTCAAACATAGAATAGTTTAAATTGTGTTTGAACAAGAATACGTCAAACATAGAATAGTTTAAATTGTGTTTGAACAAGAATACGTCAAACATAGCATAGCTTAAAGTCTCTTAGTTTAGCTTCGGTGTATAGAAGTATACGATTACGTTTTGAGTATAAAGTGGTTATCTAAATAATCTAGTGTTTTAGAGAGGTGTGGGACAGCGTTTGGAACAGGATTAACCGTCATACGCTTTCTCACAGAAAATTTGATTTGTCCAGAAGATTAGTGGATCCCGATGTTTGGTTTAGATAGGAGTCAGGGGATGTACTCTGCTAAAGAGAGTAATGTCCTCCTTCCTGCTAATGTCTAGTATCAAGAGTGAAGTTTTCTCGTATATATGGAATGTACGTTTTATCAAGTCTTATAGGGTTTGGTTAAGATGGACACACAAAGTTTTCAAGACTAAGAATCCAAGTATAAGTTTGAAAATAGGATAAGTCAGTTGAGTTTCAAGTTTCAGTATTAAGCTTTACATGATCCTTTATTGATCATGTTTAGTTTTAAGAATACGTGATTGAGTATTTGTACAAGTTTTACATGACTCAAAGTCTCTGACCTTATAGTTGTGTATACGAAGTTTAATGTTTTAGTAACGTGTATTTGAGCTTTTAGTTCCCGTTGTGATTTATAGTAAGTCTTTTACGTGACAAGAGTTGAATGAGGAAAGTCTCCAAGCATAGGGTAACGGGAAAAGTTTCGATAAGGTTTATGATAGTGTGTTTATAAATGATTTTATCTCGTTTCATGACAGCAGATATAGTTTTCTTTTATATAGAGTGTAATTAGGATGTTCAAAAATGACAAGTTGGACATTGATAAATAGTATAAGTAAGACTTATGAAAAGGTATGTATGATTGTCAAACAAAAAGTTGGTCAAGTTTAGAAGTGTGAAGTCTATATAAGGGTAAGGATCATAGTTGATTACGACAGTGGTTCGTAAGTCGAGTTGTTTTAAAAGAGTGCTTACGAATTAGAAGGTTTGTTCAAAGTTTATTCTTCATGTATGCGTGTGTCACTTAGGATTTTTATAGTTTAATGCAACGTTGTTAATTATCTCAAGTACTAACGTGAGCTACTCTTGACGAAAGTGTTTGTGTAGAAGTGTTAAGTTTGTAATGATGAAAAGAAAGTTAAACTAGTAGATGATGACAAGATGAAATTTCCAAATGACTTTCATTAAATGTTTCAAAATTGGGGCTTCTAGCCCTTACATAAGACAAAAATTAAAATTTGGTAGGAGTAGAGGCTTCATGCACGCCTTAGATAGCCCTCCGCTAAGAAACATATTAATACTATCACCAGTACTGCTAGGGTTACCCGGATGGCAAACCTAGCCTCCGCTCTAGTGGTTTCGGTACGGTGCTCGAGGATTTCTCTGTCTTCCTCCAAAGTTACGATCTTTTCTTCCTGGATCCAGATTTGATTGGCCAGGTCGTTGATCCTTTGGTTTAACAGGTCGTGCCGTGCCCTATGCTCTATCTCTCTCCTCATAAATTCTTCGGTTTCCAGAAACCTAGGAATGTTAGGCACCGGGATCCCCATTGCCACGGCAGGTACTCCGACATGCCTAGCCCTTAGGGTAGGGGTAGGTGCTAGGTACGGGTCCCTTGGTGGTGATGAGAACCGGTGGTGAAGATGAGGTGGTTGATAAGGATTTCTCGGTGCTGATGTCCTAGGGTTTCTGATCCAATTGGTGTTGAGCTCAGCTCTTGCCCTAGCATTAGGGTAAGGACTTGGTTGATACACCGGTGACTCGCTACTCTCTTCGCGGTCGGACGCTCCTCTTGGGCGGTACACTGGCGAAGAATGTGAGTGTGAGTCCATGACCTAGCAAGAGGGAGAGTAGAAAGAAAGGTTGTAAGTAAGTTGATCAAATATATTCAAAAGTTTTTATACATAATACTGAGTTATCACAGTAATATTTTCAAAAATAGTTTTAATTGGAAGTTGATGGGCTAACGAGAAAGATTCCCGGAAGAAAGGGGTGGTCACAAGGACTCACTTAAGTACCCTATTTCCCTAGCCAGAACTTCCTCATGGGCCTACAACTTCTCTCAGTTGTTGTCACCGATGTTTTGGGTTTATGGTACTATGTCAAGGTTCATTGTGGGCTTAGAGTCTTTAAACGTGGAGCTTGTTTGTTCTATAATAGGCTTCTTCCTCTACAAGGAAATTACTTAGGTTACAAATTTCTTTGTTACTGTACTTTAGATTTTAAAAGACGTTAAGTTTTGTTTACAGGAACGGTGATGCGTAAGTTTTAAGGACGTATGAAGGTTTTGAGATTTAAAAGTGTAACAAAGTTTTGAGTTAGTCATAAAATGAAGTTTGCTTGAGTGACGAAAATGAAATGAGACACAAGAGTTTCCCCTTATGTGCCAAGTTTATAAAATAATGAAGTTTATAGGAGAATTTGTAGAGTAATACATAGTTTTAAGGGTTGTATTACAACGATCACGAAGTTTATTGGGTAGTATCTATAAATATAAGTTTATGTATGTAGTATAATCTCGTAAGAATCTCTCCTTGAATGTAACTCCTTCAGGTTAAGAATAGTAAGCATGCTGTCATGTGACAAGACGGGACTTAAGAATCTTAGAATAAAGGTTATAGAGGAAAGTTTTTGAATCATGAATTTATGAAGTGTATAGTATTTGAGATGGTACTCTTTTAGTGCATATCACTAAGTAAGTACTTCGACATATCAAGAGAGATCTAAGCTCATTAATGTTTAGAGAAATCATGCATTCCAATAAGTGGATACTCATCCCAAGAATTCCCAGGAAAGCATACGGGTCCAACGGTTGATTTGGATTTATACGAAATGCTTTCCTTGACAGAATTTCCCGGAATACAGGTACCCACCCTTCCGGTCCACACAAGTTCTCATACATTGTCTAGAACTTAAATACTTTTGACAAGAGTTTAGTGCAGGATTAGGCTTGAAGCCTAAGAACGTGTCCTCGATGTAGTAGCCTCTTGTAGCACGTAGGTAAGTAGGAACGTAGAATCTCCAAGCGTTCACGTATAAGATTTAAGAATAGAATGAGGAGAAAGTTCCTAGTAAAGGACATGAGATAACTCATGTTTGGGTCTCCTAAGTTATAGTCTAGGTCATGTGTCTAATAACCTAATTCCCTATAACCAAGGCTCTGATACCAATCTGTCACACCCCAACCGACGACGGATTATACGTCGGGGCGGACGCGGTTGTTCAATAGCACAAGGTTGACTATTAAAGTTTTGATATTTCATTAAATAGTAATTTAAGATTCAATACAAGGAACATAACAAGAAATACAACGTTTAATTTATAAGTAGTCTAGGACCAAAGCATCCTATGTGATCACAAATAAGCCTCATGATGTAGAACCTGAAACATGTGAAAGAATCTGTCAACTACAAAATAGTTGGTGAGATACAAAGGTTTTGACACAGTTTAACAAGTATTTGGAAAGAATTACAATTCACTATGATATATGCATTCTATAATGTAAGTATGAGAAAACAAGTATCTTAAACATTGTGCACTTCAAACCTCCAACCAAGTTTAGGCATAACCCGCAGGTTACCCTTATAAGTCTCAAGTTTAAAGTTTAATTTAGTAACAATCACCAAGGGCTCCCCCCCGAAGGGGTCAATCAATCAAGGTGGATTGGTCAAATACAATAAATCTATCATTGTTACTATCGGCTTGATCAAAGCTAATGAATGTGCTATTTTTAAGTTTAATCTAAGCATACAAGTCTCAAGTTTAACATAAGAATAAGCATCTAGTCATAGTTGTACAAGAATTGTATAAGTTTAAAGTTTTGAACATGTTTCACCCCAAAAGTATAGAAAGGAAAAAAGGGGCTAAGTATACTCACTTGGATTGATGAAAGAGTATCCGACAAGGTTTAAGTGTTGCAAGACTTTGAGGGAGAATATCCTCACAACGAGCCTAAGAATACAAGTCTAAAGTTTCAAGTTTTGATTCTATGAGTCTAGGACAAGAATTCTAAGATCTCAAGATTTGACTAGGGTTCCAAATGGATGATGGAATGATTGTATTTATAAAGTTTAAATTAGGTTTTAAATAAGGTTTTGATTAAATCATGCGAGGCTTGGATTTCAAAGTTTAATAAGTTCATAGTTTAAAATAATTATTTAAGATAAGAATTAATGATAATAATTATTTCAAGAGTAAAATAATTATTAAATACAAAGTATTTTAAGACTAAATAGTGATTTAGGATTAATAGTAATTATTTAAAGTGCATATAATTATTAAGGATAAATAATCATTTATAAGAATAAACCATATAAATCATTAAAGTTTCAAGTATTAAATATTTATTTTTTCAAATTAATATGTAAATAAATATTAAGTACCTATAAGATTGTAAAATAGAATTTCTTATATGGTTTATGTTTTAATGATAAGTTTATAGATGTTTTCAATGTGTAGATAAAACTATAAGTTCTAAAAATGTTTTTAAATAAGTATCTTAAAATAAAGTTTACTAGTTAATAAATACTTAAAGTCTCCATTTAGTTTTATAAAGTTTAGAAGTTTAAAATTTTATTAGGAAATAAATAAAGTATAATTATTTCTCTTTTAAAATTTATATAAACAAATAAATTTTTGTTTATAAAATGTAAATTTTATAAATGTGTAAGTTTAGAATTTATTAAATTAAAGTTTCTCTTTTTATAAAGTTTATAAATAATTAAATAAGCCTTGGTTTAAATAGATATAAATATCACAAGTTTATAAGTTTCTGCTTTCTAAATAATATGTAAGTTTCATAAACTATTCGAATTTTTATAAATATTGCATAAGTTTTCTGTTTTTAATTAAAGTTTGTAAATTTAAAGTTTAAAACATAGATAATATAGAAAGCAATAATAAGTTAAAGTTCCTGATTTTTTTTAAATATCATTTGTGATGGAAGTATAAATTTTATAAAGTTTAGAATTATTTTTATAGTTTTTAAGGATTTAAAACTATTAATAAGGATTAATTTTTTTTATAGTCTTTAACTAAGTTTAATTAATTAAAAATAGTTTCAGAATATAAAAGTGTAACTAAAAATCATATTTAAGTTTATATAAATTTAACATAATTTATAAATTATTAAAAGTATAAAACTGTTTTAAAAGGGCTACAAAAAAAAATAAAAGGGCAAAACTCGGGTTGGCCGGATTCGAACCCGGGCCACCCGAGTCACACACACACACACACAACTAACCACCCGGCTACGGGCCTCACTGATGTTATAACCGGAAAAAGAATTAGATAATCACAATCTTTAATCATCACCAATTTTTCGTATGAACCCTAGGATCCAAATCCCTCAAATACGAACTGTTTAGTCCTCTATCAATGTAAATTGGGAGAGGGCTTTTGATCTAAGAATGGAAACGAAGATAATGGTCATGAGAATTACCTGATTTGGTGTCGATTCGAGGAAGAACGAGTCGAAGGTCGAGATCGGCTGTCACTGGGATCAAACGAGCAATGCAGGGGACGAATGGCTAAATTGAGTGTTTGTGTAGTTAGAGTGTGATGTCGTTGGTGTTTAGTAACTAGTATTAATAGGTGATTTCGACGATTAATGCTTGAACGGTTAGAGAGTTTACGGTTGAGAGTAATAACTCCGATTTCGAACCCACGCGTTGATACGGCTGGATTCGAGCATTTTATTACCTCGGGCTAGGGTCGCACGCTGGAGGTGAAGCTCGAGGTGCAACGCATTTTGCCGGGATTGCGGTTTCGGGTGAAAGAGGGTGAAAACCGGTTGATGTGGGATTCGAACTCGTGATCAGTTCCTGACTCGGATGTTTGGTCAAATTACACAAATGGTCCTGAAGTCTCAAGCCTTTATTATTTCATGTTAAAACATAACTTTTAAGTTTAAAATAAGTTTCTATAATAGCAGTTTTAATCCCTGGACTTTATACAACAACTAATATGTTTTATTAAAACTACATAAGTTTTATAGGTTTTATTATTTATAATTTTTATAAAATAATTAATAAGATTTAGAGCTTACAAGTTTAAGTATTAAAAATAAGAACTTATAAAGTTTTAAGAATTTCAGACATTTTTATTTATAAGATACATCTATATATATATTTGTCTTATATATATATATACCAAGTATAATTGTTTTTACTAATTGAATTAATATTTAATATTTAAAAATGTATTTTTAATAAGTTTCTAAGATTTGAATGCTCAATACGTGCACGGGTTTTGGGAAAGATACATCGGAAAAATCCTGGATATTACACATGAGCCAGCTTCGAGACGCACAAATCGAAGCATTAAAAGATAAGAATGTTAAGAAAGAAATAATGGCTGGTCAGGAGAAGTTTCTAGAAGAGAATAAGTATAAAGTGAAGACTCGATTTAATCGTATGTGGATACCACGATCAGGTGAGTTTAGACTTAAGATTCTTGATGAAGCTCATAAATTACGATATTCTATTCATCCGGGTGCTATAAAGATGTACCAAGATCTGCGCAGAGATTATTGGTGGCCCGGAATGAAATTTGATATCATGAAATATGTAGCAAAATGCTTGACTTGTTTACAAGTTTAAAGCAGAACATCAGAAACCGTATGGAAGATTACAACCATTAGAAATCCTAGAATGGAAGTGGGAACATCTCACTATCGACTTCATAACCAAGCTACCAAAGACAGCTAGGGGTTATGATACCATTTGGGTGGTTGTAGATCGGTTAACTAAGAGTGCTCATTTCTTAGCAATATGTGAGACATACTCTTCAGAAAAGTTAGTTGATTTATTCATCAAAGAGATTGTTTCAAGACATGAAGTACCAGTATCGATTGTCTCTGATCGAGATACTTGTTTCACTTCACGTTTTTGGAAAAAGTTCTATGAGGAGATGGGAACTAGGTTATTGATCAGCACGACATATCATCCTCAGACTGACGGTCAAAGTGAGAGGACGATACAAACTCTTAAAGATATGTTGCGTGCTTGTATGATTGATTTCGGAGGAAGTTGGGATAACCATCTGCCATTAGCAGAATTCTCATACAATAACAACTACCATTCCAGTATTGGTATGTCACCATATGAGATGCTATATGGTAGAAGATGTAGGACTCATGTATGTTGGGGAGAAATTGGGCAGAAAGAGTTGGGTAGCAAAGAAATAGTTCAAGCCACATCAGAAAATCTTGACTTAATCAAGGCACGTTTGAAAGCTGCACAGGATAGACATAAATCATATGCAAACAAGAGACGTAGACCAACAGAATTCCAAGAAGGAGATTATGTCTTGTTGAAAGTATCTCCTTGGAAAGGTCAAATTCGATTCAAGAAACATGGAAAGTTAAGTCCACGATTTATTGGTCCTTTCAGAATTATCAAAAGAGACAGAAAGGTAGCTTATCAGTTAGAGCTACAAAAGAATTGAATAAGATACATAACATGTTTCACGTATCTTATTTGAGAAAGTCTTTGGCGGATGAGACTGCACATGTTCCTTTGCAAGAAATAGAAGTTGGCGAAAAACTGACTTAAGTGGAGGAACTTATCAAAATTCTAGACACAAAAGAAAAGCAGTTACGCCACAAAACGATCAAACAAGTGTTAGTGCAATGGAGACACAGAAAAGGGTCAGAGATGACATGGGAAAGTGAAGAGGAAATGAAGAAAAATCATCCTCAATTATTTAAGGATTAACAGGTTTCGAGGGCGAAACCTAATTTAAGGGGGGGAGAGTTGTAACAACCCAAATTTCAAGGAAATGAAAGTCCAAGGGCCAAAGTGTAAATTGCCCAAAGTTAAAGGACTGGAAAATGAAAAAAATAAAGAAATAGAGCCGGTAAAGGACCGCTACCGGGTCCCATGACGGTCCGCTGCATACAGATGATGGAATCATGAGGGAATGACACGTGGCAGTGACGCATCTGGTGACTCAGCCCTATGGCGGACCGCCACCAGGCGGATAACGGTTCGCCAGCAGCAATTTGGCCCGGACAACGAGAGGACGACACGTGTATGATGGCTCACTGAATAGGATTGGGTAGCGGACTGCTACCAAAGGCGTGACGGTCTGCCACGTGCGGAGTACGCCAAATAGCTGGCAGTGGGCGGTAGCGGACTACTACCACCCAGCTTAATGGTCCGCTACGGATGGTGTTTTAGCCCTTTAAATAGTTTGCATGAGCCGTTCATTTGCAACATCAAACACTAACATCACTATCACTTTCACACACAAACGCATACCGACGCAAAGGATAGCGCGACAGTTACGAGCGTGGTGGTTACGAGTACGTTGCGTTACGAATACAGTTCGAGTTCGAAGAAACATTTAAAGGGAGGAACGAACTTAGGAGCTACCCAAGAATAGAGTAAGTACATTGGACCCGTACCCTAGACACGATTATGTGAAATACGTGTTTAAATAAATATGTGCTATGTGATATGTGATATAACGAGGGTACGAGATAATGACGGATTAGTCTAAACACTAAACATGAATAATGGAGTAATCACGACGTATCCAAGGGGTGGTGGATACGCCACTGGTATTTCCTATATATAAATCTCTTTGGTACTTCGTGGTGAAACCATTATGAATGTTTAGGGGTATAGACTAATAGATAATAAATATAGTGAACGTACGGGAGAACATCTGACCGGTATGCAGTTATCTGACAAACGAAATGTTCTGTCTAAGGAAAGAGTGGTGTATAAATCTCTCTTAGACCTATCACTCTTTCTTGGGAACATATCTGTTAGAGGTACTGCTCTAGACGGAAAATCACCCCGGTTTACAATATATGACGAATATGAATATATGATGGAAGTATACCATGCATGATGAATGTGAATACATGACGAGTATGAATACGTGGAATGCATGATGAATACGTGAATGCATGATGATACATGCACATATGAATGAGTATGATGGAATGAGTCTAAACCCTAAAATGGAATAACGGAGTACTCACGAAAGGGTGGTGGATACGCCGCTGGTACTTCCTATATATAAACCCTTCTAATGCATCGTGGAGAAACCATTACGAAGTTTTAAGGTGAGGGCTGGTTGGCGAGTAAATTAAGCATATACATGAAATGAAAACAAATGCTTGATACATTTGGGAGGCTGTGAGTCAAAGATAATCAAGGTCCCAAATGAAATGAGATACCCGGCCTGTAAGGTGGATTTCAATAAATAATAAAGAAGAGAACTAAAAGGAGAACTCCAGGCCTACGGGGCTGAAGGAGAAAAGATTCCAAGCCTACGGGGCTGTGGAATGAATGAGTCTTCGTGACAAATGCGATGGGTCTATACTGACGAGTATAAGAACCTTGCCAATACTCGGACCGGAGGTACGGCCTAAGATGGTTGCGAGGGGGTTAGCATACCCATAAAATATACAAATACCGTGATCGGAGGTACGTCCGAAGATGGTCACGGGGCACCGAGAGCCCGAGAGAACGTGAACAATAATAAGAACCTAAAGGGTTCATAATGAAATGAAAAGATGCGGTGTACTTACTTAGCGTAAGCTAATTCAAAAACATTTTCCAAACACGGCAGGAAAGAAGCACGTGGAATGAAGCTTCCTGTGGACAGAGCTATCGGAGTTGGAAAATCCCAATATAGGATGATGTAATTATATTATCCTTTGTAAAACGAAATTATAAATGAAAAAGTTACCTTAGCCGTTATGGCAAGGTTTTTATTAATCTGGGACCATTTTTCCGTATTAAAATCTGATAAAATAATAAGAAATAAGTAGGGTGTTTCATAATTCCAATCGGCCACTACCAATTAATTTGGGTTTCTGGTTCGGTGGTGTTGGTTGTTGATTAAATCTAGTATGCCAGATGATGAATCTTTTTGATTTCTTCCAATCCTCTGACCACCTGACTGTAAAAAAGAGTTCGCAAGTTTTAGGAGCTTCTCAAATGTAATTAGTGTTGAAGATGGTGACGGTGTGTGGAATCGGCATAAAAGTAAAGGGGTTTAGGGTGTGAGATGGTGATGGTGGGGGTTTTGAGCAGTTGCAGGGGAGCTTAAAAAGGGCATGGGTTGGTCGTTTCTTTGTTCATCGGCTTCTCAGATCCTATTGTTGCAGAAAGAGAAGAGAAACACACCACGTCACACCCCGCCTAGGGCGGAAACATAGGGTGCGACGGAGTAGGTGATTAATCATAGCCTTTGGTCACAACAAACGACCTCTAAATGAAAACACATAATTCATAACCATGATTAATTGTATTGTGCTGACAACATGATCAAATAGTCACCCTAACGTTAACTTTAAAATATGACAAGTTTTACAATCATAGCCTAATAGTTTAGACTATAAAAGGAAAACTCCAAAAACTAGAACATGCATGATGACTCTAGTGTCTTATTGCCTGGAGTCAAACTTCCTGACCGATCGTCAATTACCTGAGAAATACATGTTAAAATGTCAACATAAAGTTGGTGAATTCACAGGTTTAAGTAAGTGTAAAAATATGTTTCCTTTGTACTACGAGATTTCCCAGTATGTAAAGCATTGTTGATCAAACAATACTTATGTATGTGCATTGTTACCATCTGTCACAACCCAACCATGGGGCTAGGCGTGACGACTGATATCAACCAAACGCAGCGGAAAAGTACTAAAATATTACATAACCAAAACTAGAAATGTCTCGTTCGTTACAAATTCAAAGATAATAACTAAAGCTACAACCCAACTCGAACATTTATTAATTTTTTCTAAACTATCTATTCTCCAATCCTCGATTATGGATACAACTCCAAGTGGTGTGGTGCCTAATCATTCTTCAAATCTGATTATTACGTGAAAATACATACTCAAAATACATCAACAAAAATATTGGTGAATTCATGCGTTTAAGACAATAGACACAAATAATTAAGTATGGTGCATAATAAACAAGTTCACAATCAACCTGTGCTCACGACCCGTGAACATCACAATGAAACCCCTTACCCATACCCTTTATTGTTATGGGTCATACTTATGTCTGCCCACATAAGTCAATAAAAGTGCGCCGATATATGTCACAAGATACTCATTTATCATTCAGTGAGTGGTCTCCTCGGTTAATTAGGCCCACTGTGTGCGGGGGTCTTCCCCAGATAGTACTACCCATATATCCCGTCGGCTCCGTATGGAGTTAATGATTGTGCCAAAAAGTCGGGGTTTGTTACGGCAGAAAAAAACAGTCTTGCTTATATTTACACCAAGTTTATAACAAAAGTAGTTTAGGAGTATGTATCCCATCCCCAAAGTGTTTAAGTAACGTAGTGAAAAAGGGGATCACATGAACTCACCTTGCGGTAGCTTGAAAGATAATCACCGGTTGGTATACACTAGGGCCCCTATGTTTAGGACAATGTGTTACTAACAATACAAGTATCATAGGCGAGTCCATATGTGTCAGTTTCCTAAGGTGATGTTGTATACTATGTCCAAAAACACGTCATTTAGTTTAATTATTATATTAGTTATTATCGAAAGAGTTTAGGTTAATTATATATATATAATTGGGAAATAATATTTATGTCATTGTAGTTCTTAGTTATTATATAAGTTATATATATTTCTATAAAGAAAGGTAAAGTAATATTATAGTAATACGGTTTTATATTAATGTGTCGGTTTTTGCCCAAAACTTACGTTCTCGAAGGGGCTACCTAATATAGTTTAATATTACTCGTGTTAATCAAATGAGATTCATACTTACGATATATAAGGTAAAATTTTCTGGAAAAATATAAGTTTTTAAAACTATTGTATTATTTTGTTACTTTCACTTAATAAACTAATGTTTTAATACGTTTAAACGATATATATTACTAAGCAACTAAAACTACCTCAAAATTTATAAGTTATATTTTTCTACAGTAGGTAATGACTCATAAGGCATACTAAAATTTTTTATATAATTATTTTCAGTATTTTTATATTTTTAGTGCATTTAATTGTCTAAAAATGACCTAAATTCCTATTAATCAATAAATAAGCATAAAAATTAGATTTTATATTTTATGTAGTCTTAATACAGTATGTGTAAGTCCTAAAAATTATAAAACTCAGATTTGATCAGATTCACTATTTATTAAAAATTTGTGTAGTTATAAGTTTATTTTACGTATGTTAAATACGTTTCATAGTAATTGGATACATGCACCTAAATTAATATTTTTCCTAGGTTTAGATTAGTATTATAAAGTTCCATGTAAAATTTCATATTTTTCTGAGGTGTTTAACTATTTTTCCCAATTTATGGCTTTAAAACTCGTTTTAAAATCGTACGGTCGTTTAGTAAACGTTTTGGTTGATTCTTTTTGGGAAACTCTTTATTTGAGACTTATTTCCTCTGGAAAAACTTGGTTTGTAATTTAGTGAACAAAAGTCCCGTTTTTGAATAAATAAGTTTCTGAAATGTGGTTTCGACGGTTACACAACGGTTTTTCGGTGATTTGTGTTATCTTTTCAAGTTTTGAGCCATAAGTTGTCATGAATCAGATTTAGGAACATTATAAACCGTAAATTTAGTATTTTTAATGGTTTGGACATATAGGAGGTTATGCGTGCCTACGGATGTGTGGAAAGTTGATTTTTTTTGCTTTAAACGGGAGATTTTCGGGTAAGATTTATGTACCTTCTTGTAGGGCTGATCAAACGCACGACTAGGGGGCTCCAAATAGGTCCAATTGAGCTGTGAATTTCGTGGGGTTTGAAGGAGTAAGAGTTCGATTAGAAAGATTAATGAAAACTATCGATTTACACATGAAATCATAGAATACGGTATGGGTTTTCGGTTTACCTTTCGGGTGTTTCGTTCTTGGCATATTTAAAGTAAGAATTATGCAAAAGTTGAGGATGAACCCATGGTTTACCGTGACAACTCTTGAAGAACACTTGAACAATACTAGGATTATTTTAGGAAGCCTTCCAGAATTCGAATTCAGGGCTGGTACAGAGATGAATATGGCTGTATTTTCTGGATAAAATCAGTATGTAAGGATGGAATATCACAAGAGTTTGAATGATGAATGATTGTTGAAACTTACATGGATTCAAGATGGCTTGAATGCTTGTGTTATTCCTTAAAAAATCAGACTCTTGAGAGGATTGGAGGCTGGAATCGAACTCAAGAGTGTGCAAGAGTGTTCTTGAGGCTTGAGAGATAGAGAATGAATATTGTAGAAGTGGTAGAAGATGAAGACATGCAATGGCTTGTTTATGGTGAACAACAGAAACCATCGATTGGTGAAGGAGGATTGTTGCGTGGATTTGCCTGGGACTTCTGGGGAACGCATCTTTTTCTTGGATGTTGTAGATATTGTAGGGTTTGGCTTAGTTTTAGGATGGATATGGTAGTATTGCAAGAGATATATCTAGGGAAGTAGGAAGATTTTAAAGATAATACTATATTTGATCAAGATTGAAAGAAAATACGAAAATTTTATAAAAATTTCGTGGGGCTCCCATATTGGTCGAAAATTGCAAGGGAAAAAGGGTTAGATTAGCTAGTTTTTAGAAATTAATTAAATGTGTAGATTTTGTAGAAATAGTCTAGCCTTTTATATAAAAAAAATTGATTTGATTAAAGGTTTTAACGAAGTAAATAAAGCTAGGTAAATAATTCTTGTGTATAATTCATTAATATAGTTATATGTAGGGATTTTTATATATATTAGATGGTAGGTTTTATAAAAACATGGATTTTATATAAACCCATGTAGCATTAATTTAAATCGTATCACTAGGTATTATTTTTAGTACTTATAAATGTGAGGCATTAATATTCACTTTTATGTAAGTATATTCTTAGTCATTATTAATTATTGTTTCTTATTTTTATAAACGGGACATCTTATACCAGTGTTTTGGATTTATAGACACGCGAGTGCGAATACTTACGCATGTGTATGGATCTAATTATATAAATATAAGTTCATAATTTATGTAGTCATTATTTATTTAAGTAACTCTTAGTGTAATATATTGTGTATGGTATGTCATCGGGTTTCGTACCTGAATCAAGTCGTGTAGAATTAGAATCGTGATTTATTACGTATAACCGTTAGGGTTTTAAAGTTGATTTAAATTTAATGGGTTTTTGGATGATTGGGCCACGCCTAATAATTCATGGATGGGCCAAGCCTATTGGGCTTGTCTATGGCCCATTTTGGTGACATGAATTTCTATACTCGTATCTGTTTATGCACGTGTCACTTATGTTATCTAAGGTATGTATAAGATAAAAAAATTATGGCCCCAAAATTGGGGTTATTACACCATGAGCTACCATAACCGACACTTGACTGAGTAACTAGTGTGCCCCGCCCAATGTTCTGTCATGGAACATTGTAAGTATGAGTATAGACAGTATGCACCCGCTTTGACCTCCAATTAAGGTTAGCGTGACTAACCACGAGTGTGGGTGTCAACCCAAATAGATCTATTCATGCGTTTCACGTTTGAACTAGCTAACGGTTATAGTATTACCGAGGACTTAGTATGACAGTAAGTACTCATGCAACAATCAGTGTATGTACTCGTATCCAAATATGAGCTATGTATTCTCCCCCCGTATGTTTAAAATATTTAAATCATAGTAAAATAGGGTCGTGAAGACTCACCATATCAACTGAAGCAGTGAGTGATGAAGTATGCTGTGAGTCCAACGAGTGTCCGATCTATCTGTGCCCTAGATTAATTTAGACACCTTAGGTCATATGTAGTTGTTTATGAAGTGGGTTGATCACATGACCAATACCCGAAGTCTTGACCATTGGCTTGTAATAACTTACAAGGGTCCGACCCGACTGCCATTGGTGATACAACTTGTTCAAGTTATTATATTTATTAAATTCTTTAATAAATAATGTGTCCAAGTCTTTTGTTTATCCAAAACTTTGTTTAAATTGATCCTTATGATAAATATATGTAACATATATATTTATTAAAATAACTCATCAATTAATAAATTATCATAAAATAATAATTTTATTATTTTACTATTTAAACTTTTTTATGTCCATATGTATACATATAATTATTCCTTGTAATTATTTATTGTATATATATATTTATGAAAATAAATTAATACATCTTAAAGTAATTATATTATTTTATATTTCTTTTCAACCCAATAATGTACACATATATATATTTATATATATATATATATATAGAAATATATATATATATAATTATGATTTTTACAAGCTGTTATATATTGTCATATGAAGGTATATTTATAAATATAATTTTTTATAAAAGTCCCTTTTTGCATGTGAAACCATCTATATTTATCATAGTTATAATTACTATTTTTTTTAATAATTAAAAATGTGTTTTTATAAAATAAATCAACAATTTATTTTATTGTTATGATGAAAATGGGGTTTTTAACCTACACCTTTTTAATTATTATTTATTATATTCAAGCCCGTCTTTTGTATACTTAAAAATACGATCCATCTTTTATATGTTTAAACTCGATATTTAAATTCTAATTTCCGGTTGTAACCTATTATTCCACCAACTATGATAATGTTAAAAATAAATTAACTGAAAACTCACGTAATTGTTGGAAGAAGGTGACGGTGTTTACGCGAGATCCGATTCCTTCCCGTAACGTCCCGTACGACTTGGTAAGCTCCCGAAATGACCCGTAAGCTTCCCATAAACGTAATATGGTGACCGTAGGTGAGAAACGGTGACCCGAAAGAGCCGGTTTTCGTCCGAAAGAACCCGTAAAAAATGGCGGATGCTGTGACAGGTCGGGTGGTTGCGGGGATTGAGGTGAGGTTGTCGGGGGGCTGAGGAGGGCTAGGATGGCTCAAAGGAACTAGGGGTGTTCATCGGTTCGGTTAACGGTTTGTTCGATTTATTCGATTTGGTTTTGATTTTTTCAACCCTTATCCGTTAACCTAATTGAACCAAATTGGAAAATTTTCTAACCGAACCGAATCCAACCGAATAAAACGAATTCAAAAGGAAAGTATATCCGAATAAACCAAATTAATCGAATTTAACCGAATAAACCGAACCGAATTGGAAATATATCTAACTAAACAAACCGAATAAACCGAATTAAAAAAAAAGGTATATCTGTTAACCGAACCGAAAACCGAATTCACAATTCGGATACGGTTAATAACCAAACCGGAAACTGAATTCACAATTCGGTTCGGTTTTTTCGGTTACGGATATGATTCGGATTTCGGTCTTCTTCGGTTTTTTTGCACACCCCTAGCTGGAACGGGTGGTGAAGGTGGCGTTGTTGCTTGCTTCGTGGAACCACAACGGTGGTGAAGGTGACGGGTGATGGAGGTGGTGATGGGAAGGTGTTCGGTGGTGTTTTGTGATGGTGAGGGAGTCCGATGGAGGGGGGACTGCTGCTGTGGTCTCGTTAGCCAAGAAGGTAGAACAAGGAAGGTGGTTCTCGGTGGAGTGTGGTGGTTTATGGTGGAGGGTGATTGGTGGTGGTGATGTGGTGCTTGTGATGGTTGCCGAGAAGAGGATGGTTTAGCCGGGAAGAGAGTGAGGGAGTGTATGAGTGAGAGTGTTGTGGTGTTGCTTTGGTGGTTTGTGGTTTAAGCTCTTGCATGGTAGCATGTATATATAGTCTCTAAGGGGTGGTTATTACACACTAGATCGTGTGCCCCCTTGAGACATTCTTGTCTCCCCAACAACATCATGTTGGAAAACCAAGCAACAAAGTGGTGGCTAAGACAAGAGGTGAATCAAGGAGGGAAGACCCCGTATGGGTATTCGGGCGTGAGGGAGAAGGGGTACTGTTAAAACATGGTTTCCTTTGAACAGGAAAACTAACCAAAGTATTATTTTAACCAAAACTTACAAATACAAGCTATAATCAGTGAACGTAGTGAAAGTAAATAAACGAAAATACACTAGTCGGCACAGATTATGGTAGCTTTATGATGTAACGGTTTAGACGAGCCTGTAGTCACCGGTTGCCGATGTGCAGCAAGAAGATGAAAGGACAGAAATGCAGCTGGAGCAAAGGCGATGTGCAGCAGGAAGATGCAGCAGGCACATGTGCAACAAAAGCAAACGATGAGATGATAGCGGCTGTTTTGGTGTCTTTAACCCTAGGTTGAAGAGAGGTATAAATACCCAAAGAGAAGACCAAGACTTGCAGATGAGAGCCCCTTGATAAATCTGGAAGTTACAGTTTTGCCCCTCCGGTTCATGAACAACTCAAACATGCCAAAACTAAAAGGGAACATTTATTAGAAAATATTTATACTAAGAATAGAAAAATAAAAGCAATAAATGTTAATTTCATACCATTAAACTTGATAAATTTAACATGCCCCCTCAATTTAATGGTGTGAATAGGTCCAAAAGTTGCAGTTTCTCATACAAAAAATTGTGTTGAGAGACTCCAAGTCCTTTTGTGAATATGTCGGCTGGTTGCTCTGTTGTATCAATCTTTTCCAATTTAATGCTACCTGCCATGACTTTTTCTCTAATGAAGTGAAGGTCAATTTCAAAATGCTTAGCCCGGTCACGAAAAACTGGGTTAGCAGAGATAAGAACAGCAACGCTGTTATCACAAAAAAGTGACACAGGAAGCTGACATTTAATGTGTAAATCATCCAATAGTTTAATCAGCCATATTACCTCACACCCTGCCACAACCATGGCTCTATATTCTGCTTCAGCAGATGAGCGAGAAACAGTGGGTTGTTTTTTACTTTTCCAAGACACAAGAGAATTACCTAAGTAAACACAATATCCAGAGATACACCTTCGGGTGGCTAGGCATTTGCCCCAATCAGAGTCGGCATAGCCTGTTAGGTTTAGTTTATCACTTTTGCTAATACAACAGCCTTTCCCGGGTGACCGCTTTAGGTACCTTAGTAATCTCATGGCAATTTTTAGATGGGAGTCTAAACGCTTGTGCATGAATTGGCTTAAGCACCCGACCGTGTATGAAATGTTGGGTCTGGTCAGGGTGAGGTAGATTAATTTTCCAATTAGTTGTTGGTAGCCAGTGACCTCAGACAGTTCAGAATGCTCTTTGTAGGAATTCTGCTTGTCAGTCACTACTACATTTTGCTCAATTGGATTGTTAACACGTTTTGATGCAAGCATCCCAAAGTCTTTTAAAAGATCTAGACAGTATTTCCTTTGAGATAAGAATAACCCCTTTTCAGTTTTTAATACTTCTATACCCAAAAAGTATTTAAGTTCACCTAGGTCTTTTATCATAAATTTAGACATTAGGCAAGACTTAACGTCTTCAAGATCACAAACATTGTTACCTGTTAGGATTATATCATCAACATAAACAAGTAAGGCACATATTGAGTTCTTCCCAGTTTTCATAAATAGAGAGTAGTCATTTTTTCTTTGTTTGAACCCAATCTCAATTAAAGTAGACGTGAGCTTAGCATTCCATTGACGAGGGGCTTGTTTTAACCCGTACAACGATTTTACAAGTTTGCAAACCTTTGTTTCAGTTGTAGTACCCCTCGGGGAGGGACATGTAAACATCTTCAGTTAGGTTCCCATACAAAAAACGCATTGTTTACATCTAGTTGGAATAAGTGCCAATTATTTTGAATGACTAAACTTATGACACATCTTATGGTAACCATTTTGACAACATGGTAGAAGGTTTCTTCAAAATCAACTCCTTCCCTTTGGCTACAAGGCGGGCCTTATATCGTTCGATTTGGCCATCCGCCTTATATTTTATTTTGTAGATCCATTTACAGCCAACAGGTTTTCTTCCGGTGAGAAGATCAGTTAAGATCCAGGTATCATTTCGAAGCAAAGCATCCATTTCATCATCCATGGCAGAAACCCAGTTGGGATCCATGGATGCTTCCCTATATGTTCTAGGTCCGATGGATTTATTAAGAGCGGATATGAAGCACACAACCTCAGAAGTTAACTTGGAGTAATTGACAACTTATACTATCCCATACTTGACTTTTCCTTCTACAAAGAAGTCATCAAGCTTTTTAGGAGGGTTTGTGTTTCTGGTTGACCTCCTCAGATGGACTGTTTCTGGGTTCCCTTCATTACCCTCAGAAGCAGCACTATGGTCTGAGTTTTCCTCACTGTTGTTTTCCTCTATAGTTGCTTCAAAGTTTGGATCAGTATTGTAGTCACAACTAACTGTACTTTTCCTAGGACTGTTCTTATCATCAGTCGAGTTATAGCTGGACTAATCCGAAACATTATTTGAGCGACTAGATGAACTACAACCACTAGGATCAGAAGTGACTGCTATTTCCTCATCATCGGGTATCGACTTCTTGCTTTCAAAGTTTAAGAAAAAATTAAAGTAATCGGGTTTTTCTGTTTGTTCAAGTTTAAGACAATTTTCTTATTTTTGTTTAAAAGGATAGACTTGTTCGTAAAATTTAACATCCCTGGAAAATAGGGACGTCTTATCTTCAAGATCCCAAAGTTTGTAACCCTTTTGTTTATAGAATAACCAATAAAAACACATTTTTTCGCCCGACTATCAAATTTGTTTTCAGGTTTTACGTTAATACAGAAAGCAAGGCAACTGAAATTTCGTAAATAAGAGAAGGTTTAGTTCCATATAACAGTTCATAAGGAGACCTACCGTTTAACACCGAGGAGGGAGTAAGATTTATGAAATTTCATAAATGTTTAAGAGAAGGTTTAGTTCCTTATAACACTTCATAAGGAGACCTACCGTTTAACACCGAGGAGGGAGTACGATTTATGAGATATGCAGCAGTTAACACAGATTCATTCCACATGGGTAGAGGTAATCCCCCTGAAACATAAGGGATCTAGCAGTATTAAGGAGATGCCTATGTTTCCGTTCAACAACCCCATTTTGTTGGGGAGTATAGGCACAGGAGGTTTGGTGCACCACACCATTTTTCTCAAAAAACATTTGTAATTTGTTATTAACAAATTCGGTCCCGTTGTCACTTCCACAAATTTTCACTTGTTTTCCAAATTAAGTTTTTATCATAGAAAAATATGACTCAATATTTTCAAACACATGGTCTTTAGATTTCAATAAAAACAGCCACACAACATGGGAAAAATCATCAACAATTGTTAGAAAATATTTAAAACCTTCTCGGCTGGCCACTTTGAAGGGACCCATAAGTCCAAGTGAATTAAATCCCCAACACCAAGGGACTTATGATCACTATTTGAAAAAGAATTTCGCGATTGTTTGGACATGTGACAAATATCGCATGGGTGGTTTAATTCTTTTTTAGTTATAGATAGATCATCTTTAAGGACATTTAAGATTTGTTCAGAGGGGTGACCAAGCCTGCTGTGCCATAATTCGGTGGCAGTAAGGCATGTAGAAGTACAACTATTATGACTGAGACTCTGACATGTACTTAGAGAGTTTATAACATATAGCCCACCTAACTCATTACCAGTCATTGCAAGTCTTTGATTCACAAGGTCCTGGATATAGCAATGAGACTCGGTGAAGAAAGAGTATAACTTATTCTCTTTAGCCATTTTATTGACAGAAATGAGATTGACACAGTAATGAGGGATCACCATGACATTCCTCAAAATGACATCCTTTTTTAGTTTTAAATCACCAATTTTCATTATTTGAGCTTTTGAAATTATATAAGTTTAGTAACTCGGGTAATATACGTGCCCGGCGTATGTTGAAATTATGTTTTCATTCGAGTGGGTATTCTCTACTATATAAAAATATATATAAAGAGAACGTTTTGAATCGTTTAAATACTAATTTTAATTTATCACCAACACGATATGGGGCTCGTGTCTCGGAAATCTCTAATATTTCCCGTGTAGTTGTGTGTTGGTTGGACTCTACTGGACCGGGTTAGACCTAATTAATTATAATTAGTCTAATATGCACAATTTAGTGTAATAATACTCGGATAATTACGTGGTGAATTACCGGTTGTCACACACCATGTATGGAGACAAGTAAGTTTTTCCTTTATCAATTTCGCAATCTGGGTATTGTTCTTGATCCACATTCAAAAATGGAGCCATTCTTGGTGCAGGTTGAGACCAAGAAAAGTTGTTCCTATGGATGATTTAATTTATAGTTTATATTGCATCTTAGTGTAATGATTTCATATGGAATAGAATTTGGTTTTGACTATAGTTCACATCTAATATAGCTTACGGGAACTAAAATATGATCATTGGCCATCTTTAAATATTTTAACGAAGGTGGTTCATGGTGGTGTGGTTGTTTCAGGCCGATGAAGGGGTGTTGGAGGCGACCAAATAGTTGATGAGATATGTGATTACCCTTAGCTGTATGTAATTTTTGTAAGGTTGGGGTTTTTGAAATTTTTATTTATTTACAAGTCTGGAAAAAAATAGGGTAAAAATACAGTAATACTCCTCATGTGAGGGGCACATGACTTGACTTAAAACCCTAATTGATGGTGGTTAGTAATATTAATTAACTTATTAATTAATATTTTCAATAATGTTAATGATAATAATAGAATTATTACTTATTATTAATTAACTTCAAATAAATATAAAAAGGTTATACGTAGTTCAAATAAATATATGCTACACGTGGCTTGTAATTTGGAAAAACGCTTGAGCCCGATCCTTGAAAAACTCCATCTTCTTCCATACATCCAACTCATGTGTGTGCATGCATTGATTTCATTTTTAGATGAAACACCCTACTTATTTTTTTATTATTTTATCAGAGTTTAATGCGACCAGTTCATCAAAACCTTGTCATTAAATGACTAAGGTATATTTTTCATTTATAAATATTGTTTTACATGTACAATAATTTATTACATAATCTAGGGATTCTACATTCCGTTCGGCCTCATTCACAGGAAGCTCTATTCCACGTGCTTCTTTCCTACAGTATTTAGAAAACATTTTTGAATTAGCTTTCGCTAAGTAAGTACACTGCATCTTTTTATTTCATTATGAACCCTTTAGGTTCTTATTATTGTTCAAGTTTTCCAGGCTCTCGGCGCCCCCGTGACCATCTCCGGACGTACCTCCGGTCACGTAATTCGTATATTTTATGGGTGTGCTAACCCCCTCGCAACTATCTTAGGCCGTACCTCCGGTCCGAGTATTGGCAAGGTTCTTATACTCGTCAGTATAGACCCCTTGCATTTGTCACGAAGACTCATTCATTTTCTCAGCCCCATAGGCTTGGAATCTTTTCCTCCTCAGCCCCGTAGGCTTAGAGTCCCTTTTTCCTCAGCCCCCAAGGCTTGAAATCTTTTTAGTTTTCTTCTTTATTATTGAGATTCACTTTACATGCCGGATATCTCATTTCATTTGGGACCTTGAGTATCTTAGACTCACAGCCTCCAAAATGTATCAAACATTTGTTTTCATTTCATGTATATGCTTGATTTATTTCCCAACCAGTCCTCACCTTAAAAATTCATAACGGTTTCCCCACGATGCATTAAAAGGGTTTATATATAGGAAGTACCAGCGGTGTCTTCACCACCTCTTTAACATTTCGTGAGTACTATGTTATTCCATTTTAGGGTTTAGACTCGTTCCATCATATTCATTCACACTTGCACGTATCATCATGCATTCACGTATTCATATTTATCGTGCATCACATATTCCATGTATTCATGGATTCAATTTCATCATATATTCATATTCGTCATATATTGTAAACTGGGCCGATTATCCTTCCAGAGCAGTACCTCCAACAGGGATATTCCCAGGAAAGAGTGACGGGTCTAGGAGAGATTTATACACCATTCTTTCCTTAGACAGAACATTCCGTTTGTCAAATAACTACATACCGGTCGAAATTTCTCCCATACGTTTACTTTATTTTCATTACTGTCTTTTAGTCTATACCCCTAAACAATGATAATGGTTTCACCATGATGCATCAAAGAGATTTATATATAGGAAGTACTAGCGGCATATCCACCACCCCTTGGACACGTCGTGACTACTCCATTATTCCCGTTTATTGTTTAGACTAACCCTTCATTATCCCGTACCCTCGTCATATACATATCACATAACACATCATTTAAGCACGTAATTCACATAATTGTGTCTAGGGTACGGGTCCAGTGTACTTACATTATCCTCGTGTAGTTCCTAAGTTCGTTCCTTGTCTAGACGCTTTCCTGAACTCGAACCGCACTCACAACGTACCATACTCGAAACCCCCGTGCTCGTAACCGGCGTGCTAGCCTTGCCTCGGTATGTGGGTGTGTGTAAGTGGTGGTGATGGTGGTGTTGTTGTTTTCAATTGAACGACCAAGGCCAACTATTTATAGGGCTGAGTTGGGATCCATGTCAGACCGATATCCCTGGTGATGTCGGTCCGACATCCAGGTGAGGTGGTGTATTGGCTTGGTGAGCATATAACGGACCGTTATGTATATGGATGTCGGTCCACTATGGGCATAACTGACCGCTATGGTTTCATGTCGGTCCGATATCTGTTTTACACGCGTCAGATTTTGATGGTTAGTCATCCTACACGTGTCATCTTCTGAATGTTTTCTTGCACCCTACATGTCGGACCGATATGGATCTGATGTCGGTCCGACATCCACCCATTTTCACAATATTTCGTTTTCAGCCCTTGAACTTTGAATTAGTTATATTCTAACCCCTTATACTTTAATGTAATGTCATTTTAACCCCCAGGGTTTCATCAAATGACCATTTTAGTCCTTCGACTTGTATTTCTTTAGAAATTGGGGTGTTACATAGGAGCTTTTTCTTTTTCTTCCCGAATCCGATTTCATTTATAGAACGACAATGAGATTTTAATACTCACCAAAGTCTAGCAAGAAGCTAGATGTAAAACAACCAAGTTTCAAATACTATCAAATAATGAAATTGAGATTACACCAATGACACCAATTTATAAAAGACATCTTCCCATGATTAGTAATCCATAAAAAACCCAAGGCCTTTATTTCATCCACAATTTTGTATGGCAAATCGGTTTGCTATTGAAGATAAAATCGTTTCTAGCCCGCCAAAGACACCAAAATGTAGTAAGATGAAGAGCATGAAGCAACTTGTTCTTTTTCGAAGGAAACGTGACCCGAAGTAGTGATTCGTCGATGGATGAGTTGCCAATAGGAGGAAGCTTACACCAAGAATATAGTTGAGTCCATACTAACCTTGCAACGGTACAATTAAGGAGGAGATGCTCGTTGATTCATAAAAAAGGTCACAAACGTAGCAAAGTGGATAATTGATTGAAATACCCCGTGATGCCAAAGAATCTTTAGTTGCGATTTTATGTAAGGAGGCACACCAATCAAAGAAGTTATTTTTAATCCGGACAAGGTTATTCCAAGGAAATAATGTATCTGAATGAGGGATGTCCACATCAAGCCGAATCATGGATGTGGCTAAGTTGGCGGAGTTAGATGTAATTTGACCGAGATCAATATTCATGTGCCTTAGTTCACCATCGATTGAGCATATGTTTTTCCACACTCCCGATATGCTTGACTTTAGAGGGAGAAAGGTGGAACCTTGTGAATTGTGGTGGGTTACTGAGATTGATTGGAACCAAAGTTTATTAAGCTCATTTTCGGCTTTCCACCACCATTTAGCAAGTAATGCAAGATTGGATGCTGGAAGAGAACCAATACCCAACCCTCCATGTTTCTTGGAAGACAAAAACATATTCCAATTCGCCTAGTGTATTTTCTTTTGATGATTACTTCCACACCACAAGAATGGTCTTCCAATTCTTTCCAAAGCATTAATTACATAAATGGGAGCTTTGTAAAGAGAGAAGAAATATAGAGGTAAACTACTCAAAACCGATTTGATAAGGGTGATGCGACCCCCAAATGATAAAACTTTAGCTTTCCAAGAGGAGAGCTTAGCTTCAAACATTTCAATAATCAGCTTCCAGTTTTTAACATGGTCCATATTACCCCCAACCGTAAGGACCAAGATAGGTGAATGGAAATTTACCGGGTTGACAGTGAAGAGCCGCCACCATTTCAGCTAGGGAAACCGAGTCTACACCAAAACCATATAGTCGGCTTTTAGAGAAACTCACATTTAGCCCGGATGCTAAGTATAAGCAACAAAACATTCTAGCAAGGTTTTTGGAGTTAGTCATAGACCACTCACCAACGAAGATAACATCATCGGCGAATAATAAGTGAGATAATGAGAGCCCATTGTTAGGAGTTTGTATACCATGAAAGACGCTCAAACAAGAAGCTTTTTTCATCATAGCGTTGAAAGGTTCCATTGCTAATATGAGTAAGTAGGTGTCTTTTTTATTATGTAAAAGAAGAAAAACATCAGAACAATCAAAAAACTACTTTGTAATCATAATTAATATATTAAGTTAGATAAAAAACAAACTTAAATTAAAAAATGTGTTCACATATAAATATAAATATAAAAAAGAACATATGAATTAAGTTTGATTAAGTGTTAACATATGAATTAACAATGATTACTCATAAGTCCCATATTTATTCTTGGTTTTAAAAAGCACTAAACATACCAAAAATATAAAATATAGGGTCCCCGTCCCCCAGAGAGGCACGAGACAAAGGTGCACACATCACGTACGCGAGGTGCAAAGTATTCATATAGTATTTTTCAGATATAAATAACATCTATATATTATATATGATTTAATATATAAATAACCTTTAAGTACAACCTTCCTCCGATGCATAAAATCTATCCATGTACAAGAGGCGCTTTTTCAAAATAAGTATTTGTTACACTTTTATTATATAAAAACCAACCACAAAATGAAAATACCAAATGATTAAAACACCCATCTCTAATATGTCATCCTTTGTAGCTACAATTCTTTTAACTTCGGGTGTAGTCTAGATTCCAAATTCTCATAAAGATTCAAAACCAGGTTAAGTGCAATATCGTAAACTGCTAAGGTCTTAACTATATAGACGAAACAGCAGTTGCGCATATATAAACATAAAGACGCAGGCTCAGTCAGCTGTGCAATAGGTACCCGATATAAAGGCTCACAAGGGAAACCATAAAAACGAACAGCAACGGGAATCCCACCCGAGACCTGTGTCTCTTGCTTCTCAGCAAATCCTGCAAGTTATCGTCAAAACGCATGCGTGAATAAATGTTGATCAAAAGATTTTGATGACCCGTTTATAGGTAAAAGTTAAACTTCACACCTCTAACAGGTCAAATGGGTTAAGTTAGGAAAAAAGTTTAGCTTAAATAGAAACGGGTTGAAAGTCACCAAAAGTGCATCACTGTAACAAGTTACTTCTAATTTATACCATTTACATATTAAATATTTTTTTCAAAACATTCATGCATCACACATAACTGCAATCCCATTAAATTATACTTAATTACTCATATCATACGTTCAAACAAGTTACCAATAATCGCAAGCCATGCGGAATGTCATTTGACACACGTGGTTTTGTGACATTACAAGCAAACTTGATCTCCAATTTCTTAACAATACGAGGCATTAAGTCGTTATAAAAAAACTCCAATATGTCGGAAGAGATTAGCCTTGAAACCTACCCAATCAAGTTGAGCATAAACACTCATCTCCTATAACCGATCCAGAAAGCAAGTGAGTCAATAAAAGATGCGAGGTAAAAAAGGTAAAACCGGACACTGGCATCATCACATCACTAAGACAAACTAGCACGGTGCCAGGAGTGCAGTTGGAAACATTGTGCCTTTAACTTATGCCGACACCAACTTTTTTTAAGTAGAGAGAACATTTTAAACTCGTTGTTTAAACAACTATTCAGAGTTCCTAGAGCTCCTTACATAACATTTTAAAACTCTCAAGCAATTTAACTAATTTACTTTCTACAAAAAACTTAGACATTAAACAGAGGGATTGAGAAGACATACCAATTCTCCCTGTAAGAAGTGCTTCTCTTGAGTAGCCAATCTTTTTTCTTCTGTTAGATGTAGAATAGCTGCTTTAGCCTGAGGAAGCCCACAACATTTGGTAAATCAAAATAAGCCAAATGACAATCCAGATAGCATACATATATGAAGTAGCAATTGTCAGGACATTGCAGCTTATAAAGATTGGATCATTAAGCACTAAAACACTTCTAGATTCTTAAAGGCATCAATATGAAATTTGGCAAAGATTGAAATTCTGCTAACAAATAAATCTTAGGTTTCTAAAAGATCTTCCATTGAAACTGAGATCCTCAAGGTACTACAATCTGATCAAGGTACTCAAATTTGAAACTAAAAACTGTCTATAGAACAAAAATTAAAAGGAAAGCAATACTCCATCTCAAGAGATGTTAAAAAAAGAGAATCTTGGTAATTGTATATTGTGAATAATAATGAGGATTACAAGGGAAATATAAAGGAAACTGATTTACACATAAGACCCTCTAATATCAACTAATATAAATCTGTCTAATATTCCCCCGCAAGCTAAGGCCGGGTAGCGACCTGTAGCTTGGATCGTAAAAGGAGGAATCGTTGTGAGGCAGTGTTGTAAAAATCGCGCCTAGGCGCTGATTAGTCGCTAGGCGGCTCGTTAACGACTAATTTTGGCCTAGTCGGTCCAAATCGCGCCTAGGCGGCCAGATTCCGGCGAAAACCTGAAATTTCCGGCCAAATTCTGGCGAAAACCTTTGGTGTGGTTTAAAAAATGAACATTTTTATAAAAATTACATATAAAAATGTGTGTATATATATAAAAAACTGAAAATTACATATAAAAATTCCAATCCGATTATTCCCGCCTAGGCCCCGATTAATCCCGCCTAGGCCTAGGCCCTACCTCACCGCCCGACTAGCGCCTAGCGATTTTTACAACCATGTTGTGAGGGCAGCGGCTTTGTGAACACCTCAGCGATCTGATCATTTGAAGAAATAAACTGAATTGAGAGTTTCCCTTGTGCAACCTTCTCCCGAACAAAGTGAAAATCGACTTCTACATGCTTGGCACGAGCATGGAAGACAGGATTTGCTGATAAGTAAGTAGCACTCAAATTATTACACCAAAGTGTGGGAGCTGAGGGTATATGGACACACAGTTCTCGTAAAAGTGTTTCCAGCCTGTGTTTAAAAAAGCGCCGTGAGGCGCTGCCTTAAGCGCGAGGCGCCCGAGGCGTTGGGCAAAACGCCTCAAATGGGTGAGGCGCCCGAGATACATGAAGCGCCCCGAGGCACCGCCTAAGGCTTGAAGCGCGAGGCGAGGCGCCGCTTCATGTATTTTCACGTTTTTTTTCACTGTTTTGTTATGAATTTGAGTTCCAATTGCAGTTCCTCTTTACTTAAATCAGTTTTTAAGTTGTTTTTTGTTATAGCATATAGGTTTTTGGTTCAAGCAAGTCTTCTAACTTGGTATCCACATCAACTGATCCGTCTAGGACAAATATTTCTTGCAAGTTTTGTGAAAATTACTCAAAGGAGGAGTTTTTAGACTGAAACAACATTTAGTGGGAGGTTTTAAGAATGTTACTAAATTTTTTATTACTTTTTTTAGCTTAGCGCCTCGCATACGTGAAGCCCTCGCCTCGCGCTTGAGGCGTGGCGCCTCGGATTTTGGGACCGAAATGCTTCGCCTCGCCTCGCCTCGCGCTTTTTTAAACCAAGTTTCCAGCCAAGTGAGTTCAGCAACCGTATCAGCTAAGGCTTTGTATTCGGATTCTGTTGATGATAGAGAGACAGTCTTTTGTTTCCGAGCATACCAGGAGATTAAATTGGATCCAAGATATATTGCAAATCCCCCGATGGATCGACGGTCATCAGGACACCCAGCCCAGTCAGCATCCAAAAAGGCAGTTAAGAGGGAAAAACAGCATCGGTGTAAGCATGTAATAGGAACCAGAGTTGTGTTGAATCAGGAGACCATAGTCGGCTGTGCCTAGTAAATAACGAAGGATCCGTTTAGCCGCAGACCAATGGTTCTCAGTGGGCGAGTGCATGAACTGGCAAACCTTATTGACTGCAAAAGTGATATCCGGGCGTGAAAGAGTAACATATTGAAGGGCCCCAACAATCTGACGATATTTAACCAGATTATCACAAGGAGCACTGCCACCAAGAGCTAAGTTAGCAGTGGTGGTGATGGGAGAGGGCACGGGTTTAGCATTAGAGAGACCTGCACGTTCAAGAAGCTCCAGAATATATTTCTTTTGAGAAAGGAGCATGTCTTCGCCTTTAGGTGTGATTTCAATACCCAGAAAATAAGATAGAGGGCCCATATCCTGAACAGCAAAGGATGTACCAAGACTTTGCACAACACGCTCGATGGCTTGAGGATTGTTTCCTATCAAAATAATGTCATCAACATAAACCAACATATATAGAAGAGTGCCCCGTGCCGAGGAAATAAACAGAGACGGGTCTGTTTTGAAGCCTTTGAAACCGAGAGCATGTAGGGTTGTGGATAGGCGATGAAACCATGCCCGAGGGGCCTGCTTGAGACCGTACAAGGATTTATGAAGCAGGTACACGTGATCCGGTTTGTGCGGATCAATGAAGCCAGGTGGTTGTTGCAAGTATACCGTTTTTTTGAGATCACCATGAAGAAACGCATTTTGTACATCCAACTGTTGCAAGTAAACCGTTTTTTTGAGATCACCATGAAGAAACGCATTTTGTACATCCAACTGTCTAAGCGGCCATTGTTTGGTGACAGCAAGTGAGAGAACGACCCGTATAGTGGTGGATTTCACAACCGGACTAAATGTTTCATGATAATCAATACCCGGTTGTTGGTGAAATCCCTTGTCTACAAGACGCGCTTTGTAGCGCTTAATGGCTCCAGTCTGGTTGCGTTTCAGTTTATAGACCCATTTACAAGCAACTATATTAGCATTGGAACCATGTGGGACCAAGGACCAAGGACCAAGTGCCGTTCGTGATGAGGGCTAAATATTCTTCAGCCATAGAGTGGCGCCATTTTGGATCTTTGTTAGCAATGGTAAAGGAGGCTGGTTCGGTGATAGAGCCGGTAGTATGAGTGTGAAAGGAGGCGGCATTATACTTGGTGGTTGGTTTAGGGTTGGACCGAAGATTTGATGGACGGACACGAGGTGGCAGGGGCTGCTGAGTTGGGGCAGGAGGCAGGTGGAGGTTGGTCACTGGAAGGAGGCAGGGGCTGCTGAGTTGGGGCAGGGGCTGCTGATTTGGGGCGCCTGCTGTATATTTGTAAGGGAGGTGACTGGGCCGTAGGTGGGTGTTGGGCTGAAGGGGTTTGGGCCGTAGGGGATGGGGGTGGAGTTGATGTAGGAGATTGGGCTGCTAGAGAGTGGGTAGGAGATGTGGCTGCTGTTTTGGGAGTAGGAGAGGAAGGGGCTGAAGTGGTTTGGGCCGGAGGTGGTGGAGCCGAAGAAAAGGATGGGGAATCAGAAGGATAAGAGGAGACATAAGGAGATGGAGGTGGTGCGGGTGTTGGGTTGGTATGGACAGGTTGGAAAGGAAAACAGTGTTCGTTAAAACGAACGTGACGGGCTATGTAGATACGATCAGAAGTGGGATCAAGGCACCTATAACCATGATGAGAAGTGCTATATCTAAGAAATACACACGGGGTGGATCGGAAGTCCATCTTGTGTTTGTTGTAAGGATGAAGATGAGGGTAGCACTGGCACCCAAAGACCCGAAGGAAAGAGAAATCTGGTTGATGAGTGTTCACTTGTTCAAAAGGAGACATGTTTGAGTTTGTGTGTGACGGCATTCGATTAATTAAGTAAACAACTGTATCAAAGGTGAAATGCCAAAACCTTTGTGGGACATTGGATTGAGCAAGTTGTTGGGATTAAACACGATCACACACACGAAAGCAGTAACGAACACGAGGTTTAACGTGGTTCGGTCTAAACTGGCCTACGTCCACGGGTAGCAACTAGGATATTCTTTATTAGAGATGACACAAATTACAAGTACAAAGCATTGTATTTATAGAGACTAAACTAGGGTTAGGAAACTTAATCCCCAAGTAAACCCAATTAGGGCCCAAACCAATTAGGCTTAGCAACCGGGCTAGGGTCGGCTGCCCTTGACCTGTGCCTGCCCCAAAAGGCCTACGAACCCAACAATCTCCCACTCGGAGGCCTTGAATGCTTTCGTCTGCTCTCCCAAATGTACTTATGTAATCTGTCAACGGAACTTCATGTTCCTCCTAGTTATCACAGCCTTCTCATCAAATAACCTGAAGGCCCGTTGAACCGGACTTTGTTTTCTTTCTGAACCGGGATAACCTCTCCCTCAGATGGTATAGTGACCATATAAACCGAACCCCTCTTTCTTCCTCGAGCCATGACAAGACTACCTTTAACCACCTTCCACTGACCATTCCCAAACTTAACTTTGTGTCCTTGTTCATACTGTCTGACAGAAATTAATCTTTTCTTCAAACTTGGAATTAACCTGACATCCTTCAAAGTCCATGAACCGGCTGAATCTATGTCACCCATGCCCGTAACCTCAAGAACATCATCGTTCGCCAGTCTTACCTTCCCAAAGTCCCTTTCTTTCAGATTCTGCAATGCTTCACTGCTGTGGATAGCATGGAATGAAGCACTAGAATCCATCACCCATGAATCTATAGCATCCTCTACGCAACAAACCAATGCGTCCTCTACTACAAGCTGATTCACCTCCTTTCTATCATCCTCTTTCTTGACACCCGGACACTGATTTCTGAAGTGTCCTTGTTCCTTACAGTTCCAAGAAGTTATATTATTACGAGTCCTAGACTGACCCCTCTTCCTGCTCCCACTACTCCCACTACTTCTGTTATTCTTTCTTCCCTACCAACATTCAGTAATTCACTCGATGATTCACTAGAACTTCTCCTTCTGACGTCCTCAGAATAAGATCACGAATCCCCTCAAAAGTAAATCCGTTTGTACCCCCTGAACTGGAAATTGTGGTAACAGTTCCGGACCAACTGTCTGGCAAAGAAGATAATAGTAGTAAAGCTTGAACTTCATCTTCGGATTTGATACCCACTGACGCAAGTCTTGACAAAATCGAATTCAACTTGTTTATGTTTTCTGTAACTGAACTTCTTTCTCTCATCCTTGTATTCACCAGCTCTCAAATTAGAAAAACCTTATTAGCAGCCGAAGGTTTCTCGTGCATGTTAGATAGGGCTAACATCATTCCACAAGTTGTGGTTTCCTTCATGATGTTGAATGCCACATTCTTTGACAATGCCAATGTGATGACTGCCCTAGCTTTCCTGTCTTTTGATTCCCAATCTGCTGGATCCAACTTTTCTGGTCTAACCCCTGATAACACATCATCTTGATCTTTCTGAACCAGTAATGCCTCAATCTGCATTTTCCACCGGCTAAAATCCACACTGTTAAACTTTTCAATCTGCACCTTCTCATCTTCTGCCATGATAAACACAATGACACGACTAAAAGAAACTGAATCGAATAAACAAAACCATAACTGAAATAAACTTGAAACAATAGCACCTGATTAACGATCACTGGTCTATGGTCTCGTTTCTCTTATATTCACAAACGGCTTTCTGAAACACGCTGGTCAAACTCATCTACACGCAACTCCCAAAAAAAAAATAAAAAAAAACGAAAAACAATCTGCTGTTTGACTTTCTGTTGACTGGTCACCAGAGTTGACTGGCACGGTCAACAGCAACTTCCGGGGCAGATCTGCGTTTTTACTGATCGCGGTACTGTAGCGGACTAGCAGCAACATTACTGTTCACGACGGGTACTGTAGCGACGGCGCTACTGTAGCAGCGGAACCCTATCTGGCGACGACAAACAGTCACGTGTTCATGTGATCTGATCTCGAGCCTAAGCTCTGCTACCAGTTGTTAGGGGGTATCACATGCACACACACGCAAACACAACTGAAAGCAATAAACGACACAAGGTTTAACGTGGTTCGGTCGGTCTGATCTACGTCCACGGGCTGCAACTAGGGATCTTTATTATTCAGATGCTTGGTACAAGAAATTACATAACATAAGACATATTTATAGGGACTAATCTAGGGTTAATTAGGGTTACTAACTTAACCACCAAGTAAAAGCCCAACTTGGGCCCTACTCTAATTTGCGCAGGAAGCCCTTTAGGGCCGGCTGACCCTAAGACTCAACCCAACAATCTCCCACTTGGAGGCTTTGGCAAACTCCAAACTATCTCCGTCTGTCTTCACTTGTCTTTTTGTAACCTCTTTCCTCTAGTTGCAGCAGCCTTCTCTTCATTATTCCTGAAGGCTAGTTAAAGCTATACCGAGCTCCAACTCTTCCCCTTTCATGGCACAATCCTTCTTAGGTAACCCTGTCTCTGATCTTCTAACCTGCTCCCACTGAAACAAGTCATCCACACTAATTGTTTCTGAGTAGTTATGAGGTTCTCTGGTCACTGTACTGGATTTTCTTATCCATTGAAAATTACTGGATCTTTCGACCTTCTGATCCTTACTGAGTCCCTGACTGATAGGCACCAGGTAATTAACGAACAGGAAAATTAGGAATTCAGAGGTAACGGATAACAACGGTTCAAGAGAGATACATAAAACACCACTCCTTGATTCCGTAGGGCTGCCTAAACCCACTCTAGGATACAGAAAAGCACCACCTATATTGAATATAGGATCCAAAGAACACCACACAAAAGGCCAATTTTGTGCTAGCAATGGAAAAGAAGACTGCTTTCTCGCAAGAGAAACACAACAATTTTTTTTTTTTTATCAAATCAAACAACCACCTTTTTCATTAAACATAATTCGATACATATAGGAAGAAAAACTAGCCTCACCCCACGTCCCTAAGTTCTAGCTGATTAAAGAAACTACTTACTACCTAAGAAAGCTAAAGTACACATAAACAATGCATGGAATTAAAAGCAATAATAAAAACATGGAAAATAGTAAATAAACTGCAGGTAGGTGGTGGAGAACGTGGGTGTCCCAGATTTTGGCGCCTCTTTAACTTGGGTTATGGGTTTCCTTCTGACCCGGATTGGGGTTCATGGATACCGACCCATTTTCCTCAAATCCAATTTTAAGAGGGTCAACGGCCAACTCTTTTGAATCCCCAACGAACAGGGGATTTAGCCCTAAATTCCTGGTAAGCTTGTTCCTAACATCCTCTCCTCCTTTGAAAAACTTTACCCACAAACTTAAGTAATCAATATCTGTACCATTTATTTGAGCTGCCAATTCCAACCTGCAGAGAATTATTAGTAGCAAACAGAGCATGATGATCAGGGACAGTCCGGTGAGCCATGGGAAGTAAAGTTATCTTTCTCCTGTCCTTGACAAACAAGTAGGTATTCTTGTACCCGTCATGAGTGACGCGACGAACAAATAACCATGGCCTCCCTAGCAATATGTGACAGGTGTCCATTGGTAGGACATCACACCACACCTCATCCTTGTATTCCATCCCAACAGTGAAGGAAATCAATACATGATTGTTGACACGCAAACCCTTTCCCTGGTTTAGCCATTGGATGTCATATGGTGATGGGTGACGGTCAGTCGATAGGTGTAATTTGGAGATCAGATTCTGGGATGCCACATTAGTACAACTTCCCCCGTCGATCACCAAGGAACACACCTTAGTTTGAACTGTGCAACGAGTACGAAAGATGGCGTCTCTCTGCTGATCTTCAACATGGGCAGCAGTCCCATTCAGAGCTCGTCGTACTACCAAGCATTCGCCCTCATCAGGACCAAGTTCTACCTCCTCCTCTTGTTGGTTTTTAGCCGGCTCTTCATCATAGGTGGCTCCGGCAGTGGCCTCAAATTCTACTAGAGTATTAACCCGTTTGTTGGGACACTCCGAGGCAATGTGGCCCAAGCCTTGACAAAGGAAACAACTCCTGGAATGCTTCATAGCCATGCTGGAGCTTTCCGGCTGGTCCATGGTTTTCATAGGGCTGGAACCGTGGGTGGAAGTGTTGAGGAGCAAAAAGCAGGTGTAGCATTCTTGGGTAAGGACTTGGACACTTCAGCCCTACAGTGTGGCTTCTGTTGTAGTTCTACCTTGTGTGCCATTAGTCGTAGTTCTGCTAAGGTAGAGTAAGGCTGGAGCTCGACAATGTGAGCAATCTTAGGTTCCAAACCACCAAGGAAACGAACCAATGTTTGAGGGTCATCTTCTCCAAGGTCACACTTCATTAGGAGATGTTCGAATTCTTGAGAGAATTCCTCAACAGTCCTCGATCCTTGCTTGATAAAATGGAGTTTTGAAAAACTTTCTTGGAGATAATACACAGGCATGAATTTGGCCTTGAGCAATTTCTTCATCTTATGCCATGAATGTACCTTATTCTTGCCCAACTTCTCCCGTTGTGTACTAACATTAGCCCACCATGTTGACGCGTATTTTCTCAGTTTCAAAGCCACCAGTTTCACTTTCTTTTCCTCCGGTGTTTGTTTATAATCGAACACTCGTTCAACTGTGCGTAACCACTCGATGAACTCATCCGGATCCAAACGTCCATCGTACTCAGGTATGTCCACTTTGATGTCACTGTTGTGGTTAGTGTCATGGTGTAGGCGACCATAGGGGTTGTAATCCCCTGCCCCCGATCGATCATCTTCATCCTCATCTTCAGTTGCTGGGCGGTTTCGAAGGGGAGACCGATCAGCACCTCGGCGGTGCTGCATAGCGATGGTCAGCTCCTTAAGCTGGTCTTGCAGGTCCCGGAGTTGCTGCTCAACAGTTCTGTATTCGTGAGCCATGGTGGACAGAAACGGTTGCTGAATGTTAGGGTATTAGTGAGTATGGAATCGGTGTAGCAGGGACTGAAGAGCGAACCTGGCTCTGATACCAAGATGATAGGCACCAGGTAATTAATGAACAGGAAAATTAGGAATTCAAAGGTAACGGATAACAACGGTTCAAGAGAGATACAGAAAACACCACTCCTTGATTCGGTAGGGCTGCCTAAACCCACTCTAGGATACAGAAAAGCACCACCTAGATTGAATATAGGATCCAAAGAACACCACACAAAAGGCCAATTTTGTGCTAGCAATGGAAAAAAAGACTGCTTTCTCGCAAGAGAAACACAGCAGAATATTTTTTTTATCAAATCAAACAACCACCTTTTTCATTAAACATAATTCGGTACATATAGGAAGAAAAACTAGCCTCACCCCACGTCCCTAAGTTCTAGCTGATTAAAGAAACTACTTACTACCTAAGAAAGCTAAAGTACAAATAAACAATGCATGTAATTAAAAGCAATAATAAAAACATGGAAAATAGTAAATAAACTGCAGGTAGGTGGTGGAGAACGTGGGTGTCTCAGGTTTTGGCGCCTCTTTAACTTGGGTTATGTCTTATTATATGCAAGTCGTACTTTCCCAAAATTCCCGAGTCTGAGATTCTCCATCATCTCCATGCTGTGAGTGACATGGAATGAGGACCCCGAATCCATGACCCATGAATCAGCAATACTTTCTATGCTACAAACCATAGCGTCATCTATAACGTTTACCTGTTTCTCTTTCTTAATACCTGGGCACCGACTCCTGAAGTGACCTGTTTCTATGCATTCCCAGCATTCAATATCTTCCCTTGGTTTTGTCGGACCTCTCCTTCTTGACTTGGATCTACTTCTGTTACTCCCCCTCTCACCGCTTCTTCCCCTTCCTTCAGTGCTTAACAGAGAACTAGAACTTTCGTAAGAATTACTTCTCCTTATATCCTCTCCTAGGATGAAATCACGGATGCCCTCAAACGTGAGTTTAGCGGTTCCAGATGAGCCGTTGATGGTTGTGACCGTTCCAGACCAACTCTCGGGTAATGAGGATAGTAAAAGCAAGGCAAGGATCTCGTTATCAAACTTGATATCAACTGAGAACAAACGAGATATGATTGTGTTAAAATCATTGATGTGAGATGTAATAGATGCTCCTTCCTTCATTCTTGTGTTGACTAGTTGCCTTATCAGAAAAACCTTGTTAGAAGCAGTCGGCTTCTCATACATGTTCGACAAGGCTTTCATCAATCCAAAGGCTGTCGTCTCATTCACAACATTAAAGGCAACGTTCTTTGCCAATGTGAATCTGATAATTGCTACAGCTTTCTTGTTCATGCCTGCCCATTCTTCTACTGGCATCTTGTCTGGACTACTTTCTGACAATGCCGGACCTAGATCTTTCTGACACAACAAATCCTCGATTTTAATCTTCCACCATCTAAAATCTTGCCTGTCAAACTTCTCAATTCTTGTCTTTCCGTCCTCAGCCATTTGAACAAACTTCCAAGTTGCTACTAATCGAATCAAGGCTTGACAACAGTGAACAAACACAGCAGTGTCTCATGCCTGAACTTGATGACGGTTCTATTGGACACTGTCTTTTGCTATCAAAACCTCAAGAAACTAGCAACAACCGAGTTCGTACAACTGGATATACGCCGCAAGACGTTGCTCGGAAATCAGATTACTAGCGGCTGAAACAGATCAGCAGCGGTTAGCGGAAGCGAAAACTGAAACAGAAAAAGAAACTTATCTGTTCGACGGCAGTGAACGGCGATTAAAGCAGGTGACGGCTGACTTTGCGGCGGAACCCTAGCTTCTCTAGGGTGGCGGCGGCAGAACAGTCGGCGGCTTAAGCTGGTGGTCAACGGCCTGCTATCATGACCCTAATTGCGGCGAAGAACGACAGCGATCTGGTCGGAAAAGGTTAGGGGCAGCAGAACCTAATCTGTTCCTGCGGCGGCTGCTGTGGGTGTGATACGATCTAGAACCAAACTGTGACGGCGTTCCACAAAACCATTTTGTTCACTCATATGTGGACAGGATAACCGATGGATGATACCGAAAGGGGAGAAAAACTGAGAAAGGTTCCGGAACTCTCCTCTCCAGTCGGTTTTAACAGATTTTAACTTAGTGGAGAAATGTCGTTCAACCATAGTTAGAAAACGTGTAAAAGTGGTATAAACGTCGGATTTAAGTTTTAAAGGAAAAATCCACGTAAATTGAGTAAAGTGATCAACACATAATAAGAAATACTTATGACCACCAAAGGAAGTAACGGGAACGGGTCCCCAAACATCACAAAAGACTAAATCCAAAATATGATTGCTTTTATAAGTAGATGGTGACAAATGAAGTTTGGAAGACTTTCCAATCAAACATGAATTACAATCCGAATTGGAACTCTTATTAGAAAGAGGTAAACAATACTTAGAAAACATAAATTGTAAAAGCTGTGAATGTAGATGACCAAGTCTTTGATGCCATGTAGTGGAGGAAGCACGGATGGTGGAAAAAGCAACTTTGTGAACTGGTTGAACTTGAGGAAGGAGTAGAGCCCATCATTACTTTGGACCCGTGAGGAGGGTAGTGCGTGTAAACTTGTCCTTCACAGCAAAAAAAGTAGTGAAATTCAAAAAACACATGGTTATCATGACAGAACTTTTGAACAGAAAGAAGTTTTTGTTTGATTTCAGGCACATGAAGAATATTTGTAAGAGAAAAGGTTCTGTTTGGTGAGTAAAAACGAGAGGAACCAATATGAAGTATGGTTAAGCTCTTACCATTGCCAACATGTAGATTGTCCTCACCATAATAGGGTGTTGCACCATCAAAACTGGAGAGATCCGGTGCAACATGATTGGTGGAACCCGTGTCTGGAAGCCAGGAGGATGATGCTTGTGTGCGGTAATCAGCAAAGTTGGCTGAAGGCCGTCTCCCCCTTGGCGTGGCAGGATCACGGTTAGGGCACTCTGAAGGAACATGGCCAATACCACATCTGTTACATGTTCCATAAACGGTGTTTTGGTTTGAAGCCCAAGAGAACTGATTTCGGTTACCACCTCCTTGGTTGCGAATGTTGTTGTAATTACCTTGGCCACATCGATTGTATTGACGACGACCACGATTGCTTCCAGACCGATTAGTGTAGAAGGCCTGTGGGAATGGGGAAGTCTGCTGAGTTGCTGGTTGCAAAGTCAGCCAAGCTGGCCAAAAAGTTGTTGCAGGTGTTGTAGGGACAGCTGAGAAGGGGGTACAACAGCAGTAGAGAAGGCAGGAGTGGGGCGGCTGTTTGTGACAGCAGTGAAGGCCTGAGCAGGGGAGACATCAGGAAGAGATTTCTTGATCATGTAATCATTGTCAGATAAAAGAAAATGAAGTTCGGTGAAGGTAGTCGGAAACTGACGAGTGAGAAGGGTCGTTTTGAGGCTGTTGTACTCTTCCCGAAGTCCGGAAATTACCAGCAAAACAATGTCTTTTTCTTTCATCGGTTCTCCAAGGTTGGCAAGAGCATCCGAATATTCCTGGGCCCGACTGAGATAGGCAGAGGAAGATTCATCGCCTAGCATCTGAAGCCTAAGCATCTGAGTTTTGAGAGTGAATTCCCTTGAGGAAGTATGGGCACGTTCAAGAGATAGCCAAAGGTCCTGTGACGTGCGTCCCTGGACACGCTGGAAAGAGGCTTCAGAGATGGTAGACATGAGCATCGTTTGAAACCCAAGTCAGAAAATTAGGGTTCGGTTGGGGCGGTGGTGGGGCTGTTTCTTTGCCAGAGGCAGTTGCAGGATGAATGGTGTCGGGTGGACACTGTATTGTTCCATCCACATAACCGAACAGATTATTTGTGACCAAAAAGGGGTGTATCATAGCCTTCCAATAGCCATAATTCGTCGGTGATAGGGTGAAACCGAACTTGTGAGAATTATGGGCACTTTTCTCAGTTGTAGTGAATGCAGGAAGAAGAGCCATTTGTTTGAAGCTGCTGCGTCGGAGAAGAAGCTGGCAGAATTTTTGTTTTTTGTGTTTGTCGGCGGATTACAAGGGAAATATAAAGGAAACTAATTTACACATAAGACCCTCTAATATCAACTAATATAAATCTGTCTAATAAAAAACCATGAAGCTGTTTTAGTTTTTAAGAAACCAATAAAAACAGCACTAAATTCTTTGACGGCCAGGGGTAATTTCAAATCAAGAGAAATTTTTTTTTTACTTCTAGTGGAGGTAGTAAATGGCATATTCTTATTTAATAGACTGATTATTAACATCTCTAATTTAATTTCCATCAATTAATTGTTTCTTTCTTGTACTTCTAGCAGCAGCTATGATTTGTAGTGGAGGTTAGGTTTACCTATGTTTGAAGGCAAGAGGTAGGGTCAAAAAGAACACTTTTGATATGTACACATTTGCAAAAAGGAAATCAAAAAGCTTTTAAATATTTAAAAAAAGAATTTTACATTTTATTAGAAAACAAATAAAAATTGTTTCGAGACTTCTGTAGCAGAGAAGATGAAATGATATATGTATTTGAAATATAAATCCAAAAACGAAATTGTCAAGCACTTCAATCAACCATATAAATGAAGAACAAACATAACTGACCTCGGTAAACTTTGACTCAAGTTCTTTCACTTTCAACTTCATTTCTTCAACATCTTTGGCTAATATCAGGTCTTGTGTATCATTCATCTGCATAAACTCTTCGTTTCTTTTTATATATTCTTGGCTCTGTTTAACAGGTTCTTCTATCCTTTTTACAGCTTCGTTCTTTTTAAAAGTTTCTTCCTTCCTTGTTGCCTCTACACTTTCACCATCCCCTTTGGACACTTCCATGCCTTCATCAACCTGCCATAAGTTTGAAACAAATAATTTAAAATTACATAAGAATAATAGATAAAAGCAGAAGTTCCCATAGCACCCGTAAAATGTACGACGTCCATGTTAGCCCTTGTACACGTAAGTCTAGAAGCGATAAAATGGGTAGGTCAGTCAGGTTGGGTAACAGGTAACTGTTAAAAATGTGAGACAAAACAGGTTGGTTTGACCCGTAAAATGTAAGACATCCATGTTGCTAAATAATTAACGTATTAACGATGATTATAAGAAACATACAATCAAAATAATATATGATCTGTTTGAATGATTTGATATTTTGAAAACAATACAATGAAACTTAGGAAAACTTTCAACCCATTTGACCAACTCTATCAATCTCACTTTTATGCAAGTTTTTACGTTTTGAAGCATCCAGTCAATTAGAGATAAAATTTAGCAAAATCAATTCATCTTCAATTCTAATGACTAGAAATATCACCGCTACGTAAGTCCTATATCCACAGTTGGTACATACAATAAGGTCTTACCTTGGCATGAAAGCTATCTTTCTGACCTATGTCATCTTTCAGTTCTCTACTTTCACTATCGTGCACCGGCTTTGATGGTTCATTAATGGGCGATAATTCAGGGGAGTCTATTGGGGAGAGGAAGATCACCTTGAGCCTCTTTTCATCAACAATTTTACCATCCTCTTTAGCAAACTGACAAATTGGAGAATCAGATTAAAAAATTACCATCAAAACCAATATCTTCATTAAATATTTAAACACTAACCATGTTAGATGTGACGTCCTCCTCCTTTGTCCCCTCTGGAACAACGGTACTTTGAACTAAGAATTTGTCTCTGCAGATCATATCAGGAGGAGCTACCTTTGGCGCTTGCATAGTAACTGCATCAGCAGTGAAAGGACTGAATGATTTATTTGTATAAAAAATGTCACCATTATTTATTTAGGAACCAACTCTCAGTATATAAAATTCTGGTTTCTTTCGTAGTTAATCTATCAAAGCTTTCACCTACTAGATAGGATGGCCATAGTTCTTATTTTTAATATGTGAATCATACAGTATCAAGTGCTACCGCACAGTATACATTCTTCACTTCACATGCATTAGATCTCTCAGGTTATGAACAGTATTATTACAGATGTACATGTTGGTAAAGAATGTTTTTAATCATAGTCTGAAGCTAAGTACAAGTATGCTAGAGTGGATCACATAAGAGAAACGCCATAAAAATATTTGTAAAATTAAGTGATGGGACTTTCCTCCCTGTTCAGATTATTTATGCTACCAATTAGGGTCCTTATCAAGCACAAGAACACACTATCTTGTCAGCAAGAGCATTGATGGAGTCCTTTGTTATGTGATAAATAAAGTATTTTTGTGTGTTGCTATTGCAAGGGCATTGGTGGTCATGCATAAAGCAAGATGGTATTGAGTCCGGATGGAGTGTAGGTGGTTCATACTTCATATTGACAAAGCATATCAGGCGTATGTGCCTTTGTTTGAAGGTGGGTCAGATTGCGTTTTTTTCTTTCGATTATGGTGGAATTTTGGATTTAGTTGTCAAAAGACCTAGATACGTTTCCTGTGAGGATGTGAGTTTTATTAAGCTTGTTATGCAGCAACAATATACAGCCAAAATCATTTTTTGGGCTGAGCAGCTATGGGGAGTTTCTTATCCTAAAAGAGAAAATAACAACAGGTATGAAGACTGTTGATGTGGTTGCTACTAAAAGTGCAATCAGATCAATAGGTTGGTTAATGAGGGTAGTGCTTAAGATTTAGTTATAATTTTTTCTTGGATGAACTGGTCTGCATACCCCATGTACAGGTTTGAGTTTAGAAAACAAATTGATGTTAAAAAAAAAGGAAAAAAAAAGATCAGGGTTGATGCAGGCTGAGATGGATATCATTTGTCTAACAAACAATAAAGATCCAGAAAGGAGATGTACCTGGCTGGTGGATTCTCATGGAGGTTTTAGATCTTGAGAGTGGGGAGTGGTGGATCTTTGAAGGACGGAAGGACCTATTGTTGGTATGAAGGTTTCACATTTTGAAGGTGGATACATGAAGAGATTGTTCAGTTCGAGAAAACATCAACTAAGGACCAAGTGAAGCAGGTGAATACTAATTGGAGATATAAATAGTAAGTGTATCAAGATTTGGCTTGAAACTAATGACCAGAGTTGATGCAAAAGTGTAAGGAGGTGACCTGCCCATTGAAATGGCATTGGGTGGTAAATGCTAAGGTTTGAAGTATTGGAGTAATTTTTGTCTACTAGTCTAGGGGATGTGCTGGAGGTATTTAAGTCACATTTTATTTTATAAAGAAATTGCAGTAATGCCGTGTGCGCTGGTCTGAGTGGACTGGCATGGGTTATGTGTAGTATGTTCATGTTTAATATCAATGAAAGACATTTTAAAGTTCAAAAGAAAGATAAAATATTTCAAAACTTCCAGTAATCAAGCTTATACTTATACCTGTAAAATCACATGATGCATTAGGATCAATAACTCCAACATTCGGTCTGACACAATATTTCTTGGGATTGGTAGTTTTGATCTGCAAAATGATAACCAATTAAGCCTACTGCTATCCAACTTTAGCAAGGAAAATATAAGTTAGAAAATCTGAAACACAGAAAACCCATCAGCACCTTGAAAGCAACATGATGATCGGTTTTATTGATCATCTGAACAGAACATGAGCTTTGTTTCTTCAGTTCAACTGGTGTTAAACATGGAATACCAACGTAGAAGGTTAGCAGATTCCTCAAGAAAGCATCACGTCATAACACAAAAGACCAGTTACGTTTTTAGGCGTACAATATGTAAAGAAACCAATGAGGGTGGGTGTCTTTGCATAGTTAAGTTACCTACATATTAAAATACCGAGAACAACTGCATGTACATTTGTTCTCTTAGAAGTCATAAACTCACTCTTTAGGAGACCCAGCCTTCCCATACCACAAGTCAATGTACCCAACAGGATAAATATAATTATATTTACGCATGACTTCTTATTTTTGCCTTAGGCAAGGCTCGAGGTGTGAGCTAAGGTGATATAAAATTTGACCACCAGATACATAGAGGTGGGGCCACATACAAGTATTCAACCAAGAGTCTTTTTTGTATATTAGTAGCAAAACCTCAACAAAGCAAGGGTTTCTGTCAACCTTTGAAACCAATAGACCTAGTAGATACAAGGGTAAAGGCATGAAACCAAACTTGTGAGGGCTACTAGTTTGATTTCACAAAATCCATACCTAATAAGCAACCTGTGGCGCCACCTGTCACAGCCAAGATTCTTTTTCCCGCTTAATTTTTCATCATTACTAACTATTTAATATTTAATTTATAATTCCTAAATCTTCATTACTAATTATTTAATATTTCCTTTATTCATCCCGTGGGCTTCTAACCTAGTTATCCATGATAGTAATATCTTTTTATCAGCATTGAGTTTCATGTCAAAAAAGTTTAACTTGTAACATAACTACATTTAATCAAACAAATCAGAGTGAGAAATGAACTTACATAGGAAGTTAAGTTCTAGCGGTTGAACCTCTAAAATATCTGGTTTCATCTTCGCATCCAACAGTGAGTGACACAAAACAAAAATGAGATATATTTAATCACTTCTCCTGAAAAGGAACAAGCAATCGTTACAAAAACCCTAGTATAAACAGAGATACTCTAATAGACTTTGATTTCATATACGAATTTATAAACAAAAGTAAAATTGAAGCGGTGATCAGGCAATTGATCAAAAAGCTACGCGAAGAAAGTGGAGAATCACCTGAAAAGGCGAAAAGAACAAGGAGGAGATTGAGGAAAATAGGGATTTGAATCGAAAATTGAAATTATTGGTTGATGATTCCGTAACGGTTGGGTTATTGATTGGATTGGATTGGGATTTGATACTGTTTTTGTGGGCCTTGAATTGGATCAAACGAGACCCTAATCGGGAGAAAAAGTTCTTTTGAAAGTTGAAACCAACATTAATCATTCAAATAAAATAAAAAATAATAACTAGAATCAAATTGTTCTAATTTTTAACAAAGTTAAATAATAGTTTTTCAGATTTTTAATAGGTTTTATCACAACATACCCAAAATTTAAATATAAACATCTATATACGATTTAATATGTAAATAACATTTATGTACAACATTCTGATGCACAACATTCTGATGCACAAAATATTTTTGATGTACAAGAGGCGCACGCAGGTATGCTTTTTTAAACTAGTATTTATTACACTTTTATTATATAAAAACAAACCACAAATTGAAAATGACAAATGATTAAACCACCATCTCTAATATGTCATCGTTTGTAGCTACAGTTTTTTTAATTTGTGGTATAGTCTAGATCCTAAATTCTCATAAAAATATATTAAGTTACCTAAGTTATGTAGTGAGAAAAAACAGCTACTAAAAAATTCTCTCTAAAATCTCCATCAATCAGTGACATCCTAACAGGAACAAATCGATCATCATGGAGTCATCCTTTTTCTCTAAACTCTCGATCCCTACAAGTAAGTTCTATAACTTTCTTTGATGTATATTTCACTGTTTAATCGATTGAATTGATATCGATAGGGGTGTTCATTATTCGAATCCCATTCGAATAACCCGACATTCGATTTGAACCGAATTCGAATAAAAATTTCGATTTCAAATTTTGTCAATTTTTGGTGTATTCGAATCGAATAATTATTCGATTCGAATAAATAAGTCGATTTCGAATTCTAAAATCCCCAATTCGATTCGATTCAAATAACCCGAATTTATATATTACTAGGTTAGAAACTCTGTGTATTATACGGGCTGAATAAATACAATAAATAAATATAATGTTATATACTTAATAATAAATATTTACATATTACATATTTATGTCATATTATATTTTTTTAATACAAATTTTAGAAACGTGTACTTTTTAAAAATGTTTTATAAAAAGAATGAAATAAATGTTCAATTTCTAAAAATGTTTTATGAACGAACCTATATTTTAAATTTTTTTATAGAAATCGTTATTATTTAATAGGAGAGAGACTTGGAAAACAAAAAATTATTAAAAAAAAATTAAAAAAAACTTATGCAATTAATAGGAGAGAGAGGCGGGAAAATTTGTCTCACCAAAACCTTTATTTATTATAAAGTATAGATATAATTTATAATTTTTTTAATATATAATATCCTCTTATTTAGGTTTGGGATTCTAACTTTATTACTTGTGGGTTCTTTTTAAAGTTTTGTATGGGTTTCAAAGTTTAAATCCACAAAACCTTTACCTAATTATCGATTTTTTAATTTTTTTTTCAAAAAAAAAAAATAATTATTCGGTTTATTCGAATTCGATTCGATTCGAATAAGCTTATTCGAATTCGAATCCAGAAAAAAAAAATTCAAATTCGAATAATTCGATTCAAATAAACCGAATAACCCGATTCGATTCGTTTGAACACCCCTAGATATCGATCCGCTCATGTGTGTTGCACATGTGGTATTAGAGCGTTTGGTTAATTTGCGCAATTCAATTGATTAATATTGATTGTATTTAATTTTATGATATCAGCCTGATGCGATGATAATTGAATTACGAACATACTAACGATCACATCTAAAGTGTGATTTCCTTTGTTTTCAATATGGAAAATCGCCACAAAAATAGAAAAAAGGAAATCAATGGTTTTTAAATGGATGATATAATCTTAAATGGTTTTAATAAATTGTCCATCAAAATTGCAAAGAATTATTCCAAATTATTGAAGCCACGAAAATCTTATCCTTTAAATGTCACTTGATTTTAATTTTAATTACTAAACAAACTTCCTTAATTATACAAAAATAACAAACTTTCCTAAATCATTGTCCATCACTACATCATGACTTTCACGTACTATTTCCAGCTCTAATGCCTTCTAAGGGACAACCTTATTGTAAGTTATGCGGTAACAAAGGGTACTTGCAACGAGATTGTCAGAAATTCAAGGAGTGGATGGCTAAGAAAGACACTAATGCATTTATAATAATTGAATCCTTTAGTGTTAATGTACCAATTAACACATGGTGGGTTGACTCTCGCTCAATAGTTCATGTTATTAATTTCACACATGAATTCCTTACAATCTGGAAGCTGGAAAAAAACTAAAGAACACTTAGGATGGGAGATGGTGTGAACTAAACATTGAAGCCGTATGAACCATGCAACTTATTATGAAAATTGGTCATTATATTAAACTTTATGATAGTTTATATGTACCGAAAATAACTCATAATTTAGTAATAGTACCAAAGTTAGACATTGATGGTTATGAAGTTTCGCATGGTAAAGGCAAAGTCACCGGTGTTTGGTTGTGGTTATCTGGATGGAAATCTCTATAAGTTAGAACCAGACGATGTTTTTTTTTTCAAAATCACTGTTGTCTTATAATGTTAATGAGAATATCAACAAACGAAAACGTGATTTGGAACCATCATCCATGTTGTGGCACCAACATTTAAGCCACATCTCACGAGACAGAATGTTAAGACTCGTGAAGGATGATGTATTACTAGATCTCGATTTTAGTGATTTTCAAACATGTGGTAAATGTATTAAAGGGAAAAAGATAAAGAGGAATAAAAAAAGGGGCCACCAAGAGTTCTGATTATTAGAACCCATACACACTGATCCCCTTGCATAACTGGCCATATGTCTTTCATTACTTTTATAGATGATTATTCTTGGTATATGTACTTGTATTGGATTAAAGAAAAATCTAAGTCACTTGATATGTTTAAAACCTTTAAGGTTGAAGTTGAAAATCAACTTGACCGTAAGACAGAGTAGTGAAACAAGACAGAGGAGGCAAGTATTATGGTCGACAAACAGATATTGGTCAAGCTCCCTGTCCTTTCTTTGAGTTTTGTAAAGAACACGAGATAGTGAACCAATTTACCATTCCGGGTACTCCTCAGCAGAATGGTGTTGCTGAAAGAAGAAATAGGACCCTTGAGGATATGGTAAGAAGTATGTTAGCAAACTCATATATGCCTAACTTTTTATGGACCGAGGCCTTAAAGACAACCATTCATATACTTAGGGTTCCTTCTAAATTTGTCCCTAAAAATCCTTTTAAGATTTGGACAGGACGGAAGCCTTAAGGTATATGAAAGTATAGGGCTGTCTTGCCCAAGCTAAACTTTATAATCTTTTACAAAAGAAACTTGATATGAAGAATGTCAGTTGTTACTTTATAGAAAGGGATATAGATTCTATTGCCCTTCCCATGTTACCCTCATATTAGAAACTCGACATGCTGAGTTTCTAGAGAACTCTAAGGTCAGTGGGAGCAGTGAAAGTCAAGCCTTTGATTCCCAAGAAATGCAAGAGGAGGGGGGACGAGCTCATTATCATTACCTCCTCCAACACCTCTTGTACATGACACATAACCACTTCCTGCTTCATCAGAAACTAATACTTCAAACATCCCTGAGAATGAAGGCACATCAAACACACAAAAGCAAATCCCTGAACCTATTAATGAGTCTGTTGAACCCGAAAATCAGCTTAAGAGGTCATCATGGTCCAAAAGGCCTACTAATTTTGATGATTATGTAACATACCTTAATGTAGATGATTTGGATTTAGGAAAGTGTAATGATCAGGGTTTTGAAAACTGGACCGGACCGACTGATTCAACCGGTTAAACCGGGAACCGGTAGAGTCACCTGGTCGATTAGCTGAAATAAACCGTTTCGCACAGAACCGGCCGGTTTAGGAAGAAACCGGGTCGAACCGCTTTATAGACCAATTGGACCGGGTTAATGAACTTATAGATGTCCGGTAGGGGTGAGCAAATAACCGAATTAACCGACTTAACCGAACCGAACAATTAACCGATGGTTCGGTTAAGCCATAACCGATTAACCAAAAATTATGGTTCGGTTTCGGTTTTAGCGTGTGCCATAACTGAATTAACCGAAGTGAATCGATTTTAAATATAGCTATTCAAAATTTAAGTTTATTCTCTATCTTCTTGTTTAGTCTTTTATATTCAACTTTAAAAAACATAAAAAATAGAGAAGGTCATATGCAATCAGTAGCAACAATTCTAAATAAAGAATTTGGCATTGTCTTACTCATTTTCGTAAATATATGCAATCAACATGCATGAAAGAATTCAATAAATAAACAATCTGTGCAAAACTCATAATTTCATGAAAGTGAAATGTATAACTATTTGTGCCATCGTCATATGTCATGGACATATTGAACCAAAAACGCATTAACGCATACTGTTAGATAATCCAGATGAAGCTAGTAGTGTGCAACTGTGCATTGCCTTTAAACAAATATACCAAATATGTTAGATAACAAGAATGATTTAACATGAAAACTCAAACAGAAAATGGTCATATTTGCATGTTTTTTTTCTAACAAGAATCATTTCCAATATGTCTTCACCATTTCAAATGTTAGCATACTTGGGGTTCGATTAGAGCATTAAAATGAAGGAAACTGATATCCTTCAAAATCTAAACATAAAAAAATTAAAGTAATTAAATGTTATTATTGTTGTAAAGGGATATAGGTTCTATTGCCCTTCTCATGTTACTCGCATAGTAGAAACTCGGCATGCTGAGTTTCTAGAAAACTCTAAGGTCAGTGGGAGCAGTGAAAGTCAAGCCTTTGATTTCCAAGAAGGCAAGAGGAGGGGGATGGGCTCATTATCATTACCTCCTCTAACACCTCTTATACATGACACTGCACCACTTCCTGCTTCCTCAGAAACTAATACTCCAAACATCCCTGAGAATGAAGGCACATCATACACACAAAAGCAAATCCCCGAACCTATTAATGAGTCTGTTGAACTTGAAAATCAGCTTAGGAGGTCATCATGCTCCAAAAGGCCTACTAATTTTGATGATTATGTAACATACCTTAACGAAGCTGATTTGGATTTAGGAAAATGTAATGATCCAACCTCTTATAATGAAGCCATTAGTAGTGATTAGTCTTCTGAATGGAATAAAGCTATGGTTGATGAGCTTGATTCCATGAATAAGAATGGCTCTTGGGAATTGATTGAGTTACCCAAGGGTGCAAAACCCGTACGTTATAATGGGTTTACAAAACAAAATTAGACCCGAATGGAAACGTCGAACGCTATAAAGCATGATTGGTTGCTAAAGGCTATACGCAAAAAGAGAGAATTGATTATCAAGAAACCTTCTCACCTGTCTCACGGAAGGATTTTTTGAGGATCGTTATGGCATTGGTAGCTCATTTTGATTTAGAGTTACATCAGATGGATACCAAACCGCTTTCCTTAATGGTGACTTACATGAGGAAGTGTTTATGACTCAACCTGGACGCTTTAAACTTGAAGGTCAAGAACAATTAGTCTGTAAGTTAAATAAATCCACATACGGGTTAAAATAGGAATCACGTCAGTGGCACCTAAAATTTGGTGAAATCATGAAGAAACAAGGCTTTATTAAGAATCAAGTGGATCAATGCACCTACCTCAAAATAAGTGGGAGCAACTTTGCTATACTTTTCCATTATATGGATGATATCCTTTTGGCAAGTAATAGTTTATATTTGTTGCATGAGTCAAAGCGATTACTCTCACGTAATTTTGACACGAAGGATCTCAGAGAAGCTTCTTATGTAATAGACATTGAAATACACCGATCGTACCAATGGAGCATTAGGTTTATCCCAGAAGGCTTATATTGATCGTGTTCTTACACGTTATAACATGCAACGTTGCTCTCCATCAGTAGCTCCAGGGAGATGTTTTTGGTTCTTTTCAATGCCCAAAAACAGAGGTAGAAAAGGAGAAAATGAGATTGATACCTTATGCTTCTTTAGTAGGAAGCATGATGTATGCTCAAGTCTGTACTCTTCCATATATCATATATATTGCTAGAATGCTAGGCCGATATCAATCTAATCCTGGCCTAGATCATTAGAAAGCAGCAAAGAAAGTATTGCGATACCTACAAGGAACGAAAGACTATACTTTGACGTACAAAAGAACTTATAATTTGGAAGTAGTATTCTGACTTTTCTAAATGCAAAGATGATAAGAAATTAACCTCGGGGTATATTTTTATGCTAACAGGCGGACCAATTTCAAGGAGGAGTCATAAGAAACAGTTGACAATAACCTCAACAATGATGGCAGAATATGTTGTTGTATATAATGCAACTTGTCATGGGATGTTGTTAAGAAATATGATAAGTGAACTCAAAGTTGTAAACTCCATATCACGATCATTAAAGATTTACTGTGACAACTCAGTTCCAGTTAGTGTCTCGAACAGTAACAGTTCAAGTGGAGCTGGATTATATCTAAATAAAAAGTACTTGCTCGTATATGAACTAGTGGAGGAAAATAACCTTTGTATTGATTACATTAACACTAAAGATATGCTAGCAGATCCAATGAATAAAGGTCTGCCACCCAAAATTTTCCAAGAACTTGTAATAAGGATGGGTTTTAGTGAAGACCTTGTATGATAGCATACAGTGTGTGTGAATGATTATTATTTCCCCGACTGCTTTATTTTGTCTATACTAATGTTTGTGTACACCTTATTATCTATAGACCAAACTTATGCAAATTAATTAATTACTTTAAAGGGGAATTTTTTTTATAATGTGGCCCAAATGGTTGGAGCCTTTCACATGGGGGCTCGATTTGATTTTGCTTGCACAATAGGGCTCATCGCCACACCTAATGACGATTTTCTCTTCATGCCGTAGGCCCGTCAGGTGGTTGCAGGAAGTTATACCAGATTGAAGAAACTCCCACACCCAATGGCGAGCTTCTCTGTAACTCGCCACTACCTCCGGCGAGCTTCCCGTCCCCCACGCGCTACAAACTCGCCAGAACAGTGGGCGACTTTCTCCTTGAAGCTTGTTGGTGGTTATGGCGATTTTCTTGGACTTGTCAAATCAACAAAAAAGTTTGCAATCCTTGTTTATGCATCAGGAAGGTGAGTGCTGAATTCATGGCATGTGACCTTCATTGGATACCATCGGGAAAGGAATTGAGGCATGAAGACAAAAAAAAAGGAGAGGTGTAACACCTGCCACAAAAAATGTCCAAGAAATGCTAAGGTTAGAACCTAGAAAGATTTGTGTATTTAAAGTACCAAAGTCTAAGGTTAAAAGTGAAAATTTTAGGAAATTGAGTAGATATCGGACCGACATCTCTTATCATATTGGTCCGAAGCAAACTAAGCTCAGATGTCGGACCGAAGCGAAATCAAATCAGATATTGGACCGACATCCTTATTCATATCGGTCCGCAATTGGTTGTATGTCGGTTATCGGACTGACATCAATACATAGCGGTCTGCAAACCTCCTCTCAACCGCAATTTGTGGTGCTGACATGTTCCAATGATACAACCCTTGGGTCTAGATATCGGACAGACATGGTCCACATATCGGTCCGATACGGTCACAAATATGTTCAGTCCAATCAGATTAAGACATCTAGGGCTGACGTGTGTATAGACGGATGTCGGACCGACATCCCCTATGATATCGGTCCGACATGGACCCAAAACTCAGCCTATAAATAGCTGATCGATCTCAGTCGAATTCTCTCATCCAAAACTTGATTCCAACTCTCAAAACTTGTTCCAGGAGATCCCTAGCCCACTCCCGATGATCCCAGTCCAACTCCCGCTCATTTTAGCTCCCCGTTTAAGAAGAAAAGCTCGTAGAAGTGCCGATACGCTAGAGAAATCAAGTTAAGAAGCTAGTTTATAAGCTTTCAACTTAGAGGCTCATTCCTATAAAATAAGGTGAATACTTTATCTCTTTCAAAACTTGTGTCAAACATTTACATTTACGAAAATGGTCAAATAAAGGTTAAGGTTCAACGTTCTTCTATGAAAAAAGCATTCGGGCCATAGGTATACGTAAAACTTACAAGGGATACATGGGTCTCGGGTGAGAGTCCCGGATTATGGCCGGTGATTATCTTATAACAAATTCGGAGGCGTTGTGACATCTCTGAAAAAAAAAAAAAAAAACTTTGACTTTCGAAAAGTCAAAATCATTTCCATAAGCATCCAATCGTTCAAATCCATAAAAATTTGAAATGTTTAAAACCTTCTAATCTCGTTTCAACGCATTAGCAATCGAAAGGAGCAAGTAATTCGCTGAGATAGTTATCAATTTCGAATTTTGAGGACCCAAATCTAAAACCCGCGTTATTGATAACCCAAGTTTCGAAACCCACAAATCTCGTTCGTTTCCAACTGCAAATACGTTTTCGGTGGAGCTACTCACCCTATATATACCACATCAATCCCCAATCGAGTTTTACCACAAAAATTCGTCCCCTTTTTCCTCCCTGTTTTCCCGATCGGCGCTAGGTGCTTCCGGCCGTTAAACTCAACAGCGATTCGGAGCCTTTCTGTGAGGATATCGATTTCAGGTATCATCCTCTAATTTGTTCTTGGTGTAACAAGAAAATCGATTTAAGGTTGGGATACCTGGGTTACGATCTGCATATATGCAAGGAAGAAGATGGGTTTTGGAAATGAAGTTGAATGTTTTTGTTTTCAAAAATTTAATCATATGAAGCCTTAGCCTAGTGGTTAAAGCTCTTTTGTAATACCACAAATGTCATGGGTTCGAGACCCATGGACCATTTTTCTATTTTTTTAATGTTGTTTTTGTTACACACACACATATATATATATATATATAAATACATACATTAGTATGTTTTTAAACAAATAATATTATTAAACCAAAATTCTTTTTTTTAGAATTTCCAATTAACTAAGATGTTACTTGTAATATTTTATTTTAGTAAAAATAAATAAAAGGTATTCCTTTCCTTTAAATGGCATAAATAATCTATGTATTTTCTTTTAAATAGCATAAAGAGATTTTGTATACTTTTTATTTTTATAAAAGATTTTGCGAGAAACTATTTAAAGTTATGTTGTTATTTGAAACTAATAGCGTTATTTAACTCGTGAACTATTTATATATTATTAAACATTATTTAAAGAGTTCGTTTTTTTTTAAAACATAAGAATTATAAAATATATTTTATGAATCCTTAAAACTTGATCAAACGCTTTAATTAAAAACTTGATTTTCTTAATTCCTTTTTACGTCTAGAATTATATTTTCACTATAACACTTGATTCCTATTTAAAACCTTCTAGTATTTAGCATATCTATTTCAATCCTTATGAAATACACAGTTGCACTTTAGTCCTTATCTTTTCCCAAACTTACCGGACACATCCTAAACTCGGTTAAAGTGTACAAATAGAGTAAACTTCAAACTGGTATGTAGCTATCTGACAAATAGTAAGGTTCTGGCTAGGAAAGACGGGGTTCTGATCCGGCCAACTCTTTCCTGGGAACTTTACTGTTGGAGGTACTACTCTAGTATGATAATCACTCTAGTATACGATGACTACTTTCCTCTAATTACAAAACAACCCCTCATCTTTCCACGATTCTGTAAACTAATTCAAACTCGAACTTATTTAGGCATCTTCTAATCTAAGTTACTTCAGCAATCAAGATCAATCCCACCTGCTGCAAGGTGAGTTCATAGCCCCTTTTTGCTTTCTATTTTGGGGTGGAAAACATGCTCTTATATCAAAACTGAAACCAAGTCTTGAGTCAAAACTATACTTTGCATTCAATAACAAACTTCTAATTCTAGTAACATTAAACTGATTTATACATGTTGCAAATGTCATTTTTACTACAAAGTCTCTCTTATTTCTAAAACTACACAACCATTAACTTCGGGGAAGCCACGGGAGTACGTAAATAGATCTATTGGCCTGACTAGCCCATTCAGTTCTCGGGTTGATGCATGCCAATCAATTCCGAGCGTCCTTCAAGTTGTGGATTCTGATCAACTTGGAAGGAGCTGGGTGTTCAGAAACTGCATTCTTGACACTTATACTATAGTCTAACACCCTGACAAGGTGTTGGGCGGGAGAGCTATCGATCACTAGGGTTGGTTGTGAACTCATGTATGATAGTTTAAATTACTTGGAATTTGAAACTTGTTTATGATTGTTTCTGGTTATCTATTGTATTATATCTATCAAATCCTATGTTCTCACCAACTTTTTAGTTGACCTATTTTAACATGTTTTTCAGGTAATGGAAACTAGTTTGCTGTCGTGCTCACGCTAGGATTCAAGGATAAGGCTTAGTGGACGTAGCATAGACTTAAATTGAAAATGAAACTATTTGGTTATTTGCTTTATTTGAATTAAACTTGATGTAATGACTATCGGTTTTTCAATAAATTCCTTAGTACTTTCTTTATTCCATGTGTAATGATTCAATTTCATCGCCCCTCGTGTTTCCGCCTTGGCGGGGGTGTGACAGATTGGTATCAGAGCCTTGGTTATAGAGAATTAGGCCACATAGCATAAGACCTAGACTATAACCCTAGGAATCCCCCACATTAGAAATTTCATGCACACATGTACTAACGCGCTAACTTTTCTCTTCTAGACATGTCGTCCTATTCTGCTGACGTTTCCGGCAATACACGCGATAGTTCAGAACTACCCTCTTTTGGAAAATTAGTTAGCTCAATCAATTGGAGCCAACTAGCCCGAGACATGGAAGACCCTGAGCTGCGATCCGATGCAACGAGCCCCTATCGCCCAGAGATTGTCCTTATCACCTGAATGATCAATCCTATACTTCCCGAGATCAGCTTCAAGAAAAGAAGAATTGGAGCTACCCGCTTTTCTGCTAGCCGACCCCCGAAGATACGACAAGTAGAAGACGGTGCTGAGACGATTCCTTAATTACTCTCATCAAAACTAAGTGCCCTAATGGTGGATGATAGGAACATGTGTAATCTGGAAGAGTAGGTACCTGTACATTAAAGATTCTGTCTAGGAAAGATGTGGTGTATAAATCCCTCCTGGACCCGTCATATCTTCCTGGGAATCTTTGATGTGAGTATCGCTTATAGGCTAAAACACATCTTTCTAGCGTCTATCATATGGACCCGGAGTTTGATTAGTCATTTTATTTTCCAATTTAAGTTCAAGTTCTAGACATTATGTATCTATCTTTCCTCGTTTGTAATTTGGAACTATTTAATTATGAATGAAATTCTATCTTTAGTTGCTTTATAATTCTATCTATCATTTGTCATCTTATCTTGTCATATCTAACATTGCCATTCATTTTGATCTTCGCTAGAATGCCTCCTCGACGTGACACCACCCAAGTTAATGAAATTGCTACCATCATCACCAACCAACTTGCTAATGTCTTACCCGGTATGGTCACTCAAGTGAGTGAAGCACTCCGCAATGCTGGGACTGCAGGTGGCAACATCAACAATGCCTCCTACAAGACTTTTCTAGCCTGCAAGCCTGTTGAGTTCTTCGGCAGTGAAGGTGCCACTAGTCTGCTTCAGTGGTTTGAAAAGATGGAGTCCACCCTTAACATGTGTGATTGCCCTGAAAATCTGAAGGTCAAATATGCTTCCAGTGCCTTCCAGAAAAGAGCCCTTACTTGGTGGAACGCCCAGGTGAGAACTAGAGGAAGGGAGCCTGCTCTGGCTATGCCTTGGAACGACTTTAAGGAGTTAATGATCTCTGAGTTCTGCCCGAAGAATGAACTCCAAAAGATTGAAGTTGAATTCTGGAACCATGTTATGGATGGAGGTGAACACATGGAATACACTACTCGGTTCCATGAGTTATGCACTCTCGTGCCACACATGGTAACTCCCCTGAGTCGCATGATAGACCGTTATATTAGAGGATTGGTCCCTCAAGTTAGAGGCCACACTATGTCAGCTTCTCCTGCTACTCTCGAGGCTGCAATTCTTCTGTCTGCCTCTTTAACTGATGATCTGGTCAAGTCAGGGGTGCTATCAAGAAAAGGATCAAAGAAAGCTAAGGAGGACTATAGTAAGAGACCAGCTAAGAAGCAAAAGACAGCTAAGAACTTTGCTATGGCAACTCCTGCTATACCAGTGAATGCAGTTGCTCCAACCCCTCAGTCCACTGCCCGGAAGCCCTACACCGGTAACCTACCCAAGTGCCCCCGATGCCCATTTCACCACCATGGTGAGTGTCGCAAATGCAACAAATGCGGCAAACTTGGCCACACGAACCGTTTCTGCAAAGAGTCTCCTGCCGCAGCTAATGCCAACAATGCTGTTGTGGCAACCGTTGCCCCTGGGAACAACACTGTCAGGGCTTGTTACGAGTGTGGTGGTCTGGATCACTTTAGAGACCGTTGTCCTAGGTTGAACCGAGGCAATAACAACAACACTCCAGCGGCAAATGGTCGAGCTTTCGTTATTGGAGCACCTGAAGCTCGTCAAGATCCAGCCGTCGTCACGGGTACATTTCTCTTAGACAATCATTTTGTTTCTATTTTGTTCGATACCGGTGCGGACAAAAGTTTTGTCTCCACTGATTTCGAGCCCATGCTTAATTTGAGACCTACTAAGCTAGATTCTGCTTATACTATTGAGTTAGCTAACGGTAAACTGATTCGTGCTCATACTGTTGTCCGAGGTTGTTCACTAACACTCGAAGATCACTCCTTCCCTATTGATCTTATCCCCATGGAACTCGGCAGCTTCGACGTAGTTGTTGGAATGGACTGGCTATCCAACAATCATGCCGAAATCATTTGTGCCGACAAAGTGGTTCGTATCCCTCTAGCATCTGGTGATACTCTAAACATTCATGGAGAGAAACCCGGTAAAAACCTGAAGATTGTTTCATGTATGAAGGCTCGTAGCTATCTTAAAAAGCATGATACTGTGGCTTTCTTAGCTCATATAGTCGAGAAGAAATATGAGGGAAAGAAGATACAAGATGTTCCCATTATCAAAGACTACCCAGAAGTGTTCCCTGATGATTTGCCCGGATTACCTCCGATCCGACAAGTTGAGTTCCGGATTGACCTTGTACCCGGAGCAACCCCTATTGCCAAATCACCCTACCGTTTAGCCCCATCTGAGATGAAGGAACTATCCAGCCAGCTACAAGAACTTCTCGACAAAGGATTTATTCGACCAAGCTTCTCACCCTGGGGAGCTCCAATCCTGTTTGTCAAGAAGAAAGATGGTTCGTTTCGCATGTGTATCGACTATAGAGAGTTGAACAAACTGACCGTCAAGAATCGGTATCCACTTCCGAGAATTGATGATCTGTTTGACCAACTACAAGGAGCCACTTGCTTTTCAAAGATTGATCTCCGATCTGGATATCACCAACTCAGAGTTCTAAAAGAAGACACACCTAAAACTTATCCTAGAACTTCTAAAAAAAAAGGAACAACTCTATGCTAAATTCTCTAAATGTGAATTCTGGCTAAGAGAAGTTCAATTCCTGGGTCATGTTATCAACGACAAGGGTATACATGTCGACCCATCCAAGATTGAAGCAGTCAAGAACTGGAATGCACCTAAAACCCCTTCAGAGATCCGTTCTTTTCTGGGTTTAGCAGGGTACTATCGAAGGTTCATCTCGAATTTCTCGAGAATTGATCTGCCACTCACTTCCTTGACTCAGAAAAACAAACCTTTCATTTGGGAACAGAAACAAGAAGACGCGTTCCAGTTGCTCAAAGAGAAGTTATGCAATGCACCTATCCTAACCCTTCCCGATGGCAACGACGACTTTGTCGTATATTGCGACGCTTCCAACCAAGGTCTCGGTTGCGTACTCATGCAACGAGATAAAGTCATTGCCTATGCGTCTAGACAGCTCAAGGTGCATGAAAAGAACTACACCACTCATGATCTTGAGTTAGGTGCTGTGGTATTTGCTCTAAAAATTTGGAGACACTACTTGTACGGTACCAAGTGTGTTATTTATACAGATCACAAGAGCCTACAGCATATCTTTGACCAGAAGGAACTCAACATGAGACAAAGACGTTGGGTTGAACTACTGAGTGACTATGATTGCGAGATCCGTTACCACCCTGGTAAAGCAAATGTAGTAGCAGACGCACTCAGCCGGAAGGAAAGAATCAAACCCTCACGCATTCGTGCATTGGGAATGATTGTTCAAACTAGCCTTCAAGCCCAAATCCTTCAAGCCCAAATACAAGCTCTTGTCACGATTGATTTGAAGACTGAACTCGCAAGCATATCTGAAAATCAATTAGAGCCCAAGTCCGATGAAGTTCTCTACTTTATGGACCGAATATGGATTCCCAGTTTTAATAACCTTAGAGGACTCATTTTGGATGAAGCCCACAAGTCCCACTACTCAGTTCATCCTGGTTCCGATAAAATGTACCAAGACCTTCGAGATTTTTATTGGTGGCCCGGAATGAAGAAAGACATAGCTCTGTACGTTGGGAAGTGTCTTACTTGTCTGAAAGTCAAAACTGAGCACCAGAAACCCTCAGGATTACTCCAGCAACCTGAAATCCCTCAATGGAAATGGGAGCAAATTTCCATGGATTTCATCACCAAACTCCCTAGAACCTCTAGCGGACACGACTCAATCTAGGTCATAGTCGATCGTTTGACTAAGTCTGCTCATTTCCTCCCTATCCGTGAGGACTACAAAATGGAAAAACTAGCCAAGCTCTACATGAACGAAGTTATTACTCGTCATGGTGTACCCGTATCCATCATTTCTGACCGTGATAGTCGCTTCACATCCAGATTCTGGAAATCCCTACAGAAATCCTTAGGGACGCGTGTGGATCTTAGCACGGCTTATCACCCTCAAACCGATGGCCAAAGCGAAAGGACCATACAAACCCTAGAGGACATGCTAAGAGCTTGTGTAATCGACTTTGGTGGAAACTGGGACACACACTTACCTCTCATCGAGTTCTCGTACAATAATAGTTATCACACCAGCATCAAGTGTGCACCTTTCGAAGCCTTGTACGGAAGGAAATGCTGATCACCTGTGTGTTAGACTGAAATTGGTGATAATCAGATAACTGGTCCTGAGCTCATTCAAGAAACCTCAGACAAAGTGTTCAAGATTCAAGAGAGACTCAAGGCCGCCCGAGATCGTCAGAAAAGTTACGCTGATAATCGAAGAAAGCCCCTCGAGTTTCAAATCGGTGACAGAGTCTTACTTAAAGTTTCCCCCTGGAAAGGAGTTGTCCGTTTCGGGAAGAAGGGTAAACTTGCACCTAGGTATGTTGGGCCATTCGAGATCCTGGAAAGGATTGGTCCAGTTGCCTACAAACTTCGACTACCTCAAGGACTCAGCGGTATCCATGACACTTTCCATGTGTCTAATCTTAAGAAGTGCTTAGCCGATGACCCTTTACCTATCCCCTTGGATGAGATTCAGATTGACGACAAGTTACGCTTTGTTGAAAAACCAGTTGAGATCATGGATCGTGATGCCAAAAGGCTAAGGCAAAGTCGCATTCCGGTAGTTAAAGTCAGATGGAACTCTAAGCGAGGTCATGAGTTCACCTGGGAACGTGAAGACCAGATGAAGCTCAAGTACCCTCACCTTTTTCATGCTACCACAGACTCTACTAGTGCAATTTCGGGACGAAATTCTTCTAACTAGGGGAGACTGTGACATCTCTGAAAAAAAAAAAGAAAAAACTTTGACTTTCGAAAAGTCAAAATCATTTCCATAAGCATCCAATCGTTCAAATCCATAAAAATTTGAAATGTTTAAAACCTTCTAATCTCGTTTCAACGCATTAGCAATCGAAAGGAGCAAGTAATTCGCTGAGATATCAATTTCGAATTTTGAGGACCCAAATCTAAAACCCGTGTTATAGATAACCCAAGTTTTGAAACCCACAAATCTCGTTCGTTTCCAATTGCAAATACGTTTTCGGTGGAGCTACTCACCCTATATATACCACATCAATCCCCAGTCGAGTTTTACCACAAAAATTCGTCCCCTTTTTCCTCCCTGTTTTCCCGATCGGCGCTAGGTGCTTCCGGCCGTTAAACTCAACAGCGATTCGGAGCCTTTCTGTGAGGATATCGATTTCAGGTATCATCCTCTAATTTGTTCTTGGTGTAACAAGAAAATCGATTTAAGGTTGGGATACCTGGGTTACGATCTGCATATATGCAAGGAAGAAGATGGGTTTTGGAAATGAAGTTGAATGTTTTTGTTTTCAAAAATTTAATCATATGAAGCCTTAGCCTAGTGGTTAAAGCTCTTTTGTAATACCACAAATGTCATGGGTTCGAGACCCATGGACCATTTTTCTATTTTTTTAATGTTGTTTTTGTTACACACACACACACATATATATATATATATATATATATATATATATATATATATATATATATACATACATTAGTATGTTTTTAAACAAATAATATTATTAAACCAAAATTCTTTTTTTTAGAATTTCTAATTAACTAAGATGTTACTTGTAATATTTTATTTTAGTAAAAATAAATAAAAGGTATTCCTTTCCTTTAAATGGCATAAATAATCTATGTATTTTCTTTTAAATAGCATAAAGAGATTTTGTATACTTTTTATTTTTATAAAAGATTTTGCGAGAAACTATTTAAAGTTATGTTGTTATTTGAAACTAATAGCGTTATTTAAACTCGTGAACTATTTATATATTATTAAACACTATTTAAAGAGTTCGTTTTTTTTAAAACATAAGAATTATAAAATATATTTTATGAATCCTTAAAACTTGATCAAACGCTTTAATTAAAAACTTGATTTTCTTAATTCCTTTTTACGTCTAGAATTATATTTTCACTATAACACTTGATTCCTATTTAAAACCTTCTAGTATTTAGCATATCTATTTCAATCCTTATGAAATACACAGTTGCACTTTAGTCCTTATCTTTTCCCAAACTTTCGGACACATCCTAAACTCGGTTAAAGTGTACAAATAGAGTAAACTTCAAACTGGTATGTAGCTATCTGACAAATAGTAAGGTTCTGGCTAGGAAAGACGGGGTTCTGATCCGGCCAACTCTTTCCTGGGAACTTTGCTGTTGGAGGTACTACTCTAGTATGATAACCACTCTAGTATACGATGACTACTTTCCTCTAATTACAAAACAACCCCTCATCTTTCCACGATTCTGTAAACTAATTCAAACTCGAACTTATTTAGGCATCTTCTAATCTAAGTTACTTCAGCAATCAAGATCAATCCCACCTGCTGCAAGGTGAGTTCATAGCCCCTTTTTGCTTTCTATTTTGGGGTGGAAAACATGCTCTTATATCAAAACTGAAACCAAGTCTTGAGTCAAAACTATACTTTGCATTCAATAACAAACTTCTAATTCTAGTAACATTAAACTGATTTATACATGTTGCAAATGTCATTTTTACTACAAAGTCTCTCTTATTTCTAAAACTACACAACCATTAACTTCGGGGAAGCCACGGGAGTACGTAAATAGATCTATTGGCCTGACTAGCCCATTCAGTTCTCGGGTTGATGCATGCCAATCAATTCCGAGCGTCCTTCAAGTTGTGGATTCTGATCAACTTGGAAGGAGCTGGGTGTTCAGAAACTGCATTCTTGACACTTATACTATAGTCTAACACCCTGACAAGGTGTTGGGCGGGAGAGCTATCGATCACTAGGGTTGGTTGTGAACTCATGTATGATAGTTTAAATTACTTGGAATTTGAAACTTGTTTATGATTGTTTCTGGTTATCTATTGTATTATATCTATCAAATCCTATGTTCTCACCAACTTTTTAGTTGACCTATTTTAACATGTTTTTCAGGTAATGGAAACTAGTTTGCTGTCGTGCTCACGCTAGGATTCAAGGATAAGGCTTAGTGGACGTAGCATAGACTTAAATTGAAAATGAAACTATTTGGTTATTTGCTTTATTTGAATTAAACTTGATGTAATGACTATCGGTTTTTCAATAAATTCCTTAGTACTTTCTTTATTCCATGTGTAATGATTCAATTTCATCGCCCCTCGTGTTTCCGCCTTGGCGGGGGTGTGACAGGCGTGGACCTATCCGTTGTTATAAGACATGACGCCAGTGTATACAGTGGTGCATATAGTCAGGACATGGGCCTGCTGAGTGTGTAGATTGAACAAAAAATTGTGATTATGAAATTAATACTTGTTTGTGCTAAATGAATTTACTGTCAAGATAATTGTATTGACCGGCATTTGCGCTGACATTTCATTTTTAAAATTTTTTCAGGAAATGAATAAAGTGAAAATGAAAATGAAAAAGGAGATACGGGCTGACATAAGATCTGACCCAGGAATGAATATTGAGAAAGGATAACTTGCACGTTGGATTCTCAGGCCCCGTGCATAGGAAATCCTAAAAGATGAAAGAGGAGATAGGACCAAGGAAATGATCAACCTTGGATAGTACGATTTCCAATGGCTTAAAACTTGTCCAATGGAGACAAGAGATGTATTTGGTTTCAAACTCTGTTTTGTAATAAAATGAAAAAAAGGTATTTAATTCCCTGTGTTTATAAAATAAATACAAGGCTTTTGTTTTCTAACCGGGTCTTGATATTTACAAATACAACCCTTGAGGTTGATACGAATGTTGAAACGATCCTTGTGAAAAGACTTCCGCTGTGTTTTACAAAAAAACTCTGAAATCAACGCAGATACCAATCGGTGTCGCACACGTCCACGGGTCCTGGTGTGACAAGGTTGGTACCAGAGCCACAGGTTTTAGCGAATTAGATACATGGAATTAGTATCTAAGTTTCAACCATAAGTTATATGATGCTTTAAAATTAAGATAAGAAAACAAGGTAACCTTCTGACCGATATGTAGTTATCTGACGAACGGAATGTTCTGTCTAAGGAAAGAGTGGTGTATAAATCTCTTCTAGACCCGTCATTCTTTCCTGGGAACATCTCTGTTAGAGGTACTGCTCTGGAAAGATAACCATCCTTGTAGAGCTTTAGTTAAGATAAGGATACTTGCCTTAGTATCTAAGTCTTGACCTAAAGAATAAGATAAGCATTAAAAACTTTAAGTTGCAGATGTCTGGAGTTAACTTTGTACATGTTTATTATGATCTCAATCATCCAATAAAGCAAGAATCACCTGAATATCATCCCTTGGGTTCACAAATGAATCCCATTTCTTCGCCCTACTACAACAAGGATCCATTTGCTATCCTTCCGGATAACGCCACTCCTGAATATCATCCCCAGTCCCATGATACCTTAAGCCAATGTATGGAAGCTGGATCTGATTTTAGAAATTGGAACAATGAAGTCCCATTACAGCAAGGAAATGATGAGACTGAGTCTAGTCAGGCCTATCAGAACATGTCAACCGTCAACCGAAGAAGAATCTTATTATTTTGTATCTGAACAAACCGAAACTCCAGTTATGTATGATCTGTATATGTTTCCAGAACCAGTCTATCATGGTCCTTTTGAAACCTATTTTCAAGCTCCTCCAGAATACCAAAATGCTTATAACGATATTATGGTTGGACTTCGTCAACCTCCACCCAAATATGGTTATGAGGAAAGTATGCCTTCTTCTCCTATTGAGTGCCTAGATCGTTCGTTGCGCCAAATGGACGAAGTGACATGGGAGAAAATCATGGATAAGGCAAGAACCAAATTTTATGGACAGCAAGTCTATGAATATGGCGAAAGCCTGATGATCCTTGGTGAAGAGTTGATGAAGGATTAAAAACCTGTGATGTATTTTATTTTCTTGTAATATATATTTTCTAATGATATAATAAAATTCATTTTGTTTTACTCTGTACAGTTATGGTTGGAAAAGGAAAAGGTCATAGCTTTCTTCGTAAATTTGCACCAGCTAATTACTTTGAACGTAAAACAAATGAAACTACTATAGAAAATAATGAGGAAACTGAAAGCTCAACTTTCAGAAGCCTCGGAAAAAATAGGAAACCCAAATGTTCCCTATAATCCTTCTATAAGTTTTCATTCTGCTCCTACTGCCGGAAGCTATAATATCACTCCAATCTAATCACATAATTTTCATGAAGGATACGCTGAAATGCCTTATGAAAATAAATATGATCCTAAAGAAGAAGAACGAGCTGATTCTAATAAACTATACGTTCCATACTATGAGACTGTTCCTTTCCCTGCTCCTCATATAAACGATAATGCATCGGGAAGTGAAAGGGAACAAATGTTGTTGAATCGAATAGCTGAACTTGAACAAGAAAAAGTTAAAGTTGAAGCTAGGAATGCTTTGTTGGTTCAAGCTCTTGAAGAAAAGAATTTTATAAATTTCTAGAAACAATGATTTCTATATATACTCTTTTCTTATATATATTTCATCAATAAAAAGTTTTGTTTTGATTTCGATCTTGTTTCTTTTATAGCATGTCTAAATGAACCAGACCTTCTTACAATACAAGAGGAAAGAGGAAACAAGCAGTAATTGAAAATGCTGCTGAAATCCCCGATTCTCGTAAAGAACTGCGGAAATTGATTGCAGAAGGAATCAAGGATTCCCTTCCAATGATATTTATCAAAATTGAAAAAAGACAAGCAGATAAGCTATATGTTCAGCCTTCCATTCCAAAATCTGTCCATTCTCAACCTATAACTCAACATACTCGAACTATAACTTAGTCCAAACCGTTACTCTCAAACAAGAGGGTTCTGCTACCCATCCAACTAAGAAAACTAAAGAATATTACCATAACTCTTCTGACGTTGAATGTATGGGTAATAATTATGGCCATTTAGAAAAGAAGAGGAAGATTTTTGGCTGTACCTATAAGATGTTTCAAGATTGAAAACCTTACAATTTCTCTGGAAGAGAAGGAGGAATAGCCACATTAAGGTGGATTGAAAAGACTGAGTCTGTGCTTGCTATAAGCAAGTGTGCCGAGGAAGATAAAGTTCTTTATGCTTCCAATCTATTTAAAGACCAAGCTTTAGAATAGTGGAACAACATTGTTGCTGCCAAGGGAAGATGTCACAACCCGACCAGGGGCTAGGCGTGATGATCGAATACCAAAACAAAACACAGCGGAAATAACGTGACATATATATTATAAATGTCATAGGTACAAACTAAGTCAAAATTTACATTTACAAAGGTACTTGTTATCTATATACTAACTAAAAATAAAATAAAGTAAAGTGATGGGTTCTATTTTCCCATCAAATCTTTCTCGGGTGAAGTCTATGGCTCGGCATAAGTCTTCTAAAAGGAGTCATCTATCTTCAAGCAAGCTTGTGTCTAAGTTGTTAGTTTCCCAACTTGAGAAAGGTACTTGAATACATGCTTAAAAATACTGTGTCAACTAAAAAGTTGGTGAGTTCACGAGTTTAGGTAATAAAGCATATGTATAGAGAATCTAAAAATGTATGGTGCAAAATTAAACACGTTCACAATCAACCATGTACCCACAACCCTTGGACATCTAGAAATAATAATAATATAACCCTAACCCATACCCCTTATTGTTATGGGTCTAATTACTCATGCCTGCCAACATAAGTTAAACTGTTAAACGAATATATGTCACAAGATATATATTATCATTCAATGATTATCATTCCATGGGAGGTTGTCCCGGTTACGTCGGGCCCATGGTGTGCGGGGGTTTCACCAGATAGTACTACCCATATATTCGCCGGCTCCAAAGGAGTTAATGATTGTGTGCTAGAGATCGGGGATTCGTTATGGCAGCTAGAACGGCCTTATTTAATTATTACACCAAGTATGTAAACGGTATCGAAGCATGTAATCACTCCAAAAGTTTAAGTAAAAGAGGAGAAAATCACATGAACTCACCTGGTAATCTTGTATATGACAAATCAATATGCTAAAGTTGCGAGCTTGCTATCGTGTGTGTAGTCATTAAAACAATTCCTAATTACAATGGTGACATTAGTATGTTGTACTAGAGTCATGTCATTAGCCGTGTGGTTGAGCTCGACCGATTCGTTAAAGTGTTGGGGCAATTTTGGTAAAAATCTTGAGTTGTAAACCTCCATTTATTATTCTAACAGATGTACTATAAAAGTGTTTGTTCGACTTAGTATTCTTGTATAGTAGTAATACTTGTGTATATGCTCTATTATAAGTAGTAAAATAATGTTTCGACCCGAATCAAAGTAATACTAAGTATTACAATAATGGTTTGCTTCAGATAAGGTAACACTAGCCATTATTTACTTACACGATATATGTGTATAAACATAAATATACATATTTAAGTAGTTATATTTGTTTTGAAAATAATAATCAAAGTATATGGTTATGTATATAAGTATGAAAGATTTCACCAATATATATATGTATGTTATATATCGTAAGTATTAAATCTAGTTATAGGGATTGGTTTGCAAGTATCGGTAAAATGCCTAAACTTGTATTTACATGAAACCACATAAAAATATTTTGTATCGAAAGTAAATATTTGAAGTTTATAAAATGTTTGTATATATAAATATACATGAGATATGTATAAAGTATTATGTCAAATATCGTTTTCGTTAGCTAATAATAGGGTTAGGTAAGCATGTATGTATATGTAAGTGAAATAAGGTTGTACATGATTAAATACGTGTTGAGTAGTAATAACTATAAACATAAGTATAATAATTTTACTATGTAATAAAAAGTAAATGTTGTATAATAATAATAGTAAGCAATAAAAGTAACGATATCACTTAAGATATATAGTTCGTGTAACAAATAGTAGTATTAATATTAATGAAAATATTTGTAACGTTGATAATATTAGTGTAAAACATATTATGAGTTTATTAGTTGAAAATAATATTGATACTAATAATGGTACTAATAAATTTATAAATAAAGTTAATAGTTATAATATTATATTTCAAAAAAAAAATAACGTTACTGATAATAATAATAATAATACTTATTAAAAGTCATGATAATAATAATAATATATTATTAATAATCATAAAGGTACTATTGTTAATAAAAAAAGTGTAACTGTATTGATGAAGAAAACATAGATTTATAAGGTTTTATATAAATATATCTTTAGTAATAATAACATTAATAATGAACGTAACATTTTAATAATAGTAACAACTTTTATAGTGTAAGTATTAATTAGTTTTTAAATAAGTATTTATAATATTTAATCTAACAAAATAATAGTAATAATAACTGATGTAAAAATAATGCAACTCTTTCAATATTTAATAACAATTTACAATTTACAATGTTAATATTAATTAGTTTTAGATTAATTATTCTTATTTTCATACTTAGATAAAATTAGAATGATAATATTAATGTTATAATAAAACTACCATGATCCTTAGAGGGACAATTGCTAAAGACTCAACTTATATATATATATGATGGGATCAGTCTGACTAAAATGGTAGTGATTATGTTTTGGTTCATTTTCAAATTGATATTTCTATTTAAGCTATAACACACGTATCACAATCAAGTATGTTATCAAATTACTAATCTTTATAAATATGTTTATAGAAAATTAAAGCTTGTATGTTTATAAATATGTATATCTATATATTAAAAGCTATTATAAGTTTCGTATATAATACCATCTTTAGTTTCTATATATTATTCTTGTTTATACCAACATACTTATAATAGTTTTTATAACTTTAAATTTACTAAATAATATATTTTATAATTATATGTGTGTATATTTATATTTTATATTCCTAAGTAAAGCATTTAATATTTATAACTAAATGTATAAACATATGTTTATACAACGGTTTCTAAATAATTATATAAGTGTATACATGTGTATATATATTCGTAAGTAATATATTTTAGATTTATAATTAAATGTATATATATGCGTATTTCTATAACTTTTATATTTTCTTTTTGTTTAGAACGAGACCCGGTTTACAAATACAATCACACGAACGAAGTTCGGTGTTACATCAAAATCCTGAGGGGTCGGGATCGAGTCGGTTTAGCTCAGCTAACTATTACACACATTACATTTTACGAAAAATACAAAATTAATACAAAGCTTGGCGCGCGTTTATACCTCACTACTCGTACGCGAATCCGCTCGCTTAAAGACCCGTGTAGGACGCTAGTGACACCGTTTGACTCGTTATCACGTCCCGAGCATTTCTTGGTTCACCGCTGCTGATGTTAACCACGGTTGACTGTGGTTGACTTCCGTTGACCGAAACCCGGGACTGTCAGGAACGACCCGAGCAATCCCGCCTATCCAGGTGACGTCCCGTCCTTCACCATATCCTGTCCAAAAACCATCATTTTAAATCCGGGAATGATAACCCGACCACCAAAACACCCATTTATAACCGGAAAACTTGCCGGAATCTTAAAATGAAACACAACGATGGAAAATGTATAGGTTCATACTCGGAAGGACGTGAAAAAGGAGAAAAAGAACTCACCGGGAAGATGAGCTTCGCCGGAATCCCTAGGACTGCCACGGTCTAACTTCATCAACATCGTCGCCGTCATCTTCTGTTCCTAATCTCGTCGCCGTTTGCCGCCGCAGGTGGAGCCACTAGAAGGTGGTTGTCCACCGGCTCTCTCTCTCCCTTTCTTAGTTTTGTGTGTGTAGGTTAGGGTTTGTGAAATGAAGAAATTAAGTGGAGAAGGAGAAGGGGAATGAGGTGAAGATGATGGAGGTTGTTATGACGCCGCCGCCGTGGCTCCGCTGTGGGGTGGCCGGAGGTCGGCCGGAAGAGAGGGCTCTCCCCTCTCTCTCTCCTGCATTCTCTCTCTACTACACACAAAGTTTATGTTTTTGGTTTGTGATGGAAGTGGAGAGATAGAATAACTCTTTAAGAAGGAAGGAAGAAAAATAATTAAGTAAATAAAAGAGAAACAAGTATTAAAGTCAGATATCTTGGATTTGTAAAGATTGTGTATTGGGAATGCATATTTAAAAGGATTTCTTTTAAGATTTGCAAAGATTATGGTAGAGGCTTTGTAAGGATGCATAAGATTTTGTGGGGATTTTATTTATTTAGAAATTTAAAATAACAACAATAATAATTTATATATGAGCTAGAGTAGGCTAAAAGGAGTCTATCTTGGATTGATATTTATATATCGCGTGTCTTTCTCGAGTCTCCGTCATGCCCGATAATTTCGTACATTAGTTCTATAATTCTTATATTAATAAGGCACGGTAATAAATATAGTTTAAATATTTATTTCGAGAAATTCCCGTTCCGACTGCAGTCCAAGCCAGTATGTGTCGACACTGCGTGTCTCATACAGGTTCCCTAAACAAACGTTTCGCACTCCGTTTAAATAATATTATAGGTAATAATAACTAATAAATAGAAATAATTATTTAATTTGTTTACTTAATCGCGCAGTTCTAAAATAATCGAATAACGCTCCTGCACCGCGGGTCTAACCGCGTACGCTCAGATTAAACGTTTCGTGTCTGGAGATTAATTATTATTTTATAATTCCTATAATTATATATCGTGGCAATATATATCATTTAAAGATCTATTTTTGTAAAATCTCTGTCCCGGTTTTTGTCTAAGCCGGTACACGTTGACGCCGCACATGCCACACTCTTTCGCTCAAACCATTTATTCGCGCTCCGATAATTTTAATTATTTATTAATAATAATATTATCAACCATAACAATAATTTATTATATATTTTATTAAGCTATTTCTAAAATAACCGGTATCGCTTTGTACTGCGTTTTCACACGCGTCTGTTGCGGGTAAAGCGTGTCGCGTCCCGAACTAGTTATTACTCTCTAAATAATAATATTAATATTTTAATACGATAGGTATAAAGTAGATACTTGTTTACATCATTTAATTATACCGGATCTAGCAAAACCCGTTGATGTCTACACCGTTATTTGTCGCAGCAGCACATCCAACGTCGCATATCTCGCGTATAAATTTCTAAGAAGTCGTCCGAATAAATTCTAATATTCATTAATATTATTTATTTGTGATTTGACGTCTAAATATTCTATCGCGTCGGATAACCGATAATAACCCGTACGAGTGTGTTAATCGTTCTAACAGTTCTCAGTGTAATCAGTTTAGTTCGTAATCATTACAAATTATATGGAATCGTGTAACAATCCGTCAAACAATGTTTATTAGTTCGTTTTGGATTGGATTCGTATATATGGCTTTTAGTTGGGCCGTTAATGGGCCGCGTCTGTTCATCTACAGTTGGGCCAAGCCCAATGGGCCTAGTTCATTTGTGTAAGCACAATGTGTTTATTGGGTTCTAAATGGAAGCCCAAAGTGTTCGAGCTTGTTATCCAAGAGTTCAAATATAAAAATAAGTAACACGTAATTAAAAATAAAAAAAATCAGGTCCTAAATTTGGGGTTGTTACAGTCTCCCCTTGTTAAAGAAATTTCGTCCTCGAAATTTAAGTTTTTGTTACTTTCTAAAATTTGATTATGAATCTCAACAGTAGTGTAAGTTTTTAAGCCACTTGACGAATTTGGAGGGAATAGAGATTTTTAAGTCAAGGTTTCAAGGGCAAAAATGACAATCAGATCCTAAAAGTTTTAACCGGATAAGACATGAATAGTCTTTGGTCTATTAGGGAAACATTGAGAACAATTTTGACGGTAAACAACCGATTGATTTGTCGTGCGACGAGCTTATGATGACCTATTGTGAAACGTAATGTTTAATTTTAATAGCTTGAGAATTAAAGGAAGCAATTTCAATGGCTTGATGAAAGGATACAGACCGTTGGCTTTATCATATGAAGTCGGTATTTTGGATAAGGGGCTTATAGAGACTTCCATAGTGTAAGTCTAGGTAAACTTAATAAAGTGCTAATTGATCTTGAAATGCAATATAGTGTGGAATGAGAGTGATTTGTTATTCCTATAAGGGGAAAGGAATAAGCACTGATATACGCAATAGCTAGAATAAGGTCATAGAAAGCAAAAATGATAAAGGATATCGTAGACAATCCATGCAAACAGGGGGGGTTTAATGTGTAAACATCATGGTTAGCTCTAGACGGTTTGAGATAATCGTCACCGCTAAGAGGAAAGAAAGGATGCAAGCATATGTGGAAACTCTTGGGTAAGAGATCACGCTTATTATTTGATGATTATTTCTCCTAGATATAGGTTATTTGACTAAACTCCTTGAGTATGCTCGAATAGTTCCTCATCTTGCCACCTTAGAATCTAATCTGATAAAAAGATATATTTTGGGATTGATCGGAGAAATCCGTCACATGGTTAAGGTTGCCATTTGTGAAAACCTTGACGATGATATGGATCTGGGAGCCTCCTTGACCAGTAGGCTGATCAGAAATCAAGAGGAGGGAAGAAAGAAGAAGGAAGCAACTGGGCAAGGCCCAAGTGGATCAAAGAAACCAAACTTTCATTCTCAGAATAACAATTCTTCTATTCCTGAATGTCCAAAGTGCAAGAGAAGGCACTTGGGACAATGTCGATCCGGACCTTATTGCAGCTTCTACAAAATGTCTGGACACAAAACAGAAGATTGTTACAGAAAGAAACCCATCACTTGCTATGAATGTGGTGAGGCTGGCCACATCAAGAGCTATTGTCCCAAGCTAAAGAAGCCTGAAGGGACAGGTCCTAAACCCGCTGAAGGAGTAAAGAAGAATGCACGAGCATTCGTTCTCAATACTCATGAAGCAGTAGGTATGCCTGACGTCATTACAGGTACATTTCTTGTCAATGATATTTATGCTCGAGTTTTGTTTGACTCTGGTGCAAACCAAAGTTTTATAGATCATAAATTATGTAGACTATTGAATAAAACTCTAGCTAAATTAGACAAGAAATACGTGGTAGAAACTGCTAACGGGGACTTAGTCCAAATTTCAGAAATCCTAAATGATTGTAATATCACACTATCATAACATGTTATTCCTGTACAACTATTGCCTATGACTTTGGAAGGGTTTGACATTGTTTTAGGAATGGATTGGTTAGCCTCTAACCAAGCCCGTATCCTGTGTGATAAAAATCCATAGAGCTTCGTTCACCGAAAGGCAATATCCTGACTATAAATGGTGATAAATTATCCAACTATGTTGGAATAATTTCCATATTGAAAGCCACACAATATATACGCAAAGGGTGCTTAGCATACCTCGTATCTGTAACCACCAACACTAAAAAGAAGATTGAAGATGTGCCTGTTGTGGCTGAACTTCTTGATGCTTTTTTCCGATGAACTGCCTAAATTCCACCTGAGAGAGATGTGGAGTTCAGAATTAATCTAGTACCCGGTACGACCCTATTGCTAAAGCCCCGTACAGATTAGCTCCAACTGAAATGGTAGAGTTAAAGAAGCAGTTAGATGAATTGCTAAAGAAGGGATTCATAAAACCAAGCTCATCGCTTTGGGGAGCTCCGGTCTTATTCATTAAAAAGAAAGACGGTTCAGTGCGTATGTGCATTGATTATCGCGAGCTGAATAAAATCACGATTAAGAACCGTTATCCGCTTCCCAGAATTGACGATCTCTTTGATCAACTTCAAGGAGCTCGATGTTTCTCGAAAATCGATCTTCGTTCCGGCTATCATCAATTGAAAGTCCAGGAAAAAGATATTCCCAAAACAGCTTTCAGAACTTGATATAGTCATTATGAGTTCACGGTAATGCCGTTTGGACTTACTAATGCACCCACAACTTTCATGGACATGATGAATCGAGTTTGCAAACCTTACTTGGATAAATTTATTATCGTATTTTGATGTCGTCCAGACGTTATATAAAAACTAACAAATAAACCTAAACTAGACTCCTAAGTAATAAAAGGAGTACCTTCAACTAAACTGCACTGATAGGAAAGTGTACCTATCGAGTGTAGCACAGCTTAATGGTAAACCGAGTTATCGAACCCTAGAGACACTATGTAACAATACTAGACTCTGACTCGAACTAAAGATTGATTTGGTTTGGGGGGTTTTACTACACTAAAGGTTAACTAAGAATGCAATAAGCAAAGATCGACTCAACTATCAAGAGAAAAAACTAAGGTGAAATCAAAGGATGGGAAGAATACTACCTAGGTCGAAATCCTACTTGTAAAGCACAACTTCTACCGGTTCTGGAAACTAAGATGTATCCGGGTTTCTAAATATGACAACTAAAGACTACCTAGTGGATCCCTAATCGCTCTCAGGGTGTGACCAACTAAGGAACCTAAAGCGTACTAACTCACCAGATGGTTGGATCACCTCTCGGGTATTTTCAACAATGATAAAGTACCCTAATAGACAGATTACCTCTCAGTCTCACTGTCTACCAATACATTCAAGGAATGCACGGGGTAATATCATGATAACAACTATGACACGAATATCAACAATCACTAGACACCTAATACCGGCTTCCTCTCAGACAACTGACACTCGGATTCCTAATGACGAAGACTAAACGAATAATTCTCACCTCTCGGGTATTGAACTAGGATACACACTCAACTCTAATCAGCAATCAATCACAATCCCTATGGCTACTACGTCTAGCAAACCACTCACAATCACAAACCCTAAGATCTATGACATAGACACGCAGATCAAATTGGCAGAATTAGAGGGACCCGATTAGAACTTGTGGTGGTTTAAATACCATGTAAAGAAAACCCTAAGGCCATAATAGGCTAGGGGTGCTCGACGGCTGCTAGGAGAGACGCAAGGGAGAGGGAAGTCGGGCAAGAGGGTCTCACAGTGGTTCCACGGCGGCAACGAACAGAGGAGGGACGCCACTACTAAAAAATGTAAACCTCTAAACCCATTTTTGTATCTTCTCATATTCGTTATTATGTGAGAAACCCGAATAGGGTTTCTGGGCCGTGGTTACGAGGGAAGCCGAAGGAGATGGGAGAGGAGACACGACTGGAGTTGGGGGTGGTCGGCCAAGGACGTTAGTCCTATAGCGTGCAAAAAGGTAGTGGTGGTGACGTGTAGCGATGATGCTAGGCGACGGAGAGGATGGACCAACGAAGACGAGGATGAGGACTGCCATGGTGACAACCATGGTGACACGTTGTGGTAGCGTGAGGCGGGGACGGCTCGGGGATTAGGCTGTGGTGAGGGTGGTTCTACGGTGATGGCGGCCGTAGCTGGGCTATGGTGGTAGTACTCGGTGTGGACCGTTTAGCGGCACCCGACGGGAAGCGGAGGACGGCACGGTGGACACGGTGGTAGTGCACTGTGGTGACTCACGGTGGTAAACGAAGAAGTACGAAGACGGGATTACACCCGATAAGGGTTTTACGAGCCTAGGGTTTGCATGGAAGTAATCGGTTCGAGTACAAGTATTATCATGGATTAGGGCTTTGCATGTGAATGCATGTACACGTACGTGCATGCATGAGGACCCGGTTTAGGTTTAGGACTTCGAAACGGGTCGAGGATGAACCGGTACGAGTCGGAAGTTGCGGGATGAGGACAGTTAAGGGTTTGCATGGCACACGTGCGTGCATGCATGTGAAACTAGGGTTCATGGGGATGTGCCAAGGAGAAAATGAGATGGACGTTGAGAATTTATTATGTTGTTATAAGTCATTCAACGTGCAACTAGAACATGTCTGATCATGTGATCATGCATTGACAGGTTAGGGTTTTGAGCGTGAACGGACGGGTAGTAGAGCAAGGACTGAGGCTCAGGATAACCGGTGAGTTTCTAATCCCCTTCTTTAAATGATTTTAATGTTTTGGGGCTATCGCACATACTTTCAAGACGTGTTTTATTACATTGAATGTGTAACGAGCTTTGGGGTCTAACCCGATGTGTTTACGAATTTAAATATTCAAGTATGGGGCTAAGGGACTATGTGTTGTCCTTAAGATGTGTAGGATAAAGGTGAGTATATGGTAGTGACCTAATAGGGGTGAGTCGGGATTGTATTAATAGGTCATACGGGTACGACTAGGAGGTGTCACAGGGTGTGCATGTACGTGGTATGTGCTTAGATAATGAGACATAGTATTTGTATGTGTGTTGCTATATTAGCAGTGTATTGTGTTATGAGTTAGTCGGGGTGAGTCGGGGTATGAGCTAAACGCTTATGGAAATGTGTAGGATACCTTGTCCTAGTGCTATGTTTGAAGTGCAGGTGCAGTTAATGAGTCATGTACATAGAGTATAATGTTATGTGTTTATACATGTGTTGTGTGTATTGTGTCGTTGTCCTTGTGACACGGCGGAAACTATTATTGTGTCGTTTTCCTTGTGACATGACGGGTATTGTGTTTGCATTGTTGTCATTATGACACGGCAGACGGGATTGTGGAGGACTAAGTCCTTCGGGAGGTCACCAAAGGTGGCAAATTCTGAGCATGTTAACGATGAGCTCGGGGTGTGTCGAATGCCCTGACGAGGGTGCAATGATGAGGTATGTGTTTGTGTGCATATATATGTGTTAAATTGCATAAAAGTGTTGAGTTATATATATACTGTGTATGAGATGATATTGACGTGGTGAATAGATGCTATCAATGTAATGTGTAGAGTTATATTGACCATTGTGTCGGGATGAGTACGTTGTGTACAACTGTCGTGTTAGTTGGTTTATGAGAGTCTTAGTCAGGGCTAGCTAAGCCGGTGTCAAGAGGGTGGTTGAGTTAACCAGTGTGTGGTTGATATGTGTGGGTAAACTTTGAGTTATCAGAGTGGTAAGTTCGATCCTTGTCGGAGAGACTTACCGGGTTAAATGGTGGGGTGAGTCTAGAGTGGTGAATCCTTTGGGATAATTGTAAGATAACGGGGGTTATCTATCTATTATTAAATGATAACTAATTTACAAAGACCAAAAGGTCTTGAGTGGAGATAAGCATTAATTGGGCCAAGTTAGCTTTTGTTTAAATTAAACTATTAGAACTCACTCAGCGTAGCTGACTTTGTATGTACGTTAGATTGTTTTGCGGGTGAGTCTGCCAGACGAGGTATCTTGGCTTGGGAGCGGGCTACTCAGGTTGGTACGCTTGCATTCGTCAGGTAATGTTATGAAAATTAACGAGTTTAAAGATAATACTATTTCGAGAAAGACTTTCGCTGTTTATTTAAATGAAAGTTAGATGTTTTTAAAGAGTATAACCAGTTATGAGAACCAACTGTAGGGTGCCTGGTTTGGGGCCTTACACGAAGGCGGGAGATAAGCGAAAAGTCTTCAAATAAGCCCTCTACGGGAAAACTCTTAGATCTTTTTCCTTGAAGCCAACTATCAAGTATGGCGTGCACGCCAACTTGAGCTAGGAGGTGTGGAGTGCACACTCAATCAAGACATTTATGGAACCATATAACCTCTACGTTTGTTAAGGTCGAAGCCCTCTAGACCATGGGGGTTCCAAGGTGACATCGCTCCATTGGCGGGGTCCAAGGGGCAACGCCTACAGTGGGGTCTCGCTACCCGGTTAGCATGGAAAAAAATTATTTTGACATATTAGTTATACACCGAAAGTTGCTTTGGATTCGCTAGGTTGATGAAATGTTGCTTGAAACTGATGATTGTTAGAAACCGATATTTGATAGTAACTATGAGTATCGGTAGCAACTATGAACTTTGGAAGCAACTATGAACTTAGGTAGCAACTTGATACTTTAGTAGCAAGTGCAGTGGTAGAAACAAGTATCAACAACAATTAGTTGTCGGTAGCAACTTAGTTATTACTGATGGTTGGTAGTAACTTTGTTACTACTAATGGATCGATGATCGGTAGTAACTTAGTGTTTTTTACTAAAGTTACTACTGATATAACTGTTGTATAATTGTAGCAGTTATAATCGTCAACCATCATACCATTTCATGAAGAGTTGCAACGTTCATTGTGACTGTTCGACCCCTATATAAAGGATTCGTTTGGTCCGATTTCAACATATCGTTTTCATACAAATTTCACAGAGAATTTCATACTCGTTATTTGAAAATTACTTTATGTCTAATCCGATTAAAGATCTTGTGTACCTACAAAATACTTAAATTTGAAAGTGAAGTCCATACATGATTCAGAAAGCTATACATGACAATCACAAAATCAAGGAAAACCTACAAATCCAGTAAGGGAGACGGGTGGAATAAAAAAAAAGGAAGTAAAAATAATAAATTTTAAGAGTTGTTGGTTATCTATTGATAATTACTAGCGATATATTTTAAGGATAAGACCTCGTCCCATATTCTATAATACAAAGCTAGAGATCCACAATAATAATCTTTTTCCCTTCAACCATGAGTTTTGCGAATAAGTAGTCACGGTTACATAAAGAGAATATAATCATGTGGCATACCATTTATTTCGTACAACCACCCATTCGGACAAAAAACTGGCCTTTTTAATTACCGACTCAACCATGTCGAAAATCAAGATTTCTTGATGCCGTACAGGGTGTATATATGCACCATTTTCTAACACTTGATACGGTTCTACGAACACACAACTGTACGTTTTCCCGCTCATAATACGTAAGAGTGATTGCGAGAGGGAGAGATCCGTCAGTAATATAGATACATACTTATAACAAATACATACAACATTGTCTCTTTGAGACCATTCGAATCGAGAGATATGACCACCGAAATTTCCGTTGCTCCTGTTGTCACGAGCCCCGAACATCCCAAGAAGAACCGGATTCAAGTCTCCAACACGAAAAAACCGCTTTTCTTTTATGTTAATCTTGCAAAGGTACGTCGGTTTGTGTTACGAGTATTTAAGGTTGGATTTTGTCTAGCATTGTTTTGTAATTAGGGATGTTTTTGGTCCGGTTTTGATTGTTTTTAGATCAAACCGTTAGTAACGGTTTTGACTGTCGTAAAAACCAAAATCAAATCGCTGAAAATTAAAACCGAACCAAACCAAACCATTACTAACAGTTTGGCTTTGGTTTTGTTTCGTTTCACGGTTTGGACTTACTAAGTCTTTATAATAAAAAAAAACATAATATAATGTATAGTTAAAACATAAAAGACCGACTCTCAGTATTATATTGTTAAAAAGACCAAATCCTTGTAGAGTCAACTTAAAATAATTAAATCTCCAAGTAAAATATAAAAAAGTTACACAACCTAAAATCCTACTGTCCATGCCTGCTTTTTGTAACCGGTTTCAGCGGTTTGAAAATCCTAAATCGACCAACCAAATTTTTTTTAAAACCAACCGCAAAACTAAACCGATAATCGGTTTGGACGGATTTATGGTTTCAAACCGCACCATGAACACACGAGTTTGTTCACGAAACAAGAAACCAGAAAACCCGAAGAAATGTTGGTTTATACACCAAAACAGCTAAAGAAAAAGGCCAATGATCCTTAAAACATGAAAGCATAAGACTAACTTTATGTCTACCCTATAGAAACACTGGATAGAGAACACAAAAAATGATGAATGATATATTGATTTCTGTATTATCAATTGTTTTTATGATCAAAATCGCAATAATTTATCGCGTTATTTGCATCGATCTGTTTATAATGATGTTATATATTTCTTTTTATATGTTGTGTTGTAGAGGTACATTCAACAACATGATGAAGTTGAGCTCTCGGCTTTGGGCATGGGTACAATCTGATTTCATTTTATCATAAAAATCGCAATACCTTCATCGTGATTTCTATAAAAAAAAATATCAAATAAATAATCTGTTCTTTCGCTTTGTTATAGCAATTACTACAGTTGTTACAGTAGCTGAGATACTCAAGAACAATGGACTTGCTGTTGAGAAAAGTAAGTATACCAGACATCTATATTTGTATTTCAAATCATAGAGTGTCGATAATAAGAATATGCTTTCGACAGAGGTTGTGACATCCACCATCGGCATGAAGGATGAAACGAGGGGCCGACTAATTCAAAAGGCCAGGGTAAGTTTGATAAATCGTTAATACATGCATGAAATGCACATGTTTAACAAACATGTTTGATGAGGTTTGTTTCCTCGAATTTACTCGCGACTTGAATTCTAGTTAGGGGTGTGAATTTCTTATACAACATGAATATAACACGATATTCACGGGTTTGGGTTTAGTCGGATCAGTTTCAATCAAACCCACGAACACATTTAGCTAAACGGGTAGGCATCGAGTCAACCTGACAGGTTCGAGGGTTGACCCGATTATTTTTTAGTATTTTTTTTTAGAAATTTGTGTTTTCTGTTAGGTATTTCATATAAAATTTAAAGTTAAAAGAAAATTTGATATCAAGTTTAATAATTTAAACATAGGTTTCTACTTTAGTTATAAGTTTATAATTTTAGAGTATTAAAATATAAAAAAAATACAAAATAACAAAAAATTGGTTAAATGGGCCGTGTTTGTGTCAACCCATGAATGTCAAGTCGTGTTGTGCTTGTCATGATATGTAGGTTTGTGTCGGGTTAGACCCGTCAACCCACGGACATGACCTGTTTAGCGCTCCAATAGTAACCTTCACAATGTTATCAATAGTGATCATTGTAGATGTTGTTACTAACTATATAAACCATCAATACTAACATTTTTTTCTTTTAAAATGAGATTTAGATTGAGATTGTACTGGGGAAGACGGAGAAGTATGCTTCAATGGCAACTCCGCCTAGTGCTCAAGCACGCGAGAAGGAAGCAGTTGCTAACAAGGACGAAAAGAAAGCGTAGGATGAACGATACACTAATTATAGTATGTTTTGTGTTTCGTACCCTTGATGTGCCCACAATTCGAGGTTGTAATTTTCGAGTCAAAACTTAGTGTTAATATGTTTTCATTTGTGTTTTGAGTCCATATCAAGCAAGCCATTGAGCACTACAAGAAGTGGTATACTATGCCTGTGTAAAAAGACTATATATGATTGCAAATCGTCTTTCTTTCATTCATAACACTTGATGTATGTTCAAGTGTTCAAGTCTGAAATATTTTTGCGTAGGGGCAGCCCTTAGGGGGGGTTGGGGAGGGCGACCGTCTGGGGCCCGTAGTTTTTAATTTTATATATATATATATATATATATTATATATATATATATATATATATATAGTATAAGGTTTCACTAGGAAGGGAAAAAAGTGTAGAAAGAATTTTGAGCCCTTAATCTTGGAGATGGAGGGTTTCTAAGAAAGCTATGTAAAAAAGAAGGGATTTTAAGCCTTGAAGGGTATAATAGTAATTGCTTCCAAGAAAGAGAAATAACATACACATGCAAGTCACATTTATTTTCCACCCTCATTTTTTAAACTTTTATATCTTTTTTATACGTCATTATTTTTTTTAAATATACTATAAAATCAAGCGTTTTTTTATCTTTAAAACGAGTATGGTCTTGCTATATTTAAAAAAAATAAAAAATCGCTGAACTGGATTTGTACGTTTATAACAGCGTTTTCATGGCGTTTTTTCAAGACGTTTTTCATGGCGTTTTTTCAAGACTTTTTTCACTGTGTTTTTTCATGGCGTTTTTTCTAGACTTTTTCATAACGTTTTTTTATAATGTTTTTTCACTGCGTTTTTTATGGATGTTTTTCACTGCGTTTTTTCAGGGTGTCTTTTTCATGGCGTTTTTTCAAGACTTTTTTATGATGTTTTTTTTACTGCGTTTTTTCATGGCGTTTTTTTATGATTTTTTTCACTGCGTTTTTCATGGACGTTTTCACTACGTTTTTTTCATGGTGTCATTTTCATAGAGTTTTTTGGTGTCTTTGATGACCGATCGTGCGGAAAACAGAAAAAACGCATGTGAAACTGGGCGTGTTATGGTGTTTTTAAACTGGACAACTTTATGGTGTGTTTTGAACTGTGATTGTGCAGAAAACAGAAAATGCGTTTTATGGTGTTTTTAAACTGGGCAACTTTATGGTGTGTAATGAACTGTGCAAGCTCTTTTTCATGAAGTTTTTCGGTGTTTTTTTTATCACCGATCGTGCGAAAAAACAGAAAAAACGTATGTGAAACTGGGCGTGTTATGGTGTTTATAAACTGGGCAACTTTATAGTGTGTTTTGAGCTGTGGTTGTGCAGAAAACAGAAAATGCGTTTTATGGTGTTTTTTGATGCAATTACCATTATGGTTTTAGGTGTTTTCTTTATGGTGTCTTCTTTTATAATGTTTTTGAACCGGGTGTATTATGGTGTTTTTAAACTGGGCAACTTTATGGTATGTTTTGAACTGTGATTGTGCAGAAAACAGAAAATGCGTTTTTTCAGATTCTCCAACACCTCCGAGGAATCGTTATTTTTGGTATTGCATTTCTGCACGCCATTACCATAATGGTTTTAGGTGTTTTATTTTTAGTGTTTTTCTTTTCCAGATAAAACAAGCTCTTTTAAAAATATCATAAATTCCTCCGGTTCAAAAACACCAAAAACTTGCCCAGTTCTAAAAACATCATAACACGTTCACTTCAAAAACACCATAAAATGTTCAGTTTAAATGTTTTTTTATGATTTTTTAAATTTATGACGTTTTTATGGTATTTATACGTCGCTTTTTTATGATGTTTTTATAGAGTTTGTACAATTTAGTGCAAAAACACCATGAATTAAAAACCCCACTTAACACGTAATTTTTTTTAAAATTTTATATAACAATAGTGTACTCATATTAAAGATAAAAAACGCTCGTTATTATGGTGTAATTTTTTTAAAAATAATAACGCATTAAAAAGTTATGAACGTTTAAAAAATATGGGGGAATATGCATGTGACTTGCATGTGCATATTTTGTTTTGAAAAATCAAGCGCATGTTTTCTCACGATTTTGCCCTTCCCCCTTGGTCCCCTCCGGTCCCCTCTTTGGACACATGTCACTTTATGGTGGCTTCCTACACTTTTTTCACTTCTTATAATATCCCCCCTATATATATATGGGACGGTTCCACTAAAAAATGGTTTTTCGCTAATAAATCCTAAGAAGTGGGTCAAACGAACTCCGATTGAGCTCATTTCGGTGGCGTTGGAACCGTCTCATCGAACCCTAACCCGGACCCAAAAACCTAAACCCCCCACCATTCGCACACCCAAAAACCTAAAATCCCCCTCCAACCCTACCCCGAAAAGCCTAAAACCACCCCCACCCCCCAAAAACCTCAACCCCCACCCCTAAAAACCTAAACCCACCCCCAAAAACCTAAACCCCCCACCCCCACCCCAAAAAAACCTAAACCATAAAATCTAAACCCTAAAAGCTAAACCTTAAGGCTAAACCATAATGTTAAAACCCTAAAATTCAAACGTAAAATCTAAACCTTAAAAGCTAAGATGGTAGAGTTCGACAAGACGGTTGCAACGCCGCTGAAATTAGCTCAATCGGAGTTCGTTTGTTATCGTTTCTTAAGGTTTTTGTCATTTCTTAGATTTCTTAGCGAAAAACGACTTCTTATTTGATCCTCCCCCTATATATATATATATATATATATATATATATATATATATATATATATATATATATATATATATATATATATATGCCCAACTTGTATTTTTCATTTATCCTATTAACGCACTTAGAACTTAAAAAGGCCCACTACTTGTATTATCCGTTTATCCTATTAACCCACTTAGAAATTAAAAAAGGTCCACTACTTGTATTATCCATTTATCCTATTAACCCACTTAGAAATTAAAAAAAGACTCACTAGTATTATCCAGTTATCCTATTAACCCACTTAAATTTATAAAAAGGCCCACTAATTGTATTATCCATTTATCATATTAACTCACTTAAAAATTAAAAAATGCTCACTACTTGTATTATCCATTTATCCTATTAACCTACTTAGAAATTAAAAAAGGCCTACTAGTTTTTCAAACTTATTAAAAAATAACAAAATAAGTGGGTTGGGGCTAGTGCGGGAAGGGAACTCAGAAGAAGCAGGAGGCAGGACCGTAGAACGGCAGTCGATAGCAAAAGAAGTGAAGAACTGAACGGCAAGCGGCTTTGCTTTCTGATTCAAGAATGGCAGCAGAAGAAGGCCACTAGGCCAGATGACTGGGTCTGAGGTCTGAGGGACTAATCGATAAGGCTAGAAAGGCAGAAACGAGAAGGCCAGGAGGGACTAATCGAGTAATCTGTAATCGAGCAGGGAGGCAGGGACTATTCGAGCCTTCATGGTATGATTCGTTAACCGTTATTCGTTTGTTGCAGACTTGTAGTTTTTTATTATGGTTATTGTAGATTTGTTAATGATAATTGAATATTGATAGTTGATTAATGATTAATCGAGCAGGGACTAATCGAGTAATCAAGCAGAGAGCCGATCGGGAATCGTGAAATCGACTATTCGAGGTATACATCATGATTCATTAATCGTTATGTATGATTCGTTAATCGTTATTCATTTGTTGTAGTTTTTTATTATGCCTTTATGAGTTTATATTATGGGGTCCGCTTTTTTTTTACATGTCCCGGGCCCAAAACGTTTTGAGGATTCTCGGGACCGGCCCTGTTTTTGCGCGTATATGATATTGTTCTTCACATATTGTCTCATAAAGTGTTTGACGCTGTGCGAGTCATATATTGATGATTTGATGTTGAACATCTTTTTGATGTATCGTGAAACTAAGTTGATTCTAGTAAAGAAACATCACATATGTTCTTCACATGCTATATGCTTTCTCTCCTGACACGTGAACTTAGGTTAATAAATAAAACTATCATGTTATTAGAAATGAAAAAAAAAATTACATTATCTAGTTTTCTACAAGTTTTCATCTTTTGAAACAACTTATTACATCTTCGTTTTGAACATTGTTAATGTAGCTTTATGCTAAGAGAGTTCATGTGATGCGTGATTGCAGGTAATAAAACTACTACTTTGGTCACATAAAACAAGATGTGACATTGTAAAAATGTTTGACTATTGATTAAATATCTAAACTCATCTCTAAAAAGACTATTGCTACATCAATATAAGTTGGATGGTGTGTTAGATATTTCCTTTCATGACACTAATTCTAGTTGGAATGCAAATTTCTAACATGACACAAAAGGTTTTTGATTGTTAAGTCTAATGTGTTAGCATGTTTAACCTGTTTAATTAAACATTTTGTTTTTATGTTTACCTTTTTAACCAGAATAATTAAACAAGTCCTGACAACCCATTTAAAATTAAAATAAAATTTTATTTTAAAGTAAACTGTAGTTTTCGTCCATAAGGTTTACACCAAAAATCACTTTACATCCCTCTTTTTAAAAATCTGTTATTTACGCAATCGCACTTTCTGATTTCATCACTTTCAGTCCTTCCACCCAACGTCCGTTAATTAAATGTTTGACGACAGGGGTACCCTAGTCTTTTCCAACATAAGAAATGAGGGCAATTTGGGAATTTAAATTCGGAGGTCATAACCCTAACCATTATCGTCCCTCAAATCAAACACTTTCAGCATTCCCGTCCCTGAAATTCCCGATTGCGAGTTCCCACCAGTTTTTGAAGCTGAGACGATGACGAGCACTCTTTGGATGATTCATGGAGAAAAACCTGAAGACTATATCGATCCAGACGATGTGTATTGTAAGTTTGTTAAATTTCTCCTCTTGTTTAACCTAATTAGTAATACTAGTGTTTTACTTCACATTTTAAAAATTCAAATGTAATGTTATTACAACAAATTAACCAACATTCTTTTCTCTCAAAATACAACATGGAGGTGAATTCCAAAATTTCCTAGGTAGGACTTATATCAATGGGAAAATTAGTTTTGTGGATATGTGTGATATTGATGATTTTGGTAAAGATGTGCTTGAAGAAATGGTTAAGAGCATAGGACATCCAGTCGATATGATATTTTATTACCATTTTAAGCTTCCTTATGTTGGTTTGGATATGGGTCTAAGAACACTAGATATTGAAGTAGATTTTCTAAGCTTGATTGAACAAGTCAGAAGGGGTGTTAAACTAATTGAAATATATATTGAACACTGGAACTCTGGAGTGATTATGAACACTATATCAGACAATCATGAAGAGTTTGATTGTGGTGATCATGAGATGTTTACTAGTAATGACATAGATGATAATGATGAAGAGCATGTGTATGAAGTTGAATTTATGGATGGATTACAGGATGAGGTTGAGAATTGTAATGATGAGGAGGCTGTTCATGAAGGCACAATAGATGGATCACAGGATGAGGATGAGGACTCAGATTATATGGTTGATGACAATTGTGGAGGATCTGAAAATGGACATGGAGGAATATATGGAGGCTGTAGAGAGTGAATACATGGAAGATAGAGATGTTGAAACTGATGATAAGGAGTATATTAATGTAGACCTTGATGACTTTGAGAGTAACAGTGAGAATGGGGATCATGTCACCCCATTACAAAGGGTCATGAAGATGGTGAGGAGGAAGAAAAAAAGGGACAGTAATGATAAATCAGTTTCCTGCCCATTCTATGTGAGACAACTGATTGATGATAAGGAAGAGTTGAAGAAAATGGTCAAAACACATGCACTTGAGTCAATAAGACAACTTTACATTAAAAAGAATGAAAATTTCAGGTTTAGGGTTGTTTGTTTGGGTGGTCTCCAAACAGGTGATTCAAATTTTAGTGGTCCCCAAGTAGTAGGTGGGTCTTCAAGATAGGGTCAAAAAGGTAATTCAAAGGGATGTGGCCCCTAGGGAATAAATGAGGAAGGAGTATGTGATAAAGGCAGGAAACCTAAGAAACCTAGGAAAAAGGATCTTGTGCCTTGCCACATGGGTGTTACATCTTTCTAGGCATGAAATATCGGATGCTTGGTGTGTGAAGACTATGAAAGAGGCACATCAATGTCTACAAACAAGAGAAGCGAAGCTTTACACTATGTCTACTATTGCTAGAGAAATTGTTCCAATACTTGCAAGCAACCCAAACATACCATTGAATGCTTTGGTTGACCAGATTCAGAAAAACAATCAGATACAGGTTTCATCTCAGAAAGTGTTTAGGGCTAGGATGATTGCTGCCTAGAAGATCATTGGTGACTACAAAGAACGGTATTCATTCCTGAGAGATTATTGTAACACCCCAATTTTCAAAGAAATATGAAGTCTAGGGGTAAAAACGTAATTTCCCAAAGTTAAAGGGTTTAAAAATAAAAGAATTTGGGAAATCAGGCAGTGGCGGACCACTACCAAGCCTTTGGCGGTCTACTACGTAGTGAGGAAGGCAATGATTAGAGAATGACACATAGGGGACACGTGTTTTGCTGACTCAGCCCTATGACGGACCGCTACAAGATCAGTAACGGTCCGCCACGCCGCAAACTGGGTTGCGGACCGCTACCCAAGCCACTAACGGTCCGCTACTTCGGCAACACGCAAGACAGCTGGCTAGTGGGCGGTAGCGGACCGCTACCACCCATCTTAATGATCCGCTACGGGTGGTAGGTTCACCCTATAAATAGTTTCACTTGTCGTTCAAAATGGAAACATCACAACACCAACTACACACACAAACACGAATACCGAGGAGTGGTAGCACGACGGTTACGAGCAAGGCGGGTACTAGTGCGGAGCATTAAAGTTACGAACGAGGAACATAGAGAAGTTTAAACAAGGAACGAGCTTAGGAACTACCGAGAATAAAGTAAGTACACTGGACCCGTACCCTAGACATGATTATGTGAATTACGTGCTTAAATGATATGTGTTATGTGATACGTATATGACGAGGGTACGGGGTAATGAAGGGTTAGTCTAGGCACTAAACGGGAATAATGGAGTAGCCACAACATATACAAGAGATGGTGGATACGCTGCTGGTACTTCCTATATATAAATCTCTTGGTACTTCGTGGTGAAACCATTATGAATGTTTAGGGGTATAGACTAAAAGACAATAATAAGAATATAGTAAACGTACGGGAGAACTTTCGACCGGTATGTAGTTATCTGACAAATGGAATGTTCTGTCTAAGGAAAGACCGGTGCATAAATCTCTCCTAGATCCGTCACTCTTTCCTGGGAACATTTCTGTTGGAGGTACTACTCTGGAAGGATAATCACCCCAGTTTACAATATATGATGAATATGAATATGTGATGAAAATGAATGCATGAATACATAAGTATGTAATGCATGATAAAGATGAATACGAGAATGCATGATGATACGTGCAAATATGAATGAGTATGATGAAACAAGTCTAAGCCCTAAAATGGAATAACGGAATAGTCACGAAGTGTTAAAGGGGTGGTGGATACGCCGCTGGTACTTGCTATATATAAACCCTTTTAATGCATCGTGGAGAAACCGTTATGAAGTTTTAAGGTGAGGACTGGTTAGGAAATAAGTCAAGCATATACGTGAAATGAAAACAAATGCTTGATACATTTGGGAGGCTGTGAGTCTAAGATACTCAAGGTCCCAAATGAAATGAGATACCCGGCCTGTAGGGTGGATCTCAATAATAAAGAAGAAAACTAAAAAGGGACTCCAAGCCTACGGGGCCGAGGAGGAAAAGATTCCAAGCCTACGGGGCTGAGGAAAAAGGGACTCCAAGCCTACGGGGATGAGGAGGAAAAGATTCCAAGCCTACATGGCTGAGGAATGAATTAGTCTTTGTGACAAATGCAAGGGGTCTATACTGACGAGTATAAGAACCTTGCCCAAAACTCGGACCGGAGGTACGTCCAAAGATGGTCGCGAGGAGGTTAGCACACCCATAAAATATACGAATGACGTGACCGGAGGTACGTCTGGAGATTGTCACGGGGGCGCTGAGAGCCTGAAAAACTTGAACAATAATAAGAACCTAAAGGGTTCATAATAAAATGAACGATACAGTGTACTTACTTAACGTAAGCTAATTCAAAAACTTTTTTCAAACACTGCAGGAAAGAGGCACGTGGAATGAAGCTTCCTAAGGACGGAACGGTAGGAGTTGAAAGATCCCTATATAATATGATGTAATTATATCATCTTTTGTAAAATAATATTATAATAAAAAGTTACCTTAGCCATTTATTGGCAATGTTTTATGAAACTGAGACCGTTTTCCGCAATATAATACTCTGATAAAATAAGAAATGAGTAGGGTGTTTCAATTACTATGAGGAATTGCTAAGATCTAACCCATGTAGCACAGTGAAGATAGATGTTCAGCCATAGTGCAACCCTAGTAGTCCAACAAGGCAGTTTAGGAGGATATACATTTGCTTTGAAGCGCTTAGGGAAGGTTTCAAGATTTGTGGTAGAGATATACTAGGATTAGATGGATGTTTTATGAAAGGTCCTTACCCAGGTCATATATTAAGTGCAGTTGGTGTTGATTCCAACAATGGTATATATCCGGTTGCTTTTGCACTAGTGGAGGCTGAAACATTTAATTCGTGGACATGGTTCTTAGATAATCTTGCATCAGATTTAGATCTGAATGAAAGATCAAATTTCACATTTATTACTGATAGGCAAAAGGTAATGGCTACTACTTCACAAATTTCACATTTATCACTAATTTATCATTGTTATTAATGGCTATTTTTTGTCAGGGGCTTATTCCTGCTATATCCAAGTTGTTCCCTAATGTTGAGCATAAGTTTTGTTTGAGACACATCCATGAAAACATGAAGAAAAAGTGGAGGGGAAATTTATTCAAGAACATGCTTTGGAAATGTGCTAGTGCTACAACCAAACCTCAATTTAACAAAGCCATGGATGAAATAAGGAAGATAGATGAAGGTTTATATGCCTGGCTAAAGGAAATTCCACCTGCTAGTTGGTCGAGATCTTATTTTTCAAGTAATTGTTCTACATCTGTTAATTTATATGCCTAGCTAAAGGTTTTATTTTTAAATTTACACATGTTAATTAAATTTACATAAACAGGAAGGGCATAATGTGATGTACTGTTGAATAAATTATGTGAGGTCTTCAACAAACAATTATGTGAAGCAAGAGACAAGCCAGTGTACACCTGCTTAGAGTACATTATGGAATACCTGGTTAAACGAATAGTAACAGTGCACAAGGCAATTGTTAAAAGTGATGGTATATTGACACCTGCAGCTACAAAGGTATTCAATGCAATTAAGCAGGATGCATCTCAATATAATGTTCTTATGTTAGGGAAACAGAAATACCAAGTAAATGTGAATGGACCATGGAATAACCAATGTGTGTTGGATATGGAATTGAAAACTTGTACTTGTAGGAGATGGGAGTTGACAGGGATGCCCTGTAAACATGCTGTAGCAGTAATCTAGGACATGTCTAAGTATGGTTGTGGAAATGGAATTGCAGAGAATTGGGTTTCTAAGGTTTACTGGTTAGAAACTTGGAAGGATATTTACATGAAGACAATTACCTCAGTTCCTGGGAGTGAATTTTGGATGCCATCCAAATGCCCTACAACACTGACTCCTCCAATGCATCATACCCCAATTGGCAGGCCTAAGAAGAACAGAAAAAAGGTCAATTCAAAAGATTCAAGAAAGGTTCTGCACTAAAGGTAAGATGACCAGAAAGAGAACCACGTCAACTTATGCCAAATGCAATAATAAGGGACACAATTCCAGAACTTGCAAGGGTCCGGGAGCATCACCTGCTGCTAGTCAGCCTGCATCACAAACTGCTAGTCAAGGAGCACCAGTCCCAACTCAGCCTGCATCACAAGCTAACTCAGCATGCATCACAAGCTACTACTTAGGACAGTGGTGATTTACTTTACGGTTATGTTTGTTTGGTTTACTTTATGGTTATGTTTGTTTGGTATTTCGAACAAGACATATGTTTATGGTTGTGTTTTAGTTATGGTATTATGAACTTATGGATGTTTGGGTTTGTCTGGTTTTAAACAATGTTTTGATATGATTAATGTATGGTCATTTGAACTACTTTACTGTCTTATGGATGGATGTTTGTGTTTTAGTTATGATCATTTGAAACCACACTTGTTTAGATAACACAAAAACCACACTTGTTTACATAACAAAGAAACCACACTTGTTTACATGGCTAAAGAAACCACACTTGTTTACATTACACTTTGAAACCACACTTGTTTACATAACAAAGAAACCACACTTATTTACATGGCTAAAGTAACCACACTTGTTTACATTACACTTTGTGTTTTACTTCCATGTGTAATCATCATTTGATCAATCGGACTCTTGCTCATCTTCATATGGATAATGGAACTCACTCTCAGGGTCGTAGTCTGGTTTTGGATTATCATAATTCCAAGCATTCTTCAAAACATCAGGGTCGTAGTCCAATGATTCATCATGTGCATAGTCTAATGGGTCTAGTTCTTTCTCATCCACATTTGCAGGTTGTTCCTTCACATTTGCATTTGCAGGTTGTTCTTTCACATTTACATTTGCATGTTCCTCCACATTTGCATTCGCAGGTTCCTCCACATTTGCAGGTTGTTCCATTTGATAACAATAGATGTGTGCAACCATAGATGAGAGAGTAATGTATTTATACATTAATGCATTATAACCGTTAGAAGTAAGGACAAAAATCTTTGAATTATGACCGTTTGAAGTAACGACAAATAACATTGAATTATAACCATTGGAATGTTAAATTACATATAACATAAACTAGCTAATTACGTAACAGAGAAACAAAAACCATGTCACTGCCAAATTACATAACAAAGAAACAACAACCAACTAATTGCAGCAACAATTTTCCATGTCATCAGTTGATTTGCTCTAGCATTAGCTAATTCCTCCTGCTTGTTCTTAGATCTTAATAAACTAGGGATTACTTGTTTTGCCCTTGAACAGATTGAGAGATCTAACCAACTAACAAAACCACAACTTGGAACCTGAAATTCAAGATTCCTGTTAATTTAATTCAATACTTGAACAAATGAAATCCAAGGACCAAAAGAGGTAAAATTACTTACACAACAATGAAATCGTCGACTTGGATTTCTTTCAGACCATGAAGTTCGAATCAAGGTTGTGGAACCACAAGAACAAATAACTTGCCTGCCTTGCCCCATATTTGCAGTCCACACATTGAAGATGAAGTCGTCGACATCGAAGCTGATCGTTGGGGATGAAGGCACTGGTTGGGGATTAATAGGGAAATTTTATTACAGTTTACGTCCCTAGGGGTAATAATGTACTTTACTCAAAAGTCAAACATTTAATTAACAAACGTTGGGTGGAACGACTGAAAGTGATGAAATCAGAAATTACGATGGCATAAATAGCATATTTTTGAAAGGAGGGACGTAAAGTGATTTTTGGTGTAAACCTCAGAGACGAAAGTTGCAGCTTACTCTTTATTTTATAAGGTCAACCCGACAACCCATTTATGACATGTTTAACCCATTTATTACAACCCACCAAGCATTTTAACCCGTTCACAACTTGATTACGACCCGTTTACAACACACCAACTATTTACAATTCATCAACCCATTTGGCTTATTTAGATAAAGAGGAAACTTCATAGAAATGTAACCAACTCTTCAAATTGTTCCAATTAAGTCACTCAAACTTTTTTTGTCCCGATTTAGCTACTCAATTTTCAGGTAACCTGCTAATCAGATACTTTTTACCTTTTTAACAGGTTTCCATGGTGGCGTGACATTTTTTTCGTTTTTTTTTAATATGCTAGTGTGGAATTAATATTTTTTTATTTTAAAATAAAAAAAATTTCGTTCTTATTCTTTGATTGGAAATTTTTTTTAAAACATCATGTGAGTCGTGAGTGTATGAAAGAATAAAAACAATTTTTTTTAATTTTAAAATAAAAAAAATATTAATTCCACACTGGCATATTAAAAAAAATGCCACGTCTGCATGAAACCTGTTAAATAGGTAAAAAATATCTGATTAGTAGGTTACCTGAAAGTTGAGTGACTAAATCGGGACAAAAAAAATTTGAGTGACTTAATTGGAACAGTTTGAAGAGTTTGTTACATTTATTTGAAGTTTTCCCTTAGATAAATAGGTTACACAGGTTGTGTTCAGGATACCCGATTTTAAGTGTATCCGTATTACTTTGACGTGAATAAATATATGGTTCATATTCATTAATTCAACCCATGAATATGTTTAGCAGCTTTATTTGTGTTTTGGCGCTTGCTTTCATTTGTGCCGGATGACTGCTCCGGTAAGAACTGTAAAAAATCTTATAGTGGAGGGGAGGAGGGGCAGAGGCGGATCCAAACTAACATGGGATGAGCGGATTAGGATGTATCTGATAGACTTGTACCTCATAACATGGTCAGTGATAGGAGTTATTAGAGACATCAGATTAAGGTTATGGACTATCAGGGGTTTGTATGGATCTATCTTAGACTTTCTCTAGTCTTAGCATTAGCTTTGCCTTAGATTTAGCTTTTTCATAGCCTTAACCTTAACTTTGCCTTAGCCATAGTTCTGCCTTAGCAGGTGACTTGGAGTGTGTACTCTTTTTAGAAAGAGACATATAAGTACCGTCTAGGGGTTAGTGCTACATCTCTTTTCTTGTCTCTTTGCTCTTGTTGCTAGGTCTGCCAATCTTGTCTCAAATTAAGGGAAATGGGTAAATATTTTTTTGTATTTTAAGTTAAATTGGGCAAGACCATAACACATAACGGGTTTAAATAAGTAAGACCTTAACACATTTTAGGTCAAGATGTGTCGCCTAAAAACTATATAAATTTAGAATTGATTCAAACGGGTAACAACGAGTCAATGACATGTTTGGGGAAAAAAACACTTAAGAATACCATCGACACCACCACCCACCGCCTCTTGCACCACAACGACGCCACTGTCACCGACAACCGTAACGACACCACTGGCCGTAGAAAAAATATAGCAAATTTTGGTATTTTTTTTTATAAGACAACTCATTTCAACCCAAGCCAGTTTTTGGTTACAACACATTCTAATCCGAAACAAATTAATACTTAAAAAAAAATGACATGTTTTGACCCGAACCCATCCTGACCCAAACCCAACCTGGCCACTTTGCCAGGCTTACTTGTTGCTACTATAGTTTACCCACCACTTGATGCAAGTGTTACTCTACTGATATCATAATACTCTTGTATCCTTGTTGCTAAGACTCTATTTGTGACTTTTTATTACTTGGATTTATATTCTTTTTATACTACACTATAAATTTTTCAGGAAGAAAATGTTTTTTGAACTAGGGGTCTTACTGGGAGCAACCTTTCTATCCTCTAGGACAAAGGAAAGGTTTGTCTTCATCCCATCCTCCCCAAACCCTACAAATTGCCCTGCTATGAGTGAAATTTTACTAGGTATGTATGTTTGTTTCATTTGTGACGGCATCATTTCTAATGCTTGTGTGTAAAAGACATTAGGTAGCAATAGTGAGTCAGTGACCTGACAGAGTTCTGATTAAATAGTGAATCAAGTAAAATCGGTACATATACTTCTCGCGAAAGAAGGAAATTCGTTAGCGGGTCAATCTGTTGCTGTAGCTTCAGGGTTAGATGCAGACTCCATGTCTTCAGCGGTCACAGGTTTATGCAACTGTAGACAGAGATCTTGTCAGGATATAACATTTGTGATATCAGTTTCTCCTAAGTATCATATTTGTACAAAAATGAGTAACAGTTTAGATGAACTCCAATTCTCCAAATAAACACGCCAACCATTTGACCAAATGATGGTGGGAAGCAATCAGAAATGAATAAACGTTTTTGGTAATCATATATCAAACAAGAACTTACTGCTTTTGCAACATCAAACAAATGAAGTGCACGCAAGAAAGCATCTTCTTTTGATGGTAGATTATCATGATTCCAAAACGTTATGTTTTGGAACTTTGCATTCATCTGCCAAGAGGCGGTCGTCCCTCCATTAGTATCAGAAGCTTTTCTCTTTGCAACTGTTTTCCTTCCTATGACAAACCCTGCATTGTTTTAGAAAATCTTTGGTTAAAACATGTTTGACAGGCTCAGACAACTGGCAATTGATCTCTAAAATGTTGGAACATATGAATACTTTGGTCACAAACTTCTCATCAGTAAAATCATAGTTTTCTGAGTACAAAACTAGTCTTAAATAATACCCATCCTCCAAAAGAAACAAGCTTCCTGATCAAAACATAAAATCTGAGAAAATTGTAATCATTTTGATACGCACGTCACTACAACAAAAATCCAAGATACTTGAATATCAGCATTCATTAATTACTAGACGAAATTTAACAATGAAAAAATGTTAAATAATAGATGATACCCTATTAAATTTCTTAAAGTAACACCAATTAGACTGCATACTTTGATTTGGAAGGGATTCGAAAAGCAAATGTGTCGTATAATTTGAGAAGAAAGAAGTTTTCCTCCTATACGTCTTACCACCTTCTTTAATCTTTATACACACTTTTTCACTAATCCCACCGCCAACAACTTACATTCAGCCACTCAAATCATAAAGTCAGAAAATTGAACTTCAAATATAAAAAAATTCCAACGATTGAAAAATTATTAGGAATTATTTCATGCACATGTCCAAGGACTCGTAAGTTCTTGCCCCGTGATATGCCATAGTGGAACATATTAATACTTTGGTCACAAACTTCTCATCAGTATAATTGATAATTGGTATTCACCGATCGATTTCTCATTCACAGAAAACATACATTTATACAAAAGGTTTGACCTAATCTATATTAGGATAGGATTGCTATGATTACTATGATTTACAAATCCCTGATTTCTAGCCTAATGATATCTCGGTTAATATACCCCCGCAGTCTTAGCAGGAGGTTCACGAACGTTGAGGTTGGAAATCATCAAATAGAACAAGGGGCAATCCTTTGGTGAAGATATCGGCGATCTGATGTCTAGATGCAACGTGTAGAACTCGGACCTCTCCTCGTGCCACTTTTTCCCAAACAAAGTTTATATCCAACTCGATGTGTTTCGTACGTTGGTGTTGGACCGGGTTGCAAGAGAGGTAGATAGCACTAATGTTGTCACAATAGACCAATGTGGCGTGAGTTGGAGAATGATGGAGTTCTAATAACAGGTTGCGGATCCAACAGGTTTCGGAAACGACGTTGGCTTTGGCACTTGATCGGGAGATAATAGGCTGACGCTTAGATGACCAAGTCAACAGGTTGTCGCCCAAATACACACAATAACCGCCCAAATACACACAATAACCGGAGGTAGAGCGACGTGTGTCGGGGCAATCGGCCCAACCGGTATAAGAGACCAAAGATGTGACCGAAGACTTGGTGAGGTGTAGACCATGTGTTAAAGTACCTTGGATGTATCGTAGAATCCGCTTTAAAGCACTCCAATGTGACGTCCAAGGTGCATGCATGTGCATGCAAATTTGCTGAACGGCATAGCTAATATCCGGACGAGTGAAGGTAAGATATTGAAGGGCACCTGCTAACTGACGGAATTGAGTGACCCCATCTTCTAGGAGAGATCCGGAATTGGTACTAAGTTTAGATTTTGTGTCCACCAGGGTGGCTGCGGGTTTACATGATGTCATCCCAACCCGGTCTAAAATTTCATTGGCATATTTCTGATGGGGGAGGAACATGGATCCTTGCTGTCTTGAGACTAAAATGCAAAGGAAATAGCTTAGTGAACCCAAATCCTTCATTGCGAATTCAGAGGCCAAATGTTTCATGAACTTGTGCCGAAGGGCATCAGACGATGTCACAAGGATGATGTCATCGACATATTGCAAAATGTAAGCAGTGTCTTGGCCATGTTTGTAAACGAACAATGAATGGTTACACTTACTGTGATGAAAACCGATTTTGGAGGCATAATCGGCAAACCGTTGGTACCGCGCCCGAGGTGATTGTTTCAAACCATATAGCGACTTCTTTAATAAGCAGACGTGGTGCGGATATTTATGATCCTTGAACCCCGACGGTTGATACATATAAACTGTTTCGGTGAGGTTCCCGTGCAAGAACGTGTTCTTAACGTCTAGCTGGTGAATTGGCCAAGAGTGGGAGATGGCGAGAGAAAGAACCGTTCTTATGGTAGCCGGTTTAACAACAAGACTAGAGGTATCCCCGCAATCAATTCCAACCTGTTGAGACCTACCATCACAAACTAAACGAGCTTTGTATCGCTCTAAAGAACCGTCAAATTTAGTTTTATGTTTGAAAATCCACATGCTACGGACTATATTCATAGTACTATGTCTCGGGACTAACTCCCACATGCTATTGTCAATAAGAGCCTGGAACTCATCGGTCATGTCCCGATTCCAATCCGGGTTACGGAGGGCCTCAGTAGGATTATGTGGGAGAGGTGAAATGGTAGAGGTATGGAAATTGAAATCTGGTTGGCGGAGTTTGGAGATGCCCGACATAATACGAGTATGTATTGTACGTTAAGGCGGTGATGGAGGGGGTGGGGGAGGGATGGCAGTAGCGTTGGTGGGTATAAGTTGTGGGTTTGGTTGGTTTTGGGTGACAGGTTTGGGTCTTCGAGAATAAGTATGAATGCTGGGTGGGGAGTTTGGAAAAGAGCGGGGAGGAGAGTTGGGACTGGGAGGGCCAACATGGGCCGGGCCAAGAGGGGTAGTAGGGGCTGAAGTAAGGGCTGTTGTTGGGCCAAGAGGGGCTACTGTGGGAGCCCATAGGAAGGGGTGGGGGGAGGGGGAGTAATCAGTGAATGATTTGTAGCTGTTGGGGTTGGTGGGAGTAGAGGTAGTGAAAGGAAAGACTGTTTCGTCGAAAATAACATGACGAGAGATAACAATTTGACGGGAGTCGAGGTTGAAGCATTTGTACCCCCGATGGGTGGTGGGGTATCCAAGAAAGACACATGGGACAGATCGATTAACCAGTTTGTGAATGGTGGTGGAGGCTAACAATGGGTAGCATAAACAACCGAAAGTGCGGAGATAAGAATAATTTGGGGTACGATTATAAAGAAGATGAGTGGGTGTGAGATTATTTAGTAATTTGCTTGGAAGAATGTTTAGAAGGTAGCTGGCGTGATGTAGAAAATGGTGCCAAAATGTAGTAGGGACAGAGGAGTGAGCTAAGATTGTGCGAATGATGTTGTTGATAGATCGGATTTTGCGTTCCGCCTTGCCATTTTGTGGCGAAGTATAGGGACATGAGAAACGGAATTGAAGGCCATTACGATCACAAAAGGAACGAAAGGGGTTATTGTCATATTCACGGCCGTTGTCACATTGAATATTTTTAATTTTTGTGTTAAATTGTGTCTGGAATAGGGAGTGAAATCGTTGGAAAATTTCAAAAACTTGAGACTTTTTAGCTTAGTGGGTAGGTCCATAAGAAATTTATTTTGTCATCCAAAAATAATAGCACCGCTAGATGATAAGACCGGTGATGTCCACAAGTCACTATGTATTATGTCAAAAGGTAAATAAGTAAACGAAGTGGAATTATAAAAAGGTAATTTGATATGTTTGCCAAACAAACAAGATGAACAAACAGAACTAGAAGTTTTATTACAAGAATCAAAAGACAATAAATGTTTTAAAGAAAGTAAAGTAGAGGATCCTGGGTGTCCTAGGCGGTGATGCCATAAATCTTTAGTGATAGAGGCGAAGGCTGCTGGAGTGGTGAACTGAGACTGTGACTGGACGGTGAATAGATAGAGATCCCTGGTGCTGTTGCATCTAAGGATTGGTGTTCGAGCCGGGAAGTCCTTCACATCAAAACCAAACGGATCAAATTCAATTGAAAGATTGTCGGTTGTTAGACGACGTACGGATAAAAGATTTTTAATTATTTGAGGAACGTGAAGGACATTAGAGAGCTTAACCGGGGGAAGGGGTGGGGTAAGGTTTGGTTTCCTGTACCATGAATTGGAATTTGGGACCCATTACCAACAATGATATTCCGAAAAAGATCCTTATTAACATAGGACAATAAGTTACCTGAGGAGTGGGTCATGTGAGATGTTGCTCCAGAATCCGCATACCAGTTGTGGTCAGGTGGATTAAGTGTCATGTTGTTGAAAGCTTGGTCAAGAGCTGTTGGAGTGTAACTCATTTCTGAGGCAGCATATGCCTGCTGTGGATGAGCACCAAGTAAGCTTGCTCCTGGAGTTGGGCCGTAACCAGGTGGGTTGGGCCCAGATGCATGTGGGCCAGACTTCTATGTTGGATATGGACATGGGGGATAGGCCCAGTTTGGGGCTGGTGAGTAGGCCCAAGTAGGTGGGGGAGCCCATGATTGAGTCTGCCTGGACCCAGATGGCCCCTGATGTTGCTGATGTCCAAGATTTTGGTGCTGTTGCCCACAAAAATTTGGTCCCACGTCACCATTAGACCTGCCACGACCGCGTCCGCTACGACCACGGCCGCGTCCACGGTAACTATAAGTCTGGTGGTCATTCTGCTGTGAATAGTAAGCATGGTCAGAAGATTTTGGTGGTTGTGTTGTAACGTGCAGTGTTGAACCGGCTGAAGTAACAGCGGTGTTGGTAGCATGATGGGACTTCCTTGTTTCTTCCAAGATGAGCTTGAAACAAGCTTCATAAAATTCTGGTAACGGTGTGGTTTGTTGTATCATCATGGCCACACCTTCATAACTGTCGTTTAATCCTGCAATTAATTGAAGAACTAACCTTTGGTTGGTCACTGGTGCTCCGACATTCGCAAGTTGATCAGCCAACATCTTCGAGGCTTGGCAATAGGAGGAAATGTTTGGATGGTTATCAAGACGGGTGGTGACAAATTTATGTTTCAGGTAGACTGCCCATGAGCTTTGGTTGTCCTGAAAGATGTTCTCAAAGGCAACCCAGGCCTGAGCAGCAGTGGTGTTGGGTTTAAGGATTGTGTGGAGTAAGTTGTTGGATATGGTGTTATATATCCATTGTAGGACAATAGCATCCAGACGACTCCAAAGTTCAAGAGATGGGCCGATGGTTGAAGAGGAAGAAGAAGCAGTGGAAGGTGCTATGGCCTTAGGATCGATGTGTTCAGTTACTTGGAATGCCCTGCAATGAATACGGAAGAGTTCTGCCCAGAAGTTGTATTGGCCACTCTCCATTTCCAATATAAACGGGATAAAGTTTCAAATGTTGGTGAAAGTGATGGCTGGATGCATTTTGTTGTCCATGAAAAACAGCGAAGGAAGATGGTGTCTGGAAAAGAAGATGGTGTCTGGACAGAGGTTATCGGCTGGGAAGGAAAAAGAAAAAAATTCAGATCGCTGGACAGAGGTTGGCGGCTGGACAGAGGGAGGCGGCTAGAGCTAGGGTATTCAGAGTTTAGTCTCTAATACCATGACAATTGGTATTCACCGATCGATTTCTCATTCACAGAAAACATACATTTATACAAAAGGTTTGACCTAATCTATATTAGGATAGGATTGCTATGATTACTATGATTTACAAATCCCTTATTTCTAGCCTATTGATATCTCGGTTAATAATAATCATAGTTTTCTGCTCAAAATGTAAAACTGAGAAAATTATAATAGTTTTGATGAGCAAGTCAATACAACAATATTTCTTAGAAACTTCAAGATCAGCACTTACTAATTACTACTAGACGAAATTTAACCATGAAAAAATGTTAAATAATAGAAGATATCATACTAAAGATTTTAAAGTAATACCAATGAGACTGTATAATTTGATTTGGAAGGGATTCAAAAGGCAAATGTCTATAAATTAAGAAGAGTGTTTTCCTCCCTTAATATGTCTTACCACCTTCTTTATACAGTCTTTTGTTAGGTGTGTAGTCTCGTTTAGAGGCGGCCGGCCCTAACTAGGGTTAGCCGGCCCTAATGGGCCTATCTATACGGTTTGGGCCTAACTTGGAGAACAAGTTAGGAACCCTAGTTTTAATCTATAAATACTCTATGTTGTAATTGTAATCTGTGTGCCCTTGAGCTTAATGAAATAACCTAGTTGCAGCCCGTGGATGTAGGTCCCCCACTGGGACCGAACCACGTAAAATTCTTGTGTCGTTTATTTTTCTGTACCGCATGATTATCGTTTGTGCATGTGTGTGTGTTGATTCTGCTGCGCCACGTTGTTCCTAACAAGTGGTATCAGAGCTTTGGCTCGTTGTTTACACACGGTCTGCACGGTTTTCGATCGAGAAAAAAGGGTAGAGGCTGATCGAGGGTTGATTCAGATCTGCTGCTACAGTACCGTTGCCGTCGTGAACAGTGTTTTTCCGGCAGAACAGTGTTTTCCGGCATGAACAGTGTTTTCGAAGAAAAAAATTTTTTTTTCCTTTTTTCTGCTGCTGTTCCAGGGCTGATTCGCAGCCTGGTTTCTTGTTTTTTGGGCCGCCAGAATTAGGGTTTTTTCAAATCCTAGGTTGCGCAAAAGGGGAAAGAAAACAGGGCTGTTTTGGAGGAAAACGGGGCTGTTTTGGGAGAAAACAGGGCTGTTCGGGACTGATTTGGAGTGATTTTGCAATTAGAGTTTCTGTTGTGAATCTCTTGGAGTTGCTGGTTTCACTCGGGTTTGCAGGTGAAGCGTCGGGTCGGGTGTTTCGGGTTTGTGTTGCGGGTTAACGGTTTGATTGTTTCGGGTACCGGGTTAAACTCTTTGAAGCCGCCGATTAGGGTTTGGTTATAAAGCTCTTGGATTAGTCGGGTAAAGGTTAGAGTTTTGTTTAGTTCTGTTTGACTGTTTATTATCAACTATTTGGGAACCGGGTTATGTGAAATTCAGTATTCGGGTTTAGATTTGTCTGCGAGGTTTATTGCAGGAGCAGATCGGTTTATTGACAGTGTTTGGTAGAACAACTGTCAAGTTCAGGCCCGTGACATTACTGTGTTTGTTTCACTGTTTCGATATATTTTCTGTGTGCTATTGTTATGGCTGGAGACAGGATGGTTGTTATCGAAAGGTTTGTCGGTTTGGATTTCGGTTGGTTGGTTTGTCAAGTGAACTTGGATGTGGTACTAACGATGGATAAACCGGGAGAAAATGGAACCAGCAGGTGTGCTGGTGATGACATAAGTGAAAAAAGGGAAGTCATGTGATATTTGCTCTGTTGAAAGATTTTTCGGTTAGGGTTAGCCGATCGGGTGTACGGTCGCAGAATCCTTGGTACCGTTTGCTTTCATGAAAGCTCTGCTGTTGTTATAACCGTTTGCCGGTTAGCTGGTCTAGAACTGTGAAGCGGTTTCTTGTTCGGTGGTGATCAGTGGTACGACATTTGGCATGGGTTGGGATAACAGGGACAGTGGGAGCTGAGCATAGTTGACTTGGTGGAGCTGCATGGAGGTATGTGACATTCTTTTAGAGTCGATGTCAAAGATAGTAAATTCTGCTTCTGAGAATGTGTCTAGGTTGATGCATTGGGACTCAGTGATGGCAGTGGAGACTCTTGGGTTCAAGATTCTGGTATGCTTCATTACTCACTTCTATGAAGCATTGGTGAATCTATTGTTTGAAGACTTTGGGAAGATACAGGATTATGTATCGCTGGAAGAAGGGAACCAACTTTCGAGTATTAAAGTCTTGACTCGCTGCATCGGGTAGAGCTAAGTGGATTCATTTTGCAAGTGTGAATCTTGGAGCCACGGGGATGTCAGCTGAGTGCATTCGGAGGTTTAAACCAGGTCAGGGGTTTTGGGAACAGTGGGAGCATGGGACGTGTTCTGGGTACAGTTCTAAACACCGTTGGGTTTTGAAGACCGGAATTCCGAATGGGAAAATCTCTCCATGGTACTTGCAGGTTTTGGAGAGTGGTGTTTCCTCCGGAAGTCTCAGGAGTCGGTAGTTCGAGTGAGTAGGTGCCGGTTGAGATTGAGGATGAGTCAATGGCGGGTTTTGCCATGGCTGGGTCGGTGATGACTGCTGGGTTGGAGCTAGGGGGAGCTTCAACGGGCCCTTCTGGTAATTGAGGAGTGGGCTGCTGCAACTAGGAGGATTGGATTGAAGTCTTAGCTTGTTTATGGGAACTGAAGGTTTGGAGGACTTCTGTTATTTGAAATCTTAGCTTGTTCTTGGGAGCTGGAGGCTTGGAAACTTCTAATAGTGAAGTGTTAGCTTGTTCTTAGAACTGGAGGCTTGGAGGATTTCTGTTATTGAAGATTACTGGAGTTACTGGTATAGGGTCTGCTTGGATGGTGGATTGAGGATTGCTCGAGCCTCCAAGTGGGAGATTGTTAGGTGTGTAGTCTCGTTTAGAGGCGGCCGGCCCTAACTAGGGTTAGCCGGCCCTAATGGGCCTATCTATACGGTTTGGGCCTAACTTGGAGAACAAGTTAGGAACCCTAGTTTTAATCTATAAATACTCTATGTTGTAATTGTAATCTGTGTGCCCTTGAGCTTAATGAAATAACCTAGTTGCAGCCCGTGGATGTAGGTCCCCCACTGGGACCGAACCACGTAAAATTCTTGTGTCGTTTATTTTTCTGTACCGCATGATTATCGTTTGTGCATGTGTGTGTGTTGATTCCGCTGCGCCACGTTGTTCCTAACATCTTTTTCCCTAAATCCCCCTGTCTGCAACTCACATTCAGCCACTCAATTCATACGTCCAGAAAATTAAACTTCCAAATATTGTGGTAGCTATTAAAAATCTAAACTAAAGGAGAAGGTAAATGTGAAATTTGTGTTTCCTTTCTCATTCTTGTTTCTTGGCTAACCATACATATTAATAAGACAATAAAATAACTTCCTGCTACAATATTAACTGCCCAATAACACCAAGGCTATCACGCGCGCCCCAAGGACTTCCACTGCCACTTCAGCGCCACATCATCCCCCACACCACCACACCATTATCAGGCACGCCCGAGGGCGTCCACTGCCACATCATCGCCACTTTTCTTTTTAGATACAAATAATGAGATTATATTTTACCAAATAATAAAAAAAAACTTAAATAAAAAATGGTTATGTAAATGATTTTGGGTTTGTAAATGAAAATAAATAAATAAATAAAAATACTTAAAAAGGGGAAAGGTTGTTGTGGTGACAGCGTGGATGCCCAGCCGTGGACCACAAGGGGGGCGCGGTGTTCACAGTGTCGTCCACGAGCCACATAAGCATTGGCGTGAACCACATGAAGATAGTCTAATTAAATTAACTACTCACATTCTGAGATACACAAAAGCTTCTAAAGCTTCAAAATTCTTGGACTTAAGCATTGGTAACTCCATAATCAACAAGAATGAATAACAGATCTGGTAAAAACACTATGTAACAATCAAAACAACATGTAACATTCAACTCATCTGAAGTAATTATCAAGAACAGAAAACAAAAGTAACAATTCAGGATCTTACCGGAATAACCATCAGGAAGTGGAACCGTTGTGCCTTGCAATTTTCTTCCTCTAAAGTGAGCCTCCTTGACATTCAGACCATCCACCTCAATACCTGCCAAAATATAAAAATTAAAACCCTAATTCACCAATTAACATCAAAATTGGGTTACAACTGTTCGATTTAGGTTTACCAGTGGATTTAGGTTTGAAGTAGTGAGAAACAGGAGACGGTCCGTTGTACTTGATGCAGCAAGGAAGCTGGTGGATCTGATCGGTAAGATCGACTGCAGAAGACGACTTGACGCCGCCGAGGTCGATGGTTCCGGTCTCCGATGACGCGCCTTCATCGTTCATTTGTGGATATTGTGATTCTATCGCACTCTGAAATCCCTAAATCGGTTCGAGGGTCAATTTTCCCGCGCTTTTGCTCTCGTGGACCAAAAACACACACTCTCCCTATGTTCCCTTGTTTCGTTTAAATGGAGAAGAGAAAGGATTTGAAAGGAATTATGGAGAGAAAGATAGAGAAGAGAAAGGGAAGGGTTTTAAGTCTAAAATCATGCTTTCAAATTAGAAAAAATCGAGAGAAAGGAAAGAAAAAGAAGAGAAAAGAAAGGACTTTTTTTCTTTTCGTAAGTTAACTCGGGATGTACTGGCAAAACGTATGTCATCTTTCACAATTAGGAAAAGTAAAAAGGAAAATTGTAAGATGAGTATTTACTATTTGTTATAAATATAATATTATTTACTCCGGTTATCAAACAATTGTATAGATAGATTCTCCTTTAGATATACTTTTTTTTATAACCGGGGGAACTCGTTTACGCGGTAAACCCCTGGGTCCCAACCAATACCCTATTAACCGGTCACAACAAGGTAAATCACGGCCTAAGCCGGGTAGATGGCCTTGTGGAGAGACTAGAACCAAAGACCTCATGCTTGTGAGGCATGAGGCTTACCACTTACACCACCCCACAAAGTTAACTGTAGATATACTTATCATGTATTCAAATTGTTGATTGGGTTTCCTCCGCTATACACACCTCATTGTATCTCATTGCGTTATTACACATTTATTAATGAAATATCATCTCTCTTTCTCCCTATAATTCTTCTCATATTGTTGCGCTATTAGGTTCGTTTCACAACACGCTATCAGCACGCGTTCGCTCGTCGCTCTCTGATATACCATCGATATCCAATCTCTGACATACCACCCGATATCCAAAGCATAAGACAATGTCGTGATTCTCCGCAATAAGCGACCCAGTGAACCGCCGGAAAGAGCCGATTAGACCAATCCCACATTATGTGTTCGATCTTCATCAACAAGGTATCAGACGCTATTCCCAAAATTTATCACAATAGAGTTTATGGCAGTTTTTTTTAGTGATAGTAATTTTCTGCATTTATAATGCTTGTTCATCAATGATATTGTTTCTGAATTGTTTGTTTTTTAGATTGTATCTATTTTAAGGCATGTTATTGTAAAGTTTATTTTGCATCATGATAATCTTAATTTAAATTTTACATGTGCCTTATCAAAAGTTTTGACGTAGATGTTTTCTGCGGATTTTATTCATAGAAATATTATATTTATCTATAATTGCTTTGAAATTTATTTATATTCATGTGGTATTGTTGATTAGTAATCAAACATATAAATATATATATAGGAGTGGGTTATATTAAAAAAGAGATGTGTTCTAAAAAATTAGGAAAAAATGATCTATTTCAAACTATACTAAAAAAGTACTCGTTTTGACCCGTTACCCAAACCTCTCCCCCATCAGAAACCTGAACTTACAGTTCCGCAAACATCTCATGTTCTTTTTGGGTTTGTATGTGCAGTAACACAAATTCTGGCAGTGTTTGCTAAAATGTTCAAGAAAGCACGTGATACAGCAAGCAGATGCTGAAAACAAAAGATTAGAGAAAGAAGCTCTTGAAGAACAATCATCTGCCAAAAGGACTTCAAAGAAGGTGTTGATTCCCAGAAGGACATAAAAAAACATGATCCATGTTGTGAACTCAAATTGACACAACAAAAGATAATCAAATTAGGAAGTAAGTGAAACGAACCCAATACCGGGTCAGGGCAGACCCAGTCGCTGCTGGATAGAGGGAAACGAGGTGGAGGGAAAGTATTCAAAAAATTAGGAAATGGGGGGTAGTCCTCTAAGTCAGGAAGTGGGCATAACTGTTCCCACCAAATAATTAGTATTAAGTTATGTTTCCTGCATTTAGATTAGTGTCGATGTTTATTTTATAAAATTACGGTTCTTACCTTGTATTGGAGATTTAATCCTTCTCGAATTGGATTACACTATCGTTAATTTCAAGCTTTCGATTCTCGGTTCTTATCAGTAGACAGTAAGCAGCTGTGATTCTGTTGATTTAATGGAATGATTACACTAAGAAATCAAATCAAATAACATAGAAGAGGGGATGAGAATTCAGAGGATACAGATTAGGGATGGGAAGAAGAAGATCACACATATATCATATTCGTTGTCCCTATAATTCCCGATCTATCACGCTTATATCCAGCCACGGTTCCTTCTCCATTCAACTTGTTGGGCTTCTTGACTGGGTTTGCTAGGATGGGCCTACTAGTACGGTTCATAACAATCCACTATGAATCTTTGTCCATAAATAAAGTCGATAAAAACATTCGGTTATAAGGAAGCAAGACACCCTAGCAGTTGGTGAAGTGGTCTTGTGAAGTTGGTTTTGTTTTGGAAATTGTACATGAAATGGAGCAGTTTGGGATACCTTTTTTTTATGTATCTCCCTCATATGTAAAGAGTTGTTTCAGTTAGTAGGCTAGTAACATACAAAATTTGTTGTCTCCAAACTTTTGTTCTAAAAAAACAACTTATTTTATTTCCGATTTAGCAACCAAGTTGCAATTTATTATCGAGAGGATGGCCTGTTTAACATGTTGATTCATATAAATTGTTGACGTGAATCTTGTTTGATATTTTAGTGGGTTGGCTAAACGTATATCGTCCCTTCTAAATTTTCATCGTACCCCTCCTAAAAACATCAAATCAAGTTTTTTTCTTCTTCGTATTTTAGTATGAAAATGAAGGAACATCACAGGTTAAAGAGGGTGTAAAAAGTAAAAAGAGACGTGGGATGGGGTTCGTTTAGCACAATCCTAGATAAACATCATCGGGTGTTATTTTGAATTCCAAGATAAAATCATCGGCTGTTACTTTGGATCATTCAAAATCACGATCCAAACTGTTAGTATTTATAGGGATATGTAATCAGTTTTATTTTCTCATATTTTTTTTTTATTATTTATTGTTTTATTTTTCTCATAATTTATCATGTTTGAAAAATACAAAAAAATTGACTTGAAAATTGAAGGGATGGTGACTGCACAAGTGCACATGTTATCATGTCTGAAAAAAATACAAAAAACTGACAGATAATTCATACATGAATCAAAGACCATTTGTCATCAAGAATATTTTTTGACATGTTTATCATGATCCTAGGACACAAATTCAAAACGTGTTATCTGATTTAAAAAAATCAGAGATTGTTTCAAATACTCCATTTCCTGAGCTTCTTCGCTTATTGATGATGCAAACATCCCACGAAATTAGCTCCGCAGTTGCTGCTGATGATGATGATGCCAAGAATGCTTCACAGGTTCATTCTTCTTCTGCCTTCATTTTATCTGCTGCTTCTGATGATGGATGATGATGATTATAATGCTAAATTTGTAACTATTGCTTGGGGGTAATTTTGGGCGATTCTTGCAGTTTAATCGTGTACCCATTTGTAGATTTAGCTAAAGTTTGTTGTTTCGTGATGCCACACCACATATCATAACTGGATCTTGGAATTTTGCCCACACTTTCTAGAATTCTTGCTACGATATGCACACCACTGATATGTTAACCACACACCACTGACTCATCACATGGACACGTGGTGATAATGGGTCATACGAGGTCGTATGAGGTGTTATAATGACACATCATATGGGCCGTATGATGTGTCAGACTGGCACAGAGGTGACTAGTGCACCCAACTGACAAAGGCCATACCATATGACCATTTTTCGCAATCTATATGGCCCGTATGAGTATTGGGGGTGGTGCATGTATAGTAGCATCCTTTCTGCTATATAGTTACTCATAAACTCACAAAAAAGTGAAAAAGTTCATAATTTCTGAGATCTTTTCATGTATTAACTGGTTTGCAGGTTGATAACAGTGTGAAGGAATCCACAAATGTGGTAAAAGTTTCTGAAAAAAACACAAATCGTTCAGATTTGTCCCTCAATATACCAAAAATAAATGCACATTTCTGTCCTGCTATTTCATCCGATGGCGGGACCTCATCACGCGTCTTTTTTAAAGGTTTAAGCTTTAGGAAGAAAACTCCTAGTGATGGTGAAAGCAGTCCTCTTCTGCATCATGCAGTACAGCCCGAAAGCCCTCTTGTCACAAAGATTAAGTCCATATTTTATGGGAATCGATGCACATCTCTTCCGGTCAAACACGGGCCAAACTTGTCCCCTTCGAGCTCTACACCTGTTTCAGCTAGGACATATAGTGAACAACAAAAATCTCAGGTACATATCCCTCCCAATTGCATGTAGGATGCGCGTTTTTGAAAGTGATTTATTATCATGTATAGAATAGTTCAGGGGTATATGTGTCATAATCAATACTTAGAAGGTTGATTGTGTAAATGTGTAACTAACTAACTAACTAACTAACCAGAAGATTATTGTCTCTTGTGCAGATAAGGGCTGTGAAACCTTCTGTTTCAAGGTCCCTCTCGGTGCCCTTGCGGAACATTGTTATTGTAAGATCAGTCTCATTTGCAGCCCGCAAAGATAATGATCAAATTGATAGTGACGATGGTACGTATAGACTGTCATATTATAGCTACAGCTATTAGTACTTGCATGTTAATTTTAACATATTTTAGATATTTAGCATTTGTGTTAGAAGATCAAATCTGGCCTGTTGAAGTGGAAAATGATGAGGAGATTGATGAGGAAGAAGCAGTTTGCAGGATATGTTTGGATACATGTGCTGAAGGAAATCAATTTAAGATGGAATGCAGCTGCAAAGGTGCACTTAACCTTGTGCATGAAAAATGTGTAGTTGAATGGTTTACTGTCAAAGGGGACAAAATTTGTGACGTATGTCGTAGAGAAGTCTCCAACTTACCAGTAATTTTGTTTCGCAAGCGTAGTTATGTTCAAAGACAAAACATAACTGCACCAAATCAACAAGCTTTGGATCCGAGAACCATAAGGTGCATAATTTCTCAACTTTAGTCGATAAATATTTATGGAAATAGTAACTATCGCGTTTTTTTTCTTTAATGTAACTGTTTGTTGTTGTTTTTATTTTAAATGGATGATTCTTAAATGTTTATGCAGTGCCTGGCAGGATATTGTGCGGTTAGTTTTAATAAGTACAATGTGCTACTTCTTTCTCATTGAGCAGCTTCTGGTGAGCATTTTCGTCTTGGACAGTTTGATATAAATATTTCTTCTGCTTGTGTTCAACTTTAAATTTGGAAATGCATAAAAGAATTTTACTCATCATAGTCTTCATTTAAAGTTGGATTGCTTTCTGATTTAGGGACATTGCCATACATACATAAAAAAATGATGTGTTTTGTATATTTTTAAGAAAAAATTGAGGCTAATAGACTGGCAGTATGGTGGTGCAGTAATCCAGATCTTTTGAATTTCGTATTTGTTCTTATAACTTTTGTTTTTTGTATCCGAATTTGCAGATCGACGAGCTGAAAACTCGAGCTGTTGTGATTGCTGCACCTTTCGCTTTTACATTTGGTATTTTATCATCTACTCTTGCGGTTGTGCTAGGTATAATCCGTTTCAAAGTTTCGTGTTACATTATATATACATATATATAGAGAGTCGATAAAGTAAAAAACCAATTTTAAGTAGAGAACTGTAAAAAAAACTCATGAATGCTTGCATATATTACTTTATATGTGATACATAAGGAGGTTATGTAACTGCATAACTGTCTCTCTTTCTCTCTCCCCGCTATATCTTTAAAGCATTACATACAAATGCTTATATGGTTCTTGTGGTTCACTATTGTATTCATAAGTGAATACCCTGTATATAGTTCCTAATGTATGTATCAAATTGTTTCTTTTAGTGGTTCTTACGTAGGAAGCAGTGTCAGCATTTGATCAAACTAATTTAATGGCTAAGATTGATTTTGAAGTTATTATCTTTGAGAGTAGCAAAATAGGGAATTTGTCCCTGTGTTGACTTTATTTTTCCATTAAATACTAGTTCTATCAAATTTTTTAAAATCAAATAACTTTCATATACTTTATTGTTTTTTCTTTAAAGTTATACCATAAAAACGAGAATTGTATTCTCTTTGATATGAGTATAAATTTTTTTAATGATTTTTTTTAGAAAAATATAATACATGTGTGAAAACAACAAAGTTATATGTTAAATAACAGAGTTACAATTGGTAAACCAACACAATTGTGCTATATTTTATGTGCATAAATGGACGCAAATACCTCTGCCCATAAAACCAACATTATACACATGACACATTCTCACTGTTTCCCACGCTTCTTATACAAAACTCACTTGTAGGGGAATTACCTCCCTCTATATATATGTAAAATGTTGCAACCAATCTTATTACAACAACCTTGTTTCAATTACAGCAATGAGAGAGTATATTTGGAGATACGCAGTTCTTGAATTTGCACTTGTTGCTATGCTTCTGCATTTATTCTATTCGTGGGTACGTTACACGATAGAAAGGTAGTTTAGACATGTCACACGTGTTTAACGAAACCATTAACAGTTTGACTTTGTATATATGTTGCAGCTTCAAGTGAAGGCAATCTATGCAGTAATGCTGTCTTCGGTTATAGGGTTTGGATTGGCGATGACTTTAAATGCGTTGTATATCCGTTACACTGTTTGGCGAGTTCAAAGTCCTCAAGAATACAACATCATCAATTGATTTAGAGAAATATTTTAAACTTATATATCCGTGTTGAATTGGCTGAGATTATTGAATGGTTAATGTGTTTGAACGTATTGATCAATTCCTTTGTATTTTATGGAAAGAATATTGCCGCCATGATTGAAATACATGATGAATTATATTTAAAAAAAAGGTACATTTGTATGCTGATTTGTGTGTCGGACTGGATTGGATTGTGGTATATAATTCAAATGTGATCCTCAAGGGAATTAGATGACTTCCAACTCTTGGTAAAATGACAGACTGAAGTTAATAACCTGATTTAATAACTTCTAAATTCGTTGAAACGAGAAATTTTGCCCTGCGCTTCACGGTGGGAGACGGACCTTAAACGGGCGAGGCGGTGACATTAACGTGGCTAAGGAAAAAAAACGTTGTTAAGTACATAAAGAAATGTTTCAGGTTACGGCTACTCGGTTGTGGAGATCGAAACATAGATAAAAGACGGTTATATAACGGTAATGATGTTTTTCAGTCGGTATCAGTCTTATTTTTCACGGTACCAGCACATTACCATCGGTCGATATAACCCACCCTATTTTGAATACAACTTCGTTTTTAAAAAATATATACCGAGACGCAAAGAAAAAAAATAAACAAACAAACGAAAATTTTTAAGGAAAAATCAGATTATATATACTACAAGGAGTAAACTTTAAAATTTAGAAACTTGAGGGGGTTAAAGTGACATTTTACAAATTTGAGGGGTGAGTTTTGAAGGTTTTTAAAAGTTGAGTAGAAGTTGTCGGTGGTACACTTCTCTTTATGTATATTGATAATAATGATAAAAAGTTACTAATGCTAAACATAAATTATTCTTTATATAATTATACTAAACTAGAAACCCGTGTATTACACGGGTTGATTAAAGAAAATAATAAATTAAATATTAAATAGTTAATAATAAAGATTTAAAAATTAAAAGATCGAGAGAATCGGAACACAAAATTATTTATTAGGTGAAGAAAGAGAAACGAAAAAAGACTTATTAAGTGAAGAAAAAGAAGGGGAAAAAGTAAATGAGGGCTCATGTTAAAACTCTTAATTGTTATAGATATCAATTCAATATCCTAATACACTTTTATTTAATTGGCCTTCTATTGTGATGACTTATGAAGTAGTTGTGGGCTGGAGCCAATTAAGGAGCGTATTAAAGAATTGGGCTGCGACTGAGATAATCAAGATAAAATGCAAGTGGGCTGGGCCTAAGGTCTTAATCCCGATCTTCCAAAGGGCTCCTGGAATAAGAAGGAGCGTTGTGGGCCGGAGCCAATTAAGGAGCGTATTAAAGAATTGGGCTGGCGGCTGAGCTAATCAAGATAAAATGCAAGTGGGCTGGGCCTAAGGTCTTGATCCCGATCTTCCAAAAGGCTCCTGGAATAAGGAGCGTTGTGTTTTAGGGTTTCCTCATTCTTACGCCACCTACACACACTCCTATTCTCTGTATTTTGATCGTCTCCACCACCACTTTAGGGTTATCAGATTCATCAAGTTATTGAATCTAGGTTTCTTCTAGCTGTAGTGGCATTATTGTTCGAATCATCATGTTGATGATTAGAAGGTCTGTCTGTATTTGATTATGTTGAGTTGTATTCAGTAAGATAAAATAGATGGTTGTGTTGTCTGTCTATATAAAAAAAATAAACTCTTAATGGGACAATTGTGTATAAGTATTATCATAGACCTAATAAATATCATGTGGAAATAATTTGCAACGTTGAATGTGGCGGAGACCTTGTAATGACCCGGAAGGTCGATCTTGTAGGCATTATCATTGATGCATTTAAGAACACGGAAAGGACCATCGACCCTTGGATGAAGCTTCCCGAACCGCCCTTGTGGAAATCTCTCACGGCGCAAATAAACCCAAACGAGACCCCCTCGTTAAAAACCACCTTTAGCCTATGTTTATTAACCCTTGTTTGATACTGTAAATTATGTTTAACGATTTGTTCCACTTGTTCATGCAAAATCTTAATCTAGGTTGCTTGCTCATCTCCTTCTGCATTAAAATGTTCAAGCTCGGGAAAAGGAGCCAGATCGAGCGGGGTAAATGGGTTGCGCCCGTAGACAACAAAAAACAGACTACGTCCGGTCGAGCTATGGTTAGACCGATTAGACGCGAACTCCGCCTGAGGTAGAATAAGATCCCATTGTTTTGGGTTATCACCGACAAGGCTTCGAAGTAAATTACCCAAACTCCGATTTGTCACCTCGGTTTGACCGTCCGTTTGCGGATGGTGTGAACTACTAAATTGTAACTTTGCACCCAAACGCTTCCACAACGTTCGCCAAAAATGACTAATGAATTTCACATCTCGATCGGACGTTATAGACTTTGGAACCCCATGCAAACGTATGACTTCTGCAAAATGAAGACGTGCAACTTGCGATGCGTCAAACGTCTTTACACACGGAATAAAATAAGCCATCTTAGAAAATCGATCAACGACGACCATAATTGAATCTTTTTTTCGTTGTGTCAATGGCAAGCCCAACACAAAATCGATACTAACATCCTCCCAAGGCCGAGCGGGTGTGGGCAACGGTGTATATAAACCTTGGTTCGTATGATGAGTTTTTGCAATGTGACACACACGACACCTCTTCAAAATCGTTGAAACTTCCTTTGATAGCTTCGGCAAAAAAAAACGATCTTGGGCCAAAGAAATAGTCTTTGCTCTCCCAAAATGACCTGCTAACGCCCCTTGATGGCACTCGAGTATAATTGCCTCCCGAAATGATGATTGTGGAACACATAAACGATTACCTTTGTAAAGTAACCCATTTTTTTGTACGAAACTATGATACGGTGCGGTTTTACTCTTTTGCCAAATATCATGAAAATCAGGGTCATCCTGGTACAAATTAGAAAATGATTCAAACCCGGTTACCTAAAAAACGACCGAAGTCGCGAAAGCCGGCAGACGGCTTAACGCGTCGGCTACCGTGTTCGCGGAACCCGCTTTGTGCCGTATAACGAACGTGAAATCCTGAAGAGTTTCCACCCATTTTGCGTGACGTGGATTTAGCTTTGCCTGGCCTTGGATGAACTTAAGTGCTTGGTGGTCCGAGTAGAGAATAAATTCACCGGGTAGAAGGTAGCGGCGCCAATATTCAAGACTCCGAACAATGGCATAAAACTCTTTATCATACGTGCTATACCGTCGTCTTGTGTCACTCAATTTTTCACTAAAGAATGCAATGGGATGGTGTTGTTGGTTCAATACGCCCCCAATTCCCAACCCCGACGTGTCACATTCCACTTGAAAAACATGAAGTTTGGTAAGGCAAGAACGGGTGCTTGGGTGACAGCGGTCTTGAGAGCATCAAAAGAGTGTTGTGCGGCCGACGACCAAGTAAACTTACTACTTTTTAAGCATTCAGTAATAGGAGCCACAATAGTGCTAAAACTGCGAATAAAACGACGGTAAAAATAAGCGAGCCCATGAAAACTTCGAACATCATGAAGCGATTGTGGTGTGGGCCACGTCGTGATGGCCGAAACTTTGGACTCATCCATGCGTATTCCGTTGCCCAACACCAAGTATCCCAAGAAAATAAGCTCCATTGTCAAGAAGTGGCACTTTTTTTCATTCGCGTATAGTTTTTGTTCCTGGAGGACCGTGAAAACGTCCCGAAGGTGGCTGAAGTGTTGTGCCACATCTTTGCTAAATACCAAAATGTCATCGAAATAAACGACAACACAACGACCGATAAGAGGCTAGAAAATATGATTCATTAACCGCATAAATGTACTTGGTGCATTGGACAACCCGAATGGCATAACCATCCACTCATATAATCCATCCCGTGTTTTGAACGCTGTTTTCCACTCATCACCGGGCCTCATGCGAATTTGGTGATACCCACTACGTAAATCAAGCTTTGTAAAGACCTTTGCACCATGTAAATGATCAACAAGTCATCAAAACGTAGAATAAGGTACCGGTACTTGATAGTAATCTTGTTAACTGCTCGGCTATCAATGCACATTCGAAAAGCACCACCCTGCTTCGGAACTAGGAGAGCCGGTATGGCACATGGGCTCATACTTTCCCAAATGAGGCCTTTCTCCAGAAGTTCGGTTACTTGGCGATGCAATTCCGTGAACTCCTTCGGATTCATCCGATAAGCGGGTTTGTTTGGTATGCTTGCACCGGGTAAAAAGTCAATACAATGTTGTATTTCCCGTACGAGTGGAAGACCTGCGAGAATTTCTTTAGGAAAAACATCATGAAATTCGGACAAAAGTGGTTGTATCTCCGGTGGGATGAGTGGTACAATGGGTTTTCTTTGGCAATCAAGAGGCCAAAGATAATATGCTCTGGTTTAGTTTTTGTGAGTCCTATGAATTCGGATCTCGTTACTAGTACGGATTTCGGCCCCTCGTCTCTAGGATCGAAGGGTGCTAAGGTGATATTAAGGCCATCTTTCTTGAATGTGTAGGTATTACGGAACCCGTCGTGTTTAGCTCGACGGTCGTACTGCCACAGACGTCCTAATAAAATGTGACACGCGTCTATTGGGATGACTTCACACCATATCTCGTCCGTATACTTATTACCAATGGAGAATTGAACCAAACACCGATGAGTAACCTTGAGGAGATTTCCTTTTTTGAGACACGTAAGTTGGTATGGTTCGAGGTGGTCTTGTAGCGGTAAATTATGTTTTTCCACCATTGAAGTTGCTACAATATTTTCACAACTTCCCCCGTCAATTATAACGGTACAAATCTTACCCTTAGATGTACACTTTGTTCGGAAGATGTTGTTACGAAGCCATTGTGTGTCATCGGATGTACTAGCCACGGATGTGTTTAGAATACGTTGAATAACAAGCGCCTCACCCCGATCGGGGTAAAGAACGTCCGAAGCTTCATTCTCGTCTTCGTCTGTATCATACTTTGGCATAAGTTCATCAACAAAGGCAAGGACTTGTTTATTGGGGCAATCACGTTTAAGGTGACCAAGGCCTTGACATTTGAAACAACGTATGGCACTATTACCCGACCCGGACGGAATTGCCGGAGGAGAGGTGGGGTCGGCTTTGATTGGGCCGCCCCGTGACTGTGACGTAGCCGATGCGGGAGCTCGTGAAGAGGCTGGGACTCGGTTATTTGGTTTAGTTCTGGCCAAGAACTGTTTCTCCACCTGACGGTAAACGACCAATACTGTTGTAACTGAATCACATATGAGATATCCGATCGGAGCGCCCCTAAAAACCGAGAAATAACTAATTCATCATCTTCGTCCACGCTGCAACGCATACGCATGCGTTCAAACTCAGCAATAAATTCTTCCACGGACATCGATTGTTGCCGGAAATTGTGATAATCCAAAAAGGAGTTTTGGCGGTGATTAACGGGTAAAAACTTCGACCGTAATAACCGCTTCATCTTGTCCCACGATTCTACCTTGTATTTTCCCTCCCGATATCTTTGTTTCTGCACATGTTCCCACGAAAACGACGCATATTTTTTTAACTTAATAGCAACGAGTTTTACCTTGAGATTGCCGGGAACATTCCAGAGGTCGAAGATCCGTTCCACGGTTTGAAGCCAATCAATGAAATCGTCTGGTTGCATGTTTCCCTTGAATTCTGGAATGTCTGTACGAATACCCAAAGCATGAATGGGGTCCGACGGTGGTGGGCGACGATGGTGACGACGTCCGAACACGTTGTGAAACCCGTCGTCCTCATCGTCAGATATTACGACTCAGTAGCCGAGTCATCTTCCCTGTGAAACTGATTGAGTTCAAGATCACGAACCCGTTGTTGGAGACGTTCAATCTCAGCAATGTCGCGAGGATCACGTTGTTCTTGACCGTTGCCTCCGGCGGCGAATCTACGGTGTTGATGACGACGATCTCTCCCATGCGCATACATCCTGAGTCACCCGAGCTGCTGATACCACTTGATACGGATTCGTATACGAGCGGCGCTAGAAACCCTAGCGTGATAACCTGCCTTCGGTCAACCGAATGACAAAGAACAAAAAACAATGTTCAATAAAATTCTTATTCTTCAAAACTTAACCATCCAACCTATGATTACAATTGTTTTAAATAAGAAAACTAAAGAGATAAACATGGAATGAAATCCCGACAATAAAGGACAAGATAAACACTTAATTAAAGAGATAAAACTTAAATAAAGGGTTGGATGGGTGACAATAAAACCGGCGGCTCCTCCTAGCCACGGGTTGACGGGTCGTTTCCAAAACTTGCATTCCCGGGTTGTTCTTCAAGCGGACCCGGATCCGTATCAGTTTTGTTTTACAAATGTTTGTGTGCCTAATAATTTATAATCGTTGTCAAAATAAATAATAATAATAATTTGACCAAAGACAAAAGTCAAAATTGAACATCATCTGCAACCGCCTTCCTTCACGGGTACACGAAGCCGATTCCACTACCGATTAAACCCTTCACGATTGCGGCAGTGTTATCATCTGCAACTGTCTTCCTTCACGGGTTCACAAAGCCGATTCCACTACCCGATTGAACCTTCATGATTGCGGCAGTGTTACCGCCAATCCCTTAGAGTTGAATATATTTTGAGACTTGAGAGTGAGGAACCTTGTGGTTTAACCAGTGACGAATCCAAGATTTTTTCTCAGTGGGTGCAAAATATGTACGGGTCAAAGAAAGTCAAATATGCCAAAATAGAACAGTGAAAACGAGTCAAATAATGACAGACTAAATATGCTAAACCAAACCGCAACCTAAAACAATAAAATTAACCCATCCAAAACATGTGTAGTTAGTAAATGAACAAGAAGAAAGAATTCGATTTGCTAACCTTTTTAGGCGCGTATGAAACATGAAATTCTATTTGCTAGCCTCGAATGGGTGATTGCCTTCAAGCTACTTGAAACATGAAATCTGGGATTGTATAAGGACATATGCTAGTTCATGGACCTAAGCATTTAATAAAATACGAACTGTTCTATTTGGGATAGTTTCTGACTTTTGACTTATTTTTCAATTTCCATATTCCAATTTTATATTTTTCCATTCCATAGACATATGAGGTATTTCAATAAGCATGAATATATTATTTATTTTTAAACCCTCAGTGCTAACAACTGAAATCAAATATAAGGAGTTTAGCATGGTCTCGTCTCATGATGCCATAAACAAACTAAACAATTGAACCACCCATCGAATTCCAATATGATGCTCATAAAGTGAAAAAAAGAAAGAAAGAAAAAAGAGAGAGATTGCAGCTGCAATTTCAAAGGCTTCTATGTATGAAGAACAAACAAGAACCTGCAAATATGAAGGATGGACAGTCAAGACCAGGTATCTCAAGCAATCGCGATGTCACTTGTTTTCAATTTTGGAATGAATCTCTAACGATAGTAGCGCCTGCGACTTAGATTTAGGTTTTTTTGATGTCGTAGGGTATTTCGATTTGCTATGTTTCCCGTGGATTTGATTTTGTAAAAGGTAATGCTTTCAGAACCGGACCGGACAACGAACCGGACGCCTTAGAGGTTCACTGGTCGGACCGGTCGCGAACTGGATTTAAGAACCGGACGATATCATAAATAATATAAATATTTATAAAAATATAGAAATGCTGGATTAGTGTTAAAATGTTCTAACTTTATATTAGAATACAACTTTATACATATTATTAGTTTAAATAATTTTTTTTATTCTGATTTAAATTGATTAGATACAACTTTATACATATTATTAGTTTAAATAATTTTTTTTATTCTGATTTAAATTGATTAGATACAACTTTATACATATTATTAGTTTAAACAACTTTTTTTATTCTTATTTAAATTGATTAGTTTTTTCAGGGTTAAATATGAAAGTATTTAATACTAAGGTATAATATATGTTAAATTTGTAATTGAGAAGGGGTTTGTTGAAACACTTATTTAACCCTAAATTCCATATATACATGTATTAGAACTTAGCAGACGCCGTAACCTCTCAAATTCATCTTCTTCACCGGTTCGATTTCATATTTTTCTTCTCCTTCTTTACATTTTTTTTACGAGTAACCTTTGATCTTGAATCATTGGTCCGTTGCTCTTCAATTTTAAGAGGGATGCCAACGATTTTAAGAACAGGGGCAACCGGACAAGGAGCCAAGAACAGTTGAACAATTTTGTGATACTGGTTCTCGATCAACAGATAATTAAACACCCACGCCTTCGACGTTGAATCCAAAAAAGGTTTAAATTTACATATCACTGGTTCAACCACCGGTTCACGTCGACCGTTAAACCGCTCGGACCGTCTGGTTTTTTGTAAAACGGCTCTATAGCATGCACCAGGACCGTCGAAGGCACCGGTTTCCGATTGGACCGGTCCGGTCTCAAAAACCTTGGTAAAAGGCTTGAAGGGCCTGTTAATAAATTGTTTGGATGCTTAATAATCTTTTAGTTTAATTTCTAAGAACTTTTATATATGTGGGCTTCTCTTGAGTGGGTCCTCCCTGGGTTTGACATGGCTAATCATTCATCTTTAGCCAACCAATTATATAGCTCATGACATGACTAGTCAAGACGAAAATTTTTCCTCATTCGGGTGAGAGAGTTGGTGATGATTTTAGTGTCATCAATATCATTTAAGTGTAATTAGATGGACTTGTTGATCAAACGAATCATAATGTGTATCAAACAAGTCGGGAGGTGCGAAATGCACGCTTGTTTAAGTTTATGTGATTCTAAGTAGTTAAGAACAATGGGGAAGCGGGGTCCAAGGGGTGACAGCCCTGGCTGGGGTCGATTCATTAGAATTTGTAAATTCTCAATTCGTTCTTAATTCTCTCTAAGTCATCCGGTTGAAAAATTCAAAGTACCATCAAATTGTTTCAATCTGAAAGTGCATCACGATTCTCAGGGAAGTCCAGGAAAACGATCTCGAATACCACAAGGGAGACATCTATATGCCTCTCAATAATTCAAGTTGATGAAAATCCATGGTGTTCAAATTAAGTTTCACTAAACTATTCACCGGGTACCAATATTACAACAATACTAACCAGCGTTTATAATAGTCTCACGAAATTAAGACGAGACAAGAAACAAAATGATACAAGAAACAACGTTAAGAAAATTAAGAACAAACGGATATAGCCTGCTACCGCATCCTCTCACGAAGCATCAGTTGAAGCATATGCAGCGTCAGCAGATGAAGTGTCCATGTCGTTTAAACCCAACTCCTCATTTTGTTCCCACGATCTCTCGTATTCATCAACTGAAATTTTCATGCAAATTACCACAACCAAACCCGTTAAGAGAGATCATGAATTTTTCTCAGAGCTGATCATATACATCACAAAGACTGCAAAAATTAATAGAGGTATGCAAATTCGGTTTGGATCCACAAAACTAAGAACCAGACCAAATTGTATCCGTACCAGCTCTGTTCCGTTTGGTTAATTTCTCGTTTCTAGAATTGTTCTAAACCAATTTCAGTTCCATATTTTTTTTAAAACTCGGTTCTGAGTTGACTAATGAGCTTCTGTTCTTTGTTTTTGGATTATATGTAAATATAAAATAATTTAGTATAAAAAAACAAGAGAAAAATAAAAATAAAAGAATGAAGAAAACCCTTTCCAAGCTCCATATCTTCCATGCCCTACTCTCACTATTCTCTAGAAACACATCTTTGCATGTTTTGTTTAGCCATATCATAATTCTAACAGAAAAGGTAAAGGATTAGTTGAAATGAACTTACAAGTTAACTGATGGTCATCTTTAATGTTATCAGTAGCAGGTGCAATGAAAGAGTTTGTCAGAGCATCGTCTAAGATCAGTGTCCAAGGCTCTTCTATATTCAAAAGCTGCAGGACATAAAGTAATCGTTTTAAACAAAGACTAATTGTAAAGTTAAGTTCTAAAGTGTGTCTCTTTCACGTTCATATCGTAAAGTTATGATTTGTGTATTTTGAAAATGGGATTTTGATCTTGGTATAGATGTAATTCTTGAACACGGGGTTACTATAAGATTCATACCTTGATGAGTCTTGCCCTGAAGTCAAGCCATCTGCTTCTTCTAACCTCATCCAGACTATCTCCAAAAGTGAACCCATGCACTCTCTCAAGACCTTCAATGTACGAAAACACACTTAATAAACGAGCCCAAGCTCCATATACCAAGTTCAGATAGGCTCGCTAGCCTAAACAAGTCTACTATTTACATAAGTATAATAACTTTTATTTCATATAATAAAAATATATTACATGATAAAAATAATTATATATATATATATATAATAGGATAAATAAATTAATAAAAGAGCCGAGCTCGAGCCTAGGCAAGATCGAGCTCGACTCGTTTACACCCCTACAGTCACGCAAACGCTCCAATCTGAAGTGCAACATATATTCTGAAAGGTCAAGTACCAACTAACGCCATGGAAAGTGTCATGAGAATAGAGGTCCAGAAAATAACAACAGCAGAAGGGAAAATGAGGCACGGAAATGAACTCACTTTCACTGATTTTGGTGACCAAACCTTCCACAGTTGTCACAAGACCTCCCAGTGTGCCACCTGCAAGCTCCAAATCGATCTCTGGGATTTTTACACTTGCAGTGTCTGACTGGTACACAACAAACCATTTCAACAGGAAGAGCACCAAGAGACGTGTTAAACATTCACGGAGAAATTAAGATCAGATGGGAAATTCTTATCATCAAAAAGAACTGAACAGAAACAGTCTGTCTACATATAATGTAACTAAGCAACACTACAAAATGACCTAATTGTACTTCAGTATCAATTTGAACAAAATAAGCAGGCACCTTATAATCATGAAAAAAGTGCTATCTACACTTACTCCCATTCTTTATACACTCAGTTTCTTCATTCCATATTTTATTATCATGACAACAAGAAGTTATCAACACTTGTTTTCTTTGAGAAATGAGTGTCTGGACATGATATATGACATAATCATTAGCTCACCTAATTCGTGTATGAAATGTCTTTTAACCTATACAAGTTTTTGTTACATGACCACAGAATTTCAATTATACTAAGAAGACGAGCATCAAATAAAAGCCCTATGAGTCTCTCCAACATGATCAATTGGTAACTGCTCTGGGGCATGTCAGCCTTTGTATTCCATAACCAATAGACTAGAATTGAGTAAATATCAATTTAGTGATTATTTCCAGCTTATAAGTCTACAAATAAAGCAAATTCTATGTTGAAGATTGACATTTCCTGCATCATGAACAAAAAGCAACTACGCTAACAGCAAGAAATGGTTACAAAAACACACCCATGCACTTAAATATAAACAAAATAAGCGAGACAGATTGTTTTGCACATATATCAGAAGATAGTGCCAAAGCAGAAGGGCCTGGAAATTTCTAACTCTTACATCTCAACAGATCCACACAGAGCAGACAGAAAAGTTCCATCAATCAACAACATGAATATAAGCATATACATACCTTAATCACATCGCGGCTTAAATCTTCAACATTCTTCACCACTAGTGTCACTTTCTTTCCTTTTGCAGGTATTGCACCACCTGCCTTTAACTGCAAGGAATCGAGAACCAAGCAACTTAGAAGAACATGGAAGCGATGGCCTAAAAATCAGCACCCAAAGGATTGCTTACAAACCTCAGAATTTCTATAGCCACAAGCATCGCATGTGGATGCCATCACGATCACTTCTTGGAAGTAAGGAATCTCTGTCCATAGTCAAGCTAAACAAAACTTAAAGGGATACATTCTTACTAAACAAAACAGAGAAAATAAAGAATCATTTCCAATTATTGGAGATGTGTGAAGTTTCTCATATATCTATGTAGTGAAAATATGGGCAACCAGCAACAAGAAAATGCATAAGTTATATCCCATATATGCACTGATTTGAGTCCATTTCTAAGGTCAAGTGTAGAAAATTATTTTTCCACAATATTGGTAGGTTCCAAGGGACCAGGTGACAAATTCTCAGCTGAGATAAATATGGCAGAGCACGTATGGCATCATGAAGGTTAATCATGGTTCCTTCTTTACAGCTTGGTAGCTGGTTAGTGAACAATCTCAATAATCAGGAAGGACAAATTGGTCCTATAGAGAAAGGCTATTTGTATAATAAGGAACTTACTTTGGTGTCCTTTCTATTTTAGGTAACCAACTTTTGTCCAAGAAAAAATAATTAAACTTCAAATTGAATTTGATAAAAACCTCCAAACCTAAATTTTTTTCGATTAAGGTAACTTGTAGTAACTATATTCAGTTTAAAGTAAACTAGTAAAAAAATCTAACTTTGACCAAGTTCAACTTTTTCCATCTTCTCAGTAGCTTTGACAATGTTGACTTTTCTGATGTGGCTGACGTGGCTCCTGGAAACCAATTAACTTGGATGATTGCCTTAAATCAAAACGTTAGAAAAATTGATGGTTTTTTCTGGCCTAGAAAATGTTTGTTACCCAAAATAGACATTTGACTAAAGTTGGTCACCTTTTAAGGCTATTTGCCTTTAAGCACCACAAGACAAAGGGAATAAGAGAGGATACTGGTCACAAACATCCGAGTCTCACACCGAACAGCACAAGCACCACATGTTGATGGGAAAGTCATCACCTGCTCAGATGATATATATTTATATATTCTTTAATTAAAATAAGTGAATGTAGATTATCACATGGAGAAGATCATCGTACCTCTTCTGGTGCGGAATAGCGAAACAGGGTTTCTGCAAATTCTGCACTATTACCCTGAGCAATAGCTCGCCTCCCAGCAACTGCTCCAACTGATCCATGGGATTCAGACGTTTGATTCCTTGAGGATGCATCGTTTCCTTGTTCTCTCGTTTGTGACTGGTCAACAAGATATCCGAGTGAAGATTGTTGCTCGGGAGTTCGCTCGTAGAAATCAATACTTAGCGATGGATCTGGGGATGGAGCATACCTATTACAAATCATGGTTGTCAATATCTTAACAATATGCAACACGTGTTGTGCACTTGGTACTAACACAGAATGATATAGCTGCTAAAGTGAAAAGGAATACAGCAAAAAGTGAAAGTTACGGGTTCTCTATAAAGCTGTTGCCAGCAGGATCGTCTAGTATGAAGGTAAAAGATGAAGTTCCTGTTGCACATGCTCTTAGTTTTGGTATGAACTCGTCTATAGCCTCGGCAGTTTGGGGATCAACTTTCTGAAAAGGTCCAAAAATACTAAAAATTAGGTTATGAGAACAGTGAACAATGAAAATATAAATAAGAGAGTGACAATCGTATGCTTTCAATAGACAAACCTTTCTTTCTTCTTGAAGTGCTAGTAATTCATCTGCAGCTCGGACCAGAATTCCTTCCACCTTAAACATATACACGACATGCCAGCAATGTCAACAGAATTGACATTTTGTAACAGAAAAAGTCACAAGTAGTCAAATCGGAAAAGATATTACCGTTGTTAGAGATCCACGTTGCGACTCTGGAGGTATCTCAAAATCCAGTTGAGGTATCTACATATACAGGGAAGAACGGTCAATCAGGTTCAGCATGCTTACGAAGAAATAAACTGCAGTAAAGCCTACTACATCGTTCTGGGATGTTACACAATAGACACATCATTAACATACCTATGTGAAGTAACATGTTCAACTTTCTTCCGCATTAAAAAGATATACTCAAGTATATGATGAAAAAACTAAAAAGATCATTCGGCATTGTGTCATATGGAATATGCATGTGATTGGCTGATAAATTTGCTTAATGCAAAACATCGAAGTTGAAAGGAAACAACTGTACCCAGAGTTCTAGTAAGTGGTCAAGTGACCTTCTAGCACTTAACCTACGCAGTGATTAAACAGATGAATAAGTGGAACCATAGCCGGTTCATATCAATAAAATGATAACAAAAATAATGAAATGAAATTTTGATATGGTATCACACATACATTTGCAGTTATGTCTATTTACACTAGTTTAAAAAGCTTTATTGATTTTTGCATAAAGATTTGAAACACTCAGCTAAAAAAATTTGTTACTAATCAAAGTGGTAGATAATGCTTAATTTCTAAGGGACCAATTAAGTGACCTTAACTAATCAAAGCAGTGTGTAATGCTCAACATCTAGGTGGTTGCTTAAGTAGATTAAGCAGAAACATTTAGAATATTAATTGTAAACGTATCATTTGTAAATAACCCAGGATTTATCTTGTTATATTCCTTAAGATAATGTGTCTTGCAATCCTGCATGGCTGCATGCTTAATTAAAAACATAGCGGGAGGCAAGTAGGCAACACGCATGACGCAGCAGGGGCATGCACCTTCGTACTGAAGAAAAAATGATGAGAAGTATCGTGTTTAATCTCAGAAGCTTCATTTCATAAAAATGATAAATCTCATCAATGAATAACAAATACGGGATACATGATTTTGATAAGCCATTGTCACAAGGGGAGATTAAAGTTACAAACCTTAATTGTCGCAGTTTCTGATTTCACCACTTGCCGATCAAGCATCTGCATTAAAAAAATGTGTCTTTAAATAAAATGAAATGAAAACACGAGATTTTTTATGATTACTTAAGTTGGAACTACAATTGTTGGTGTTCATCCTTGCAAGAAACTCAAGAAAAGAAATGGCTCACACATGGGTAATTTTGACATAATTTCAAACAGAACGTCACAAACATCATATACTTCACTACATACATCCTAGACTAAAGGTCAACATTTGACTTGAATGGCCTGTTGACAAGAACAGTTCTTAATGACTAACATGCCTCTATTAGACGTCTTTAACAAAACAAAACAACGAGCATGCAATCTATTATGGCCAATAACATAATGCATTCTGGTATGAAGTTCAGTTAAATATAAGTGAACTTAATTGTTGGACAAAGTATAAGTATGAGATTTTACGATATGCATAACCAATATACAGGTCCTATCACAAGCCCTTAACAGTCTGCTATATTCAATTTCTTTAAGAAACCCAATTCTTAAATCACTTCATTATTCTTCCATTAGTTGTGTGGTAACAATAGCTCAAAAACCTTATACAAAGAAACCTAAAACCCTGAAAGTGGAATATATCATTTGTGGTGTAAATGAAACTTTTTACCTCTGGTTCAACCAAATATCACAAACCAGCAATTCTGCTAACCCTAATAAAATGAATAGGCTTTGTTTTATTGGACAACAACCTTTTGATCACCTGATGAGACTTCCAAGCGATAGCAAGAACCTCTGGGTTGTATTTCACCAGCAAACTGCACCTCATTATTCCTTCATAATAACAAGAAGCTTAATAAGAGATTTCAACTAAACATGCACCAGCAACAAAAATATATAGCAGACTTCATTCGAATTCAATAGAATTGGAATTTAAATTTCATTCCTTTGCATGTTTGGTTGGCTAAGAGAAGAAATTGGAATTAATTCCAACCAAATCCTTCGATGATTCAGAATTCCCTCAAAATTTCCAAGGAATGTTTGCGGTTTTTTGTTTTTTTTGAAACACTTTTTTAAGATATTTGAGTTTTGATCTTTGTTTAATATTTTGTTAATTTTAAGGCGTAATTTTGTCATATTTTTACATTCCAATTCCATTAACAAATGTATCAACCAAACACATTATTAGTTTTCAAAAATATCCTTTAATTTCCGATTCAAATTCTAATTCCTAAACATTCTTCAAACCAAAAGCCCTAAGCTCCACCAATAAATCTAATATTAACACACCTCTCGCCACAATGAGGACACTCAAAGGCTGACAACAAAATCTGCAAACCAAATATTCAACCACCATTATTCTAAACCGAAATTTGTACAATTGGAGTATAATTTATTTATGACATTTTAGAATAAAAGTTGTGAATAAACTGAATGCCTAACGATTTACCTTTCTAAAGTGCGGAATCAACGTCAACAAAAACCTCGTCGTCCCCTGTCACTCAATTCAACACAATTCCGTATCAAAATCAAACAATTTCCAGTGAATCATTCATCATTTCAACTATTTTTGATCGATTTCATGTTTCGTAACTTACATTTTCACCGCATCGCATACAGAGGCTATCAACCTGGTACACCGGCGCGTCGTCGTCATCGGTGGAAACAGCTTCAACAACAGACCTAACGTCCATTACTGGTGGATTTTGTGATGTCTCCGTACAGAATCTGTTATCGATTGATTTTGCTATTTGATCAAAATACTTCACAGGAAAAGAAGAGTTTGTGATGATCGTGATTTTAAAACGAAGGTCGGTGGACTCTAGAACAAGCAGGAAGGTCGCAGAATGTTTGTTACAAAATGAACTGCCCCTGTATTTTATCCAAATTTACGAACCGACCACCATTATTTTGAGTTTTAACATTTTGGACCAAAAGTTGCAAAATCTATACTATATAATAAACTAGTAGTTTTACCGGCCGCGTGTTACGGCAGCTTCGAAACGTAACCTAACTCGAATTCTCACGTCACGCGACGTGAGTCGGATCTTAAACGGTTGAGGCGTTTAAAAAATAAATATAGTTAGGTACATAAAAAACATGTGAGGTTATGACTACTCGTTTTAACCCTGAAAAAAAATGTAAAAAAAAACAAAAGAAAAAACCGAAGAAAAAAAATGTTTTGTCATTTACACTAACGTACCTAAGTAGATAAAAGTAACTTATGAATTTCAGACAGATCGGTTTTGAAGATCGAACCATAAATAAAAAAATGTCACCCACATATATCATTTAAAAACTATGTTTGTTATTATAGTTAATTAAAATATTTAAGTTAACGTAAAATGTAATATATCATAGATATTATTTTCAAAATATTTATATTATTTTAATATTTTTTTTTTTAACTTTTCTTTCGATTAATCTTATATACTTCTTATTTTCAAAATATTAATCTTATTTTAATATGTACGAAAGAAAGAAAAAAAAAATCCATTCCAAGGAAAGGCAGAACCTAAGCCACCTCTAGTCAACCAATTCAACCAAATTGTAGTTTATGTTTTATAAGCAAATAATTGTTATTTATGCATTAATTATTTTGTAAAAGACAATAGAGGCACTGTAGCTAAAGGGTTGCCTTTTAAAAGAATTGATAATAAAGCTTTCTCATATCACGTGTCGTCTTCATATTCATTCTTATCATTTTTTTTCGTCTCTCTCTTATTAAATAAACCTCTATCTTTTTAATAATAATATATTTTTAAAGAAACTACTAATTATACTAATAAAAAACATTTATTTTAAATTATTTTTTATTATAAGAAACTTTGAAATCTAATTACCTAGTTTATGTTTTCAATCAAATCTATACTATATAATAAATAAAGGTTTCTCATGCCACGTGTCGTCTTTATATTCATTCTTATTATTTTTTTCCCGACTCTCTCTTATTAAATACACCTCTATCTTTTCAATAATAATATATTTTTAAAGAAACTAATAATTATACTAATAAAACATATTTATTTTAAATTATTTTTTATTATAAAGAACTTTGAAATCTAATTACCTAGCTTATGTTTTCAATCAAATAGTAAATAAAAATCAAATTGAATTGAATAGTAATTAATGTATTTTCGAAACCTAATTATATATTAATTTTTACATATTTTTAGTTTTTGTTTTCTATTGTTAGTATATGTAATACATTTTTCTACATATAAGACATATATATAAAGATTTAAGAATTTATGTATTGATATTTTTTTACCATATGTAATACACATGTTCTAAGCTAGTATGATTATATAGTAGAGAAATTGACACTAGGAAAATATTTTATGAAATGTAATTATGGAAAATGTGTAACATCCCATTTTTCTAGGTATAATATATGAAATATAAAGATTACGTGAACGGTTTTATTTTGAAAGCTTTATTAAATTACTAGGTTAGAAACCCCGTGTATTACACGGGTTGAATAAATATAATGTTATATATTAAGTAATAAAAATTTACATATTATATATTTACGATATATTACAAAGTTTTTTAATACAAAATTTAGAAACGTTATATAGTTATCTTTTAAAAATGTTTTATAAAAAGAATGAACGAAATATTCAATTTATAAAAATGTTTTATGAACAAACCTATTTTTTTAAATAAAAATATTTTATAAAAAGAATTATAGAAATCATTATTATTTAATAGGAGAGAGAAACGGAAAACAAAAAATTATTAAAAAACAATTAAAGAAAAATGTGTATAATTAATAGGAGAGAGACGGGAAAAAAGAATGATGATGTATAGGAGAGTGACAAGTGTCCCTCCAATACCTTTATTTATTATATAGTATAGATTTATTTTTATGGGTTAACTTAATCTTATTGTAGTTGGGAACTAAGTTAAATACATCAAGTTTGGGGTAAAATTTAGATACTTTCTACACGAAGGACTAAAAACTTAATTAGAAAGTTGATATTGGGGTGGGGGTGGGGGTGGGGGAGTTTGCCGCATTTCGTCTTAATTTGACCAAAGTGTAAGTGTGTGTTGTATTGGTGAAGTGTCGAGAGAGAAAGGAAGACAAAGAGGAAGATAGATTTCATGGGAATGAGGGTGTTGAAGTTCCTAATCTTCAATGAAAGTGTTTAACCCTTGATGCATGTTGGATAATTTTTGGGATTTCGGTCGGGTAAAACGTGGGATTAAGTCTTAATCTGGAATTTAATAGGAAGAATAACATGTATTTGGTTAAATGTGCTTACTTTGAATGTTTATAACTAAAGAAAATCGTTAAACTTGGTTTTAAAATCAAACATAACTTTCGAGAAATATGAGGTTTTTGATGCAATATGTTGAAATTGGGATTTTTATGATAAACTTATAGTAGATGGTGCAATGAGTGAAAGAATGATCCAAACCTTATTCATATATACCGCATCAAGTCAAAATGTTGAAATAGTTTGATATGATGTAACTAATATAGGTTTGGGAAAATGACGTGATAAATTCATCATTATGAATGAAAGTGTGTTTATGGCATGACTTGCATTTAATGGTTTGTGTTGACTTTAGGAGGTCAACCATTTGGTGATAGGAGGCAAATAATTGAAGGGTCTTCAAGCAAAGGTAAATTCCACACAACCTTATTATCGGAGTATATTCGATTTATATAATTTCGTATGTAGTAAATCAAACTTTTTTAGGAAATCAACATGAATATTTACATATTATTTGTGTAAAATTGTGTTTGTGAAGTAAAACGGGTAAAATACTATTGGTATAAACATCTAAAAAGGGCATTTGATCAAGGGAATACAAGATTCGTAAGAGGGTTTGTGGTCTTAAGGATGGTGTTACACCTTGGGATGGTGAATATAGCAATGAAACTTAAATAAGGGAAACCGGTCAAGCATCATGAGGGAATATGACTTATTAATTGTAATTACAGAACCCGTAGAGAAGGTCATGCAATTGTAATCATCGCTGGTCCCTTCCTCACAGTGGCGGATCCATAAATATTTTATAGGGGGTTCACTGTTTTTAGATGATCCAATTTCATAGGGCCGGACATAAAAATTTCGGTTCGGTTCGATTGTTCGGGTAAGGTTCATCACATGATAAAATGGGCCCCTAATCTAATTTTTTTTATATTTTCTAATATATATCAGTCATTCATCTTGACCTTTTTTATTATTACTTTTACTTACATTTAACATATTTAATAAAATGGATTGAGTTTATTTTTACCAAAACAATTTTTACAGTAAACATTTTTATATTATTAAAGTTATTATGTAGTCATTTATATTTTAGAAGTCTCGATGTTTAGTTTGGATTTTTAACATATATTCAAATAACATTAAACATCAAATTAAAAATTAAAAATTAAAAATCATATACAGCTAATTTACTAAAACAATAACAAAAAATGTAAAACAAAAATAAAATTAATGAAGTTTGACTTTATCAATACCTCATCTACACTCTATACGACGCTAGGGTTAAGAGAAAAAAATAATAAAATATTAGGGTTGGTATTGGGTTTGTAAAATAAAGCTATAAAAAACCTTTAAAGCAATAAAGTATTCCTTAAATATAGACTTAACACTCTTATCACTCTAATTTTCTTCTTCCCTGCGCTCTCTTCAAATTTTCACAGAACTACCATTTTTTCTGGTTGAAAGAAAACTCCGATGATGACATTTTTACTCTAAATTCACATCTCAAAATTTGATCTTGATCAGTTTTTAACTTTTCTAAGGGGTTCATCATATATTTTTTTAAGGGATTCATCTCACTTTTTCTATATACCTTTTCTACTGCAATTTCGAAACGTAAATCCGCCCCAGGTTCCTCAACTGGGTCAGGTTGATACAACATTGAAGAATTTGGACCTTTACTCTTCAGCGTGCTTTTCCAATTTTACATGATTCCAAAATTGAAAAATACATGAAACACAACCATGTGTTACATTAAACATCGGTTATGTCTAAAAGTAACCTAGATACCATCTAATGTGACCTTTCCGACATTGTAAATTATTCGAACGAGAAGCTGAAATGATGGCACATGATTACATAACCGTAACATCCTAAAAACTCGGATTGATTTTTAAAAAAATGCATTAAACAAAACCTTTATCTCAATTTCATATTCAAAACATTAGTCTAGACTCTAGATAAAGCAGAAGCCTTCAAAATAATATATATTAAGAAACTTGTTTGATATCTTAGGCTACAAAATCGTTAATTCCAAACGTATCAATTTACATCCTAATTTTTTGTATATTATTTTGGGAATACTTTTATTTTTTATAAATTAATGATAAACTCTCATTTAAATCATGATGGCATTATTTTAGTTTTTTTTTTCAATGAAAATTGGACAAAAAAGTCTAATATTCCCAAGTTTTGAAAACTTTATATTGTATCATATGTTATGGAGTGTTTCCTTTTCATAAGTAAAAGTTGAGCATCAATATCATCTAGAGTGATTTACCTCCTTGCCGGTGACCATGATTGACTATTAAATAGTACATAGAGACAAACTTGTAGTCTATATTAGGTGTGACAATTTTTGATACGATTCAAAACACAATACTGTTAAACTTTCTACAAGTGAAGGTATCAAACTTGAAGCCGTACACGAACACAAGGAGTTTGCTCAACACAAGAGCGGCACTTTTTATTAACTTGCATAAACGAAAATTACATTTAGAAGACTCCTACTCTATTCGTTTATATAGAACCACTAATTCTATTCCTACTCAAATTCTAAAACATCAATTTGAATTTTAAACAGACTCACTATAATTAATCGAACAAACATAAATAAATTCAAATACTAGATAATGATAATAATCATTATTATCCCTTGATCTCCTCCAAGCCACCCCATGAGATCTTGACCAAACCACCCTACTTTCCAAGTGTTGTTTACGTTTTACACTCCCTTTCAACACTTGCTTTCACCATACCCAAACCTTCACAAAACTTTACCAACTTGACTTTTGACTAGCATGTCTGTTAATTGTTCTTCAGTGTCATGTACTTCAATACTATCTCTCCACTTAGTACCTTTTCCCTTATGAAATGATAATGCACTTCGATATGCTTGGTCCTAGCATGGAAGGTTAGGTTCTCAGCCAGACGTATGGAAGATATATTATCACTAAACATAATTATCTTACTCTCCATCTCTTGACCCATCTCGTTCAACAACTGCTTCAACCAGGTACACTCTTGTGGAGCTGCTTTATATTCAACTTCCGTAGTCGATAATGACATGGTGGACTGGCGTTTGCTGCACCATGACACAACCCCGGATCCAACTAAGAACACATATCCGGTAGTCGAACGTCGAGTATCCTTGTCTCGTGCATAATCAGCATCACAGTACCCCGTTAACTGAATTTTCGACTCCCTCTTAAACTTAACACCATAACTTGGATTTGGTTTTATGTACCTCAGTACCCTTTGTATAGCATCAAGGTGTGGCTTCCTGGGCTTTTGCATGAATCGGCTTAGGACTCCAGGAACATATGCTATGTCCGGTCTTGTAAATGTGAGGTATATGAGACTTCCAACTATCTGCCGGTACATTGTTACATCCGTAAGTTCTCTCCCTTCATTGACTCGTAATTCCAGATTCTCATCCAGTGGGGTTAGGGCTGGTTTGCAGCCTTCCGTTCCAAATTTGCTAAGCAAGTCAATGCAATACTTGCTCTGGTGTAATACCATACCTCTATCTTCATAGCATATATCTAGTCCTAGGAAATATCTTAGCCTTCCAAGATCCTTCATTTGAATCTTACACATAGATTTTGCTTCAACTGTTCTGTTACCTCAACTCGATCACCAAGTATGATTAAATCGTCCACGTACACAAGGACTATAGCAACTTTCTTTTCCTTGATTCATACAAATAGACTTGAATCTGCCATAGTAGAAGTAAATCCATTATGTCCCAAGAATTCACCAATTTTTCCAAACCATGCCCTAGGAGACTAGTTTAGCCCGTACAAAGCCTTTTTAAGCTTGCATACGTAACTTGGATGATCTGGTTTTTCAAATCCCTCCGGTTGATCCATATAAATCACATGATCAATGTCTCCATAGAGGAATGCATCGCTCACATCCATTTGCCGCAAGGTCCAATCTTTACTCGCTGCAATTGCTAACAAAACACGGACTGATGTTAACTTTGCTACTAGGCTGAATGTTTCTTCATAGTCAAGTCCAAATTATTGTGAGAACCCTCGGGCTACCAACCGGGCTTTATACCTCTCTATGGACCCGTCAGATCGTTTCTTCACCTTGTACACTCATTTACACGAGACTGAGTACTTTAGGGACAAGTTCCCAGGTCTGGTTACGTATTAACGAGTCCATCTCTTCCTTCATGGCAACTCGCCATTTTCATTACTATATGCTTGCTTAAACGTTTCAGGTTCTGGTTCTTCTTTTTCTACTAGCATGGCAACGTTAGCATACCTTAGGTTTGGTTTCTTGGGTCTATCAGAACGTCTTACTAAAGCAGAACTAGTTGTGTTCCTGCTGTTTTCTTCTGTTTTCCATGGACTGTTCTGGGTTTGAATTCTGATACCTTCATCCGAGGAACTAACTTCATGCTCCTGGTCAGTCTCAGTTTCATCTAAGGTGAGACTAACTTGGTTATCAACTTTTTTCCTTTAGTACTTGAGAGTCATGCAAGATTTCATGGTTAGATGACCACCATGATGAGGCTTTATCAAAGATCACATTTCTTGACACAAAACACTTTCCGGTTATGGGGTCACAACACCGCCACCCTTTCTTCTCATTATCGTAGCCAACAAATATACACCGGATGGCTTTCTTTTCCATCTTATGCCTTTGATGCCCTGGTATGAATACATAGCATACACAGCCGAAGACTCGGAAATGACTAACATTTGGTTTTGCCTGGAACAGCCTTTCAAACGGTGAGGTATACTTCAGGTTCTGTTGTGGTATTAGATTGCTTACATACGCTGCAGTCTTCATTGCCTCTGCCCAAAATTTTTCGGGTAAATTCTTGCTGTGTATCATACACCCTGACCATTTAGTTAAGTGTATATTCTTCCTCTCTGATACTCCATTCTGCTGTGGAGTGTTGGAACATGTAAGTTGCCTTTTTATTCTGCAATTTCTCAAGTACTCATTGAATTCCATTGAGGTTTACTCGCCTCCATTATCAGACCGGAGACATTCTAGTACGCTTTTTGTCTCCCTTTCATCCTCGGATTTGAACTCCTTGAATTTACTTAACGCTTTAGACTTCTCTTTCATGAAATCAACCCATAGGTACCTGGAAAAGTCGTCAATAAATATGATCATGTACCTTTTACCTGATATTGACTCTTGTTTAATAGGGCTGAATACATCGGTGTGTACAAGTTCAAGAGGTTTTGTGGATCGATGAGTAGATGGCTCAAATGGCAACTGATGCGCCTTGCCATACTGCACATACAATATCTCTTTGGACTTCCAGGTCAGGTAGCCCGCTTACCAGCTTCCTCTTGATCATGAATTTCAACTTATCATATCCAACATGACTAAGGCGTTGATGTCATAGGTCAATATTCTGAGTAGACCTTGTTCTTTCTACATATGTTGTACCAGCCGATATGACATATACGTCATTGTTTTTCATACCCCGCAGGACTGGGTTTGACTTGGTTTCAAACTCGTCAAACACCATAACTTCCTTTGGTCCAAACAGAACATACCGACCGTTTTTAGTCACTTGTGGTACAGATAATAGGTTTTTCTTCATTCCGGGTACTATCTAACGCAAACCCTTGGTTCTTTTCCGGATGAAACCGGACTTCTCCAACATGTGCTATGTTGTGCTTTGAGTTATCTGCTATTACCACTACCTGACTGCCTTCATACTTCTTTGGATTGCTTAGTTCACTCTTCTCCCCTGTCATGTGATTAGAGAAACCTGAGTCTACTATCCAATCATCAAGGGTATTGCCATGTGCTTCTGTTGTGGCTGTCATTGTTAGGACTTCTTCTTCTTTTGCGTAGTAGGACTCGGCATCCTAAGGTTTCTCTTCTTGTGTATTGGCTGCGTTGCCTTCCTCGAGTCTCTTAGATGGGAAATCCTTTTCCATGTGGCCACGGACGCCACAATTGTACCACTTATATGGAAATTTCTTACCCTGATCCCGATCTTTCTTTTCATTCGATCCACCTCTCTCATGGTCACGGTTGTTCTTTTGGTACTCCTGTTTCTTAGATCTGTCGTACTTTCCTTTCTGTCCCCATATGGTTTGTTTGATCGGAACTTACCTTTGCTTCGGTCTGCATAGAGGGCCGTATCTTCCTTCTTTATCGGATCGGATATTGAAACCCCCACCATCTGTTTGGCTAGAGACTCCTGGGCTGCAAGAAGGTTTTTGAACTCAACTAGTGTTGGTTGGTTTGGCCACCCTTGTATAGCAACCACATAGCTATGATATTCTTGCCTAAGACCGTGGATAATAATCCGCTTTACTCTGGCGTCACCGATCCGGGCCTGTTGGTCCAGATCACCAATCTCCCTGCATAGTGTCTTGACTCTATGAAAGTACCGCGAATGTGTTAGTTTGTTCTGACTTACAGATGACAATTCATTCTCCAAGAGTTGGAGTTTGGCATCATTCTTCTTTGAAAATAATGATGCAAGTGCAGTCCATGCTTCTTGGGGTGTTGCAAGATCTCGAATATATTCGAGTAGCTCTTCATCATTGGTTGTCTTCAACACGAACATGGCTTTTCATGCCTTCACCATCCACTTATGAATCGCCCCATTAGTATCAATCCTTGGCTCTTCCGTGCTGTCACCGTTGACTACCTCCCATAGATCTTGCCCTTGTAGGTACAAAACCATACATGTAGACCAGGAATTGTAGTTCGTATTATTCAGCTTCTTCATGCCGCCAACAGCTTGAAAATCCGCCATGACTAATGGGTTAGGCTCTGATACCACTTGTTAAACTTTCTACAAGTGAAGGTATCAACCTTGAAGCCGTACACGAACACAAGGAGTTTGCTCAACACAAGAGCGACACTTTTTATTAACTTGCAGAAACGAAAATTACATTTAGAAGACTCCTACTCTACTGGTTTATATAGAACCACTAATTCTATTCCTACTCAAATTCTAAAACATCAATTTGAATTTAAACAGACTCACTAGAATTAATCGAACAAACATAAATAAATTCAAATACTAGATAATGATAATAATCAAATTATTATCCCTTGATCTCCTCCAAGCCACCCCATGAGATCTTGACCAAACCACCCTACTTTCCAAGTATTGTTTACGTTTACAAGTAGATGTTTAATATAATTAAGTAGCTTCATAATATATTTAACAATTAATTGGTAGATGAACATCATATATAGTATTGCTCAATGTTACTTTTGTTAAGCTTCTTAGAGAAGAAGTTTTTCATAAAATCAACAAAAGCTATCCTTGTATATCTTGCTGGCCTCTCAGGAGTAACGAGGCTTAGTGCGGGTCCTATCTCCTTATCCAAATTCGGGTTTACGAATGTGGCAATGGATATCCTTTCTTTCTCTGAGTTCACAACTGCTCGATGCTCAATGCTTTTATATTCTCCATTGGATACAATCTGAAAGTGAATAAGATGTTCTTTTTATAGAATAATGAAAACTCCATTCGGCATTATGTATGTATGTATTATTATAATAAACCCTAACTAATAACCACATCTTATAATGTTAATCTCAAACGATTATTAAGGAAATAAAAACTTACCTGTATGACATCGCCGATATTAACAATGAAAGCATTGGGATGAGGTATAACCGGGATCCAAATGCCATCTTTCTTTATTTGGAGACCTTCTACTTGATCCACTTGAAGAAGGAAAGTGATCCCGCTGCCGTCTGCATGAGGGGTGAAGCCGATGACTTGTTCAGGTTGTGGACATGGCGGATAGTAGTTCATCCTAATCGCATGGAGCCCGTCAGAGAACAATACTTTCATCTCTTCTTCCTTCATCTTCAAAGCTTTTGACATGAACACTAGAGTTTTTAAAGCTAGCTTCTCAATTTCTATCGAGTATTCTTCAATGGCATCTCTGTATTAGTTATAAGATTAAGATCTTTAGTATGAACTCTAAATTCTGTGTAAGGTGTTAGTTTATATTTTAGGGGGACTTTGTTTGTGATTTTGAGTTTGTTTATCAATTATGAAGAACGAAAATCAATGCATGAACTCACACACAAACACAATAGACTTAGAAGCTAGATATATTTTTTGTTGGAATTATTTGTTAATACATCAATTTTTGTAGCTTGTTTATTTGTTTAATATGTAGAATAATAATAAAATTTAGTTTGTATTTGCAATACAAGCCTTCTCGTGTATTGTGCCCATGTGATACATAGAACAACTATATATAAATAGTAAACAATTATCAGTCAATTAATTCTAAATAAATAAAATATAGGTGGTGTAATATAAAGACAGAGATAGAGACGAAGAATAGATGTGTGAATGGTCCTTTAAGAAATGGGTGTTGGTAATTCTAGACACGATTATAAAATCGTATCTCGTACTCATCAAGTACCAGTTAGTCCTATACGTGATTATAAAATCGTATCTCTCGTATCCATCAAGCACCAGTCATCTAATATCTATCGGGTATGCGGGTATATCCGTTTTTGATCTTATGTGATTAAAAAAAAAATACTCGTTTGGATGTTTCTTACCCGAAACCCGATTTTAAGTTCATCACAACAACCGACTTCTAATAATTTTATCGGGTATGCGAGTATCATGTATACTTAGCTACACTTTTATAACTATAACTTTAACAGTTTCAAGTTTCTAACAACTTTAACGTATCATTTATTATATATTCTTTAAATTATACAGTAGATTAATATATTTGGGTAGACAAACTCGGGTAATCGGATGGGTATCACTTAATCCCATATCCATCTCAAACATATGAAAATTTCTAAAGCTAATCACATACCTAGTCTCATATGCAAATACTTGTCCGAAAGGTTTCATGTTTTTTTTCATCCCTAAGAGAGAAGGAGACAAGGAAATAACCTGAACGAGCAAGGTAGTTTAGGTAACAAGTGGGGCTTTCGAAGATAAGAAGGGAGTGTGATGATGCTAAACATATCAGACCAGTCAAGCTTCTGCTCCTCTGAAACAACAAAAGCTTGTCCATACCCTTCAACATCTCCCGGCATTTGCCCATACTTTTTCTTCTCGTCTAATGGCAACTTAAAGAACTCTTTTGCTTCTTCCTTTACTTTATCCAATAATGAACAACTCACCTCATGATTTATCAACTGTAACAATCAATTAGTAAATAAATTTTTCTTCAAATGTCTTAGTATGTGTACCATACCATGCACGTACCTGAAAGAAGCCCCAGTCTCTACAAGCAAGGTGTAGTTTTTCGACTTCTGATTGAACCGAATCTTCAGACAATAAGCGCTCCATATCAATGATAGGTACTTGATCGCGCTTTGAGGACAACATGGATGATATGATCGGAGAGTCTTGATTGGGGCGAATATACCGAGGTGGAACCCTCGTGAGTGGTTCCTTAGCGAGTTCTTGTACATTTGGAACCGGAAGTGAAACTCCAAGAATTGTTCCCTTTGATTCCATGCTTTCATTTTACATATGAGGTTATACCTATTTTATATCAACCTTGTTGAATGTTGATGACTTTTAATTAATATTGGTTATTATTATCTTTTAATACTTTCTTATGGTGATCAGTGATGCTTTGTTAATATTTAAATATTGCCTACACCATAAATATTATATTATTGTAACTTGGCTCCTAGCAGTGACGGACCCAGGAAATTTTTCTATGGGGTCGGTTGTCTATCGTTAAATATTAAATTTTTTTAGTCCGGTTCAGGTCGGGTCACTTAGTACACACATTGTCACTAATTACAATTAGCAAATAACACATATGACATAGCATTATAGCAAAATAATATAATAAGTAAAATTCAAAACTTAGAAAAAAATTAAGAAAAAAGTTACTTGAAATCGTGAGGAGGCAGTGGCGTAAGGTTGTGAACAGTGAATCGACTAGCTGTGCGAGAATCGTAAATTCGTGATTAGTGAATAGGCCTGAAATCATGATAAGGTATGGCGAGAATCGTGGGGGTCGACTGCCTACCAAAAGGTAGGTCCGCCAATGGCTCCTAGCGTCTTGCTAACGTGACCTTTTGATCGAATATTCTGCCGTCCGAAAATGTAAGTCTTCAAAAAGACAAAAGTGTCCATCAATTTTAAGTCATTTAAAATTAATTAGTTTTGTGTCTCATTTGGGCCTATCGTAATTATATGACAAAATAAAAACTATGACATGACAAGCTAGTGTTAGGTTAATTATTAACTTCACATGTTAATGCTTCTAGTTTGACATGATAAGATAAGAATATTATCTTTTAAGTATTTTAGTAGGATTAAAATAGCTTTTGTTTTCCTATTTAATGGGTTTGATTACAAGTTTTAAGAGAATGCAGAATTCAATAGAAAGTGAATAATTCCTATTGTTCCATCTATCGCAACTCTTCTGGTTAGTCTTGTTCATACGATTGTGTTTGTGTGTGGTGAAGAGATCTGGGCCAACAATTACAAGTCTACAAGTTGATGTGTCGTTTTTATAATTAGGTAAATGAAACAAAACTAATTAATTAGTACATTGAATTAATAAAACAAGGCATAATTAAAAGTTGATATTTAGTGAAATTTAAACATTTTCTTTTATAATTATTACTTCCCTTACATTTAAATTTACTTAAAGATAAACACCGTATGTGTGTGTAAAGTGTATTGGTGTATTGATAAATGTAATTACGGTTTACAAAGTAGAGGGTTTATATAGAACTCGTATTTACATAATCTACCTATAACTAACATTAATCACATTTGTGTCTAATATTCCCTCGCAAGCTAAGACCAGAGAACGGCATGTAGCTTGGAACGTAGAAAAGTGAATCTGTGTGTTGAAAGGGTTTTGTGAATATGTCTGCAATATAATCCTCAGTGGATATGAATTGTATGCGAAGTTTTCCTTGAGTAACGTTTTCTCTGACGAAGTGAAAATCAACTTCAATGTGCTTTGTTCTGGCATGAAACACTGGATTGGCTGCTTGATAGGTTTCTCAAAGATTATCACACCAAAGAGTTGGAGTAGAGTTTGTGACCACTCCAAGTTTTGTCAGTAATACTTCCAACCATGTTAATTCAACCACTATGTCAGCAAGAGCTTTGCATTCAGATTCAGTAGATGACCGAGATACAGTTTTCTGTTGCGAGCAATCCAAGATATAAGATTAGAACCCATGTATATGGCAAATCCCCTGGTGGGTTGACGGTCATCTGGATAGCCAGCCAAGTCAGCATCAGAGAAAGCTTTAACAGGATGGGAACCCTGCTAGTGAGCAACCGTATATGCTTGAAGATGAGAGCCCGAATTGTGGCGAATGAGAAGACCATGATTAAGTGTTCCCTTTAGATACCGAATAATTCTTTTAACAATAGACCAATGACTTTCCGAAGGGGCATGCATGTACTGCTAGACTTTGTTTACAATATAGGTGATGTCAGGGCATGACAGAGTGACATATTGTAGGGCTCCAACCAACTGACGAAGTTTCACAGGATTAGTGAGCAGAGGACTATCCCCAAGAGAGAGAGAGAGGCTGTGAAACACTCATAGGTGAAGAAACATGTTTGCAGTCAGTGAAGCCGAAACGTTGTATAAGATCCGAGATATACTTCTTTTGTGAAAGAAGAATGTTTCTCCCTTAAGGAACCGGTTCAAGTCCGAGAAAGTAGTCAAGGGTGCCAAGGTCCTTGACAGCAAAAGCTTTGCTTAGCTGCTGAATAACTCGATTAACTGTCTTTGTGTCATTCCCTGTGATGATGATGTCATCCACATAAACAAGCATGTATATGATAGTTTTTCAATGTTTGTAAATGAATAAAGAAGGATATGTTTTGGAGCCATTGAAGCCCAAGTTGAGGAGGGCTTGAGTTAAGCATTGAAACCAGGCTCGCGGTGCTTTTTTGAGACCACAAAGAGACTTGTGGAGAAGACAAACGTGATCCGGATGTTTGGGATCGACAAATCCCTGTTGTTTCAGGTAAACTGTTTCTGTGACATCCCCATGGAGAAAAGTATTCTGCACATCGAGTTGAAGAAGTGGCCATTGTTTAGCAACGACAAGAGAGAGAACCACTCGAATCGTAGTAGATTTGACAACTGGACTGAATGTTTCATTGAAGTCAACACCCGGTTGCTGGCGAAACCCCTTGGTAACCAGGCGAGCCTTGTATCGTGCAATAGCACCATGTTGACTTTTTTGATCCTTTAAACCCACTTACAATCAATGACGTTAGTGTTTGGTACGAAAGGCACTAATGTCTATGTGCCATTTTTAGCAAGAGCCGAAAATTCCTCGACCATTGCATGACGCCACTTCGGATGTTGGTTGGCAATGGTAAAGGAGGTGGATTCAACAGGAGTCAAGATTAGCAAAAGGACTGTATGGAACACAAGGTTTTGGATTTTGTTAAAGATTGGAGGGACGAGGACGAGGAGGTGGTGGTTCTGGAACATTGGAGTTGGGAGAGGATGACGGATATGGATGGTCCGGAAAGGAGTGAGAGTTGTTAGATGGTGAACTGGTAGATTGTGGAGTAGATGGTGGGGTGGGAGGAAGAGAGTTGGAAGATGTGGTTGTGAAAGGTTGAGGTAGATGGAATGTGAAGTCTGAGAATGACGTGTAAGAGTTTGGAGTGGGTGGTGTAGGAGTTATAGAAGAGATTGGAGTTTGGAAGGGAAATATGTTTTCAAGGAAACGAACATGACGAGCAATGTAGATTCGATCTGTTTTGGGATCAAGGCATCTGTAGCCATGGTGTTTGGGACTTTAGCCAAGGAAGACGCAGGGGGTGGATCGAAAATCCATTTTGTGTGGATTATACGAGCAAAGATAAAGAAAGCACCGGTAACCAAAGATACGGAGAAAAGAGCAGTCAGGTTATTTACAGAAGAGAATTTGGATTGGAGATTTGTTAGATGATGTCCGAGAGGGCATGCGATTGATTAGATACACAACAGTGCCGAACGCAAAATGCCATAAACGATTTGGAACGTGTGATTGTGCAAGAAGGGTGAGACCGGTTTCTACAACATGGCGATGGTGGCGTTCAACGAAGCCATTATGTTCTGATGTGTGGGGACATGAGAGACGGTGAGTGATACCGAGTGAGATAAAAAAGTTGGTCAATTGTCTGAATTCCTTATGTGTGTGTAAAAGTGTATTGTTGTATTGATAAATGTAATTAGGGTTTACAAAGGAGAGGGTTTATATAGAACCCATATTTACATAATTTACCTCTAACTAACATTAATTACATTTGTGTCTAATACTTAATTTTTTATAGAACTGATCATATGTAAACTTATATCTTTATATAAAAAAAATCAAAATCATCTTTATATAGAAACTATCATTCTTCTATTTCTATAAATTCTTTATTATTTTTTGTTCTTGGATTTGAGTACGTGTGTTTAAACATGTTCTTCATACTTCATGTATATTCCTCTCCAACACTGATATGTAAAGAATAATAGAATTTAGATGTTTTAGTGATAAAAACGTTTAAATTGGTACTCAAATGATGCCAATTTGAATGGTAGGTCTAATTAAATACATACTAAATGTCAAAAGAGAGGAAGAAGGAAAAATTTTGGAACGAAAAGTGAAGACAAGAGAGAAACTCAAGTTACATGGCTACCTCATGTGAATCACCTAGGCGTGTGACACTATTAATTTACATGCATAGGTATAGATACGTTCATCAAATAGACGTGCCAAGCTTAAGTTTTACGGAGAAAGTTTGAATATCAAGGTACATGGCTATTTCTAATGATACCTTTGATTTGTAGTTATTAGTATGACAAAAACGATCGTAAATCGGCCGCAAAACAAGTGGTCGCAAACTAATCGCAAAAAGGAGCCGGTCAGCAGTCACAAAACACGTGATCACAAACCATTTGCGACTGCAAAAAATGGTCTCTAAGTTCGGTGGCAAAATAATCCCATTCGCAAATGAGATTACCCACGGATGTTTTTACGACTACAATTTTAGTCGCAAATGTGTAGTGTCAAAATAAGAACACTTATATTTTTTTTTCTTTTCCCGATCAAACATCATTAAGATGTGAACTACTAAACTCCTTGGTGAGGACGATGGTGAGTTGGAGCTTTCTCTGCTAGCAACACCTTTCAATGATTAAATAGTATATGTAACCCGATTTTTGTTTAATAGTATAATCAGTGGATTGAAGATGCTACTCCTTGTTGGGGACCATGATCAATGATTAAATATTATAGAGACAAAATTGTAGTCTATTTTGGAGGTGATAATTTCTGACACAATCCAAAACATAATATAAATAGTTTTTTCAATAATGTATTACACTGTAGATGAACATCATATATGGTATTGTATAATGTTACTTTTGTTTTTACGTTTCGTAGAGAAGTTTTTCAAGAAATAAACACAAGTGATCCTTGTAAATCTTGTCGGTGTATTAGGAACAATTGTTGGAATTTATTTAATGATATGGCCTTGTGACGATTTGATAAGTTAGTTTAATTTTTTATGTTGTGATAATTAACCTATAAGGGTGGAGGGGGTGGAACCCCTTGAACCCAAAAGTATCATAAAATTTATTTAATCAAAACATGTCATGTCGCCATGTCATTTTTACCCTAAACTACTATAAACACAAGGGGTGGAACATGATATGCATCAAATTATACATGTTTTACACGCATAATCATTCTCATATCCGATTGATTTTAGAGAAATTACATTAGAAAACATGCTTAATTGCATCCTATTTTATTTCTACATATTATTTGACCTCCCAAGCGAAAAAGAACGAAAAGTCAACAATCTGTGGAAATCAGGAGCCAAGCATGGCCATGCTTCCTTAGGCACGACCATGCCTCCCTTAGAATCAAGTTGGAACATCCAGGAAGCTTCTAGTAGCTAGTCAGCTGTCACCAGAAGACAAGCACGACCGTGCCTCCCTGAGCACGGTTGTGCTCCTAGTCAAGCGTGCCTGCCAAAAGTTGCCCCAAGTACAAGAGATTCACACATATGTACATTTATTATAATGCACAATTTATTGGTAGAGGGACATCATATATAGTATTGCTCAATGTTACTTTTGCTATTAAGTTCTCTAGAGAAGAAATTTTTCAAGAAATCCGCAAAAGCTATCCTTGTAAATCTTGATGGTGTCTCATGAGTAACTAGGCTTAGCGCGGGCCCTATCTCCATACCCAAATTCGGGTTTATAAATGTGGTGATGGATATCCTTTCTTTCTCTGTGTTCACGACTGCTCAATGCTCAATGCTTTTATATTCTCCATTGGATACGATCTGAAAGTGAAGATGTTATTTTTATAGAATAATGAAAACCCCGTACGGTATTATATATTATTAATCAACGATTAAGGATTACGCTAAGGATAAAGATAATTACAATAAACCGTAACTAATATATTTTATAAAATAATTTTCAAATCGAACATACAACCACTTTTGATAAGATTATGAGACAATGTTTAGTTCAACGATGATTAAGGGAGGAAACTAACTTACTTGTATGACGTCACCGATATTAACAATGAAGGCATTGGGATGTGGTATAACCGGGATCCAAGTGTCATCTTTCTTTATTTGGAGGCCTTCGACTTGATCCACTTGAATAAGGAAAGTGATCCCGCTAGCGTCTGCATGAGGGGTAAAGCCGATGACTTGTTCGGGTTGTGGACATGGCGGATAGTAGTTCATCCTAATCGTTTGGAGTCCATCAGAGAACAATACTTTCATCTCTTCATCCTCCATCTTCAAAGCTTTTGCCATGAACATTAGGGTTTTTAAGGCTAGCTTCTCAACTTCTTTTGAGTATTCTTCTATGGCATCTCTGTGTTAATTATAAGATTAAGAACCTTAATATGATTTTGTAATGGGTAGAGGCCGCTCTACCTTGCCTGATTGCTTTTGTGAGACAATACCATGGTATCCGTTTCTTTCAGGGCATTTGAATTCGTTCAGTAAAGGTGGTATGTCCTTGTAATAATTTTGTTTTCAATCCTTGTTTTTTTTTAATTTTATAAAATAAAATTAGTCAACAAAACTAGATGTTCTACTCATTTGAAGTCAAAGGTTGACCTAGTAACCCAATTTTGCAACCCTTTTTTTATGGTAGTTGAGTTTCAAGACATTGATTATAAGGGTGGTCTAACTATTTTATTTTTCATTAGATAAACTTATTATAATTATTAATTGGATCATGTAGTGTAACTTGGTAAAAAAAAGTTATTTTGAGGCGGAGGTATTTTTTGTCATTTTTAATGAAATTGTATTCTATGCATTCGTCTTTTTCCGCCTACCAAACAACACAAAGTAATGATTCATTACATTCACATAGGGTAACCAAACAAGACTATAGTTTGGTAAATTTCTTTCACTTGTCCGTTCTATTCCTTCGTACCAAACAAACCCTAATATAGATTGTAAAATCTAGTTTGTATTTACAATCCAAGTAAGCTTATAAAATACTAACTATAATATATAACACAAAAATATATAATGAAGCCATTTGGCACTGTATTTTTTTCTATATATTCTTGTCTATTGTGCCCATGTGATTCAAAGAACAATTATAAATACAAGAATCAACCAGTTCTAGATAAATAAAATATAGGTGATATCATATATATAGATGAAATAGTACAGATGAAGCTGGATCGGTATAGTTGAATGTTGATAATCTTAATCTAACACCTGATTTTAATACCTATAGGATACGTAGGTACTTGATATACCCATTTATATATCCATTTATGATCTTATTTGATTAAAATGTCTTGTTAAGATGTCTATTATTTGAAACCTATCATATCAACAAAACCACCTTAAAATATTAAATACTAAATTAAGTTTTTAATAATTTATGATTTTAATAATTTCAAGTGTCTAACAACAGGTAGACGAGTTCGAGTAATTGGGTGGGTACCACCTAATCATATACCCATCCCAAACCCGTGAAAATTTCTAAATCTAATCTCATAATACTCATCCCGAATATTTCTGGTCTTTTGTCCATAAGGAGATAACCTGAATGAGTGAGGTAGTTTAGGTAACAAGTGCGGCTTTCGCAGATCAGAAGGAAGTGTGACGATACCAAACATGTCAGACCAGTCAAGCTTCTGCTCTTCCGAGACAACAAAAGCTTGTCCAAATCCTTCAACATCTCCTAGCTTTTGCCCATACTTGTTTTTCTCGTCTAATGGCAACTTAAAGAATTCTTGTGTTTCTTTCTTTAGTTTATCCAGTAACGAACAACTCACCTCATGATTTATCAACTGTAATAGTCAGTTGGTAAATATTTTTTCTTCAAATGTCTTAGTATACATAATAAGGGTGTCAATCGTGTTTGGTTGACGGGTTGATCGATGTGTATCAGGTGGGCGAATTGAATCAATGTTTTCATAACCGGACCGGACGTTGAACCGGTCTCCTTACCGGTCCACTAGTCGGACCGGTCGAACCGGATTTAAGAACCGGACGACATCATAAATATTATAAAAATAAATCAATTCAAACAACTATTAATCATTAAAAAACCACCAACATGTCAATTCCAATACTCTTAAATTAACAACTAGCTACGAAATATGAATCCAAGAGACTTAAAAGAGATAAAAAAAATATAATAAAATAAAAAACTGGTCCGACCACCGGTCCGACCACTGATTTTCCGGTCCAACCGTCGGGTCGCAGCAGGACCGTTTCAACATATGCAACCGGACCGGTCAGACCACCGGTTCCCGGTCCGACCGGTCGGTCCGGTCCGGGTTTCAAAACACTGGATTGAATTGTTCAACTTGAACACGACCTATATATTTAGGGAGATTCTAATGGGACACGGAATATTGCTAACTGGACACGTCGCCGCCCTATACGCCCTCGTATAGTCCAATATGAGGCGTATAGGGTTCAGTCTCTAACAACAGAATGCCACGTGTCATTCCCTGTCTAGCGGCTGGGTCTCATACGTGGCGTATTGCTCTATACGCAGAGTATGGGTCACGTGTTATATTTTTGCTTCAAAAGTTAGCAGATTTGGAATTTAAAAACCTCTATACGTGGCGTATTGCTCTATACGCCACGTATAAGTTTTTTTATTTATTTATATTTTTTAATTTAATTTATATAACTTTGTTAATATAAGTTTGTTATCTTTTTTAATTTAATTTATATAACTTTGTAAATAAGTTTGTTACTATTTTTTTTAAACATTTATTATAATTTTACATTTATAATTTATCAGTACAACCAAACAAAATATTAAACATTACAACCAAACAAATAACTAAAACATTATATACATTACATCAAAAAATTAAATATATACATCAAAATGTTTTTACATACATAACATAATAAACAAACTGAATAGAAATAAAACAACAAAGCCTGACCCGCCCCGCCCTCATCCTGACCCGACCTCATCCTGAATGGGGTCGCCCGGATAATGACGTGGCGGTGGAAGTGGTGGTGGCTTGATGCCGGCGGCTCGTGACAGATCCACGAGACGACCAACCGCCCACATCATCAGGTCCTCCATGCGGTCGCTATGACGAGCCTGTCGCCGTGAGTCGGCAACAAATCCATCAAGCAATGCCTGGGTGGCCCTGTCCAGCCTAACAGACCTACGTGCGTGTCGGGATGCTGTGGTGGCTGGTCGTGGATGGGCTCGACGTGCGACTGTAGGGCCCCCGTCCAGGCATCGACGACAATGGCACCGGGACCCAAACCTGGTCCTGGACGGCCCCTACGAACCGTAGGCCGAGCCCCGGGAATCGGTGCATGATGCGCATGCTTCTAGCCGTGCGGCGGTCTAATCTGACAGGGGGAATGGGCGGTAACAACTCAGGCTCATGCGTATGCCATGGTGTAAGAGTACGCATGACCTGAGTGATCCTCTGCCGCATAGAGGCAGAATCAAAATAACTCGCGAGGCATGTGGATCCGTGCCTATAAGCAGATAGTAGAGAAAAAAGAGGTCTCTATCGGTGCACCACTCACGGCTTTTCTGACGCGGTGCGATCCACGACGAGATAAGCCGGTGCAAATATTTATAGAGGGGGTCTCTAATCCCCGAAACCCTCGCCTTGGTACCTAACCAAGGGCTATCGGAAATCAAACCCCAAAGGAGTTCCTCCTTGTCCACATCCGTCACCGCCACACTGTTAACTGGAAAAACCGTCTCGGGCTAGAGGTACAAGCCCGTCGCGACGGCCCACTGACGGAGGGTCAGACGGTACTGCTGGCCAAAAATACGGAAGGATACCTGATCCGGCTCCTCTACCGGCGCCTCCCCGGGAAGGGGCTCAAGCCCCTACTCTGAGTAGATAACGTCGAAAGAAACTCGACGACCACCTCTCGGTAGGTCTCGGTGAATGAAAAATAAAAAAGGTGATCCCATGGCGTGTCCTCGCCTATGATGGCCTTGGCCCGCTACGCCTCCTGGACCTCCTAGTTAGATGACTCCGAGTCGGGCAGAAAATCCAAATACGGGTAGTGCGCGAGATCATCTAACTCCTCCATATGAATATCGTTCTCATGATCCGCCATATCTGAAAATAATAATAAATTGTTTTTTCTTTTTAAAATTAATTATAATAAAAAAATATTTTTTAATATAAATAATTTAAAATAATAATAAATTGTTTTTTTAATATAAATAAATAATTTAAAATAATAATAAATTGTTTTTTTTTAAATTTTAAAAATAATAAATAATTGTTTTTTTAATATAAATAATTTAAAATTATAATAAATGGTTTTTTGTAAAACGGCTCTATAGTATGCAACAGGACCGTCGAAGGCATCGGTAACCGGTTGGACCCGTCCAGTCCGGTCTCAAAAACCTTGGTAAAAGGCTTGAAGGGCCTGTTAATAAATTGTTTGGGTGCCTAATAATCTTTTAGTTTAATTTCTAAGAACTTTTACACTGGTGGGCTTCTCTTGAGGGGGTGCCCTTGCCCCCACTGGGCCTCAAGTCCATCCGCCCCTCCCTGGGTTTGACATGGCTAACCATTCTTCTTTAGCCAACCAATTATATAGGTCATGACTAGTCAAGACGAAAATTTTTCATCTCATTCGGGTGAAAGAGTGGTGATGATTTTAGTGCCATCAATATCATTTAAGTATAATTGAATGGATTTGTTGATCAAGCGAATCATAATATGCATCAAACAAGTCGGGAGGTGCGAAGTGCACGCTTGTTTAAGTTTATTTTGATTCTAAGTATTTAGGAACAATCGGGAAGCGGGGTCCAAGGGGTGGCAGCCCCTCAAGGAGCAGAGCCCCTGGCTGGGGTCGATTCATTAGAATTTGTAAATTCTCAATTCGTTCTTAATTCTCTCCCAAGTCTTATCCGGTTGAAAAATTCAAGAGTACCATCAAATTGTTTCAATCTTAAACTGCATCACGATTCTCAAGGAAGTCCGGGAAAACGATCTCGAATACTACAAGGGGGACATCTATATGCCTCTCAATGATTCAAGTTGATGAAAATCCATGGTGTTCAAATTAAGTTTCACTAAACTATTCACCGGGTACCAATATTACAACAATACTAACCAGCGTTTATAATAGTCTCACGAAATTAAGACGAAACAAGAAACAAGATGATACAAGAAACAACGTTAAGAAAATTAAGAACAAACCGATATAGCCTGCTACCGCATCCTCTCACGAAGCATCAGTTGAAGCATATGCAGCGTCAGCAGATGAAGTGTCCATGTCGTTTAAACCCAACTCCTCATTTTGTTCCCACGATCTCTCGTATTCATCAACTGAAATTTTCATGCAAATTACCACAACCAAACCCGTTAAGAGAGATCATGAATTTTTCTCAGAGCTGATCATATACATCACAAAGACTGCAAAAATTAATAGAGGTATGCAAATTCGGTTTGGATCCACAAAACTAAGAACCAGACCAAATTGTATCCGTACCAGCTCTGTTCCGTTTGGTTAATTTCTCGTTTCTAGAATTGTTCTAAACCAATTTCAGTTCCATATTTTTTTTAAAACTCGGTTCTGAGTTGACTAATGAGCTTCTGTTCTTTGTTTTTGGATTATATGTAAATATAAAATAATTTAGTATAAAAAAACAAGAGAAAAATAAAAATAAAAGAATGAAGAAAACCCTTTCCAAGCTCCATATATTCCATGCCCCTACTCTCACTATTCTCTAGAAACACATCTTTGCATGTTTTGTTTAGCCATATCATAATTCTAACAGAAAAGGTAAAGGATTAGTTGAAATGAACTTACAAGTTAACTGATGGTCATCTTTAACGTCATCAGTAGCAGGTGCAATGAAAGAGTTTGCCAGAGCATCGTCTAAGATCAGTGTCCAAGGCTCTTCTATATTCAAAAGCTGCAGGACATAAAGTAATCGTTTTAAACAAAGACTAATTGTAAAGTTAGGTTCTAAAGTGCGTCTCTTTCACGTTCATATCGTAAAGTTATGATTTGTGTATTTTGAAAATGGGATTTTGATCTTGGTATAGATGTAATTCTTGAACACGGGGTTACTATAAGATTCATACCTTGATGAGTCTTGCCCTGAAGTCAAGCCATCTGCTTCTTCTAACCTCATCCAGACTATCTCCAAAAGTGAACCCATGCACTCTCTCAAGACCTTCAATGTACGAAAACACACTTAATAAACGAGCCCAAGCTCCATATACCAAGTTCAGATAGGCTCGCTAGCCTAAACAAGTCTACTGTTTACATAAGTATAATAACTTTTATTTCATATAATAAAAATATATTACATGATAAAAATAATTATATATATATATATATATATAATAGGATAAATAAATTAATAAAAGAGCCGAGCTCGAGCCTAGGCAAGATCGAGTTCGACTCGTTTACACCCCTACAGTCACGCAAACGCTCCAATCAGAAGTGCAACATATATTCTGAAAGGTCAAGTACCAACTAACGCCATGGAAAGTGTCATGAGAATAGAGGTCCAGAAAATAACAACAGCAGAAGGGAAAATGAGGCACGGAAATGAACTCACTTTCACTGATTTTGGTGACCAAACCTTCCACAGTTGTCACAAGACCTCCCAATGTGCCACCTGCAAGCTCCAAATCGATCTCTGGGATTTTTACACTTGCAGTGTCTGACTGGTACACACCAAACCATTTCAACAGGAAGAGCACCAAGAGCCGTGTTAAACATTCACGGAGAAATTAAGATCAGATGGGAAATTCTTATCATCAAAAAGAACTGAACAGAAACAGTCTGTCTACATATAATGTAACTAAGCAACACTACAAAATGACCTAATTGTACTTCAGTATCAATTTGAACAAAATAAGCAGGCACCTTATTATCATGAAAAAAGTGCTATCTACACTTACTCCCATTCTTTATACACTCAGTTTCTTCATTCCATATTTTATTATCATGACAACGAGAAGTTATCAACACTTGTTTTCTTTGAGAAATGAGTGTCTGGACATGATATATGACATAATCATTAGCTCACCTAATTCGTGTATGAAATGTCTTTTAACCTATACAAGTTTTTGTTACATGACCACAGAATTTCAATTATACTAAGAAGACGAGCATCAAATAAAAGCCCTATGAGTCTCTCCAACATGATCAATTGGTAACTGCTCTGGGGCATGTCCGCCTTTGTATTCCATAACCAATAGACTAGAATTGAGTAAATATCAATTTAGTGATTATTTCCAGCTTATAAGTCTACAAATAAAGCAAATTCTATGCTGAAGATTGACATTTCCTGCATCATGAACAAAAAGCAACTACGCTAACAGCAAGAAATGGTTATAAAAACACACCCATGCACTTAAATATAAACAAAATAAGCGAGACAGATTGTTTTGCACATATATCAGAAGATAGTGCCAAAGCAGCAGGGCCTGGAAATTTCTAACTCTTACATCTCAACAGATCCACACAGAGCAGACAGAAAAGTTCCATCAATCAACAACATGAATATAAGCATATACATACCTTAATCACATCGCGGCTTAAATCTTCAACATTCTTCACCACTAGTGTCACTTTCTTTCCTTTTGCAGGTATTGCACCACCTGCCTTTAACTGCAAGGAATCGAGAACCAAGCAACTTAGAAGAACATGGAAGCGATGGCCGAAAAATCAGCACCCAAAGGATTGCTTACAAACCTCAGAATTTCTATAGCCACAAGCATCGCATGTGGATGCCATCACTATCACTTCTTGGAAGTAAGGAATCTCTGTCCATAGTCAAGCTAAACAAAACTTAAAGGGATACATTCTTACTAAACAAAACAAAGAAAATAAAGGAATCATTTCCAATTATTGGAGATGTGTGAAGTTTCTCATATATCTATGTAATGAAAATATGGGCAACCAGCAACAAGAAAATGCATAAGTTATATCCCATATATGCACTGATTTGAGTCCATTTCTAAGGTCAAGTGTAGAAAATTATTTTTCCACAATATTGGTAGGTTCCAAGGGACCAGGTGACAAATTCTCAGCTGAGATAAATATGGCAGAGCTCGTATGGCATCATGAAGGTTAATCATGGTTCCTTCTTTACAGCTTGGTAGCTGGTTAGTGAACAATCTCAATAATCAGGAAGGACAAATTGGTCCTATAGAGAAAGGCTATTTGTATAATAAGGAACTTACTTTGGTGTCCTTTCTATTTTAGGTAACCAACTTTTGTCCAAGAAAAAATAATTAAACTTCAAATTGAATTTGATAAAAACCTCCAAACCTAATTTTTTTTCGATTAAGGTTAACTTGTAGTAACTATATTCAGTTTAAAGTAAACTAGTAAAAAAAATCTAACTTTGACCAAGTTCAACTTTTTCCATCTTCTCAGTAGCTTTGACAATGTTGACTTTTCTGATGTGGCTGACGTGGCTCCTGGAAACCAATTAACTTGGATGATTGCCTTAAATCAAAACGTTAGAAAAATTGATGGTTTTTTCTGGCCTAGAAAATGTTTGTTTACCCAAAATAGACATTTGACTAAAGTTGGTCACCTTTTAAGGCTATTTGCCTTTAAGCACCACAAGACAAAGGAAATAAGAGAGGATACTGGTCACAAACATCCGAGTCTCACACCGAACAGCACAAGCACCACATGTTGATGGGAAAGTCATCACCTGCTCAGATGATATATATTTATATATTCTTTAATTAAAATAAGTGAATGTAGACTATCACATGGAGAAGATCATCGTCGTACCTCTTCTGGTGCGGAATAGCGAAACAGGGTTTCTGCAAATTCTGCACTATTAGCCTGAGCAATAGCTCGCCTCCCAGCAACTGCTCCAACTGATCCATGGGATTCAGGCGTTTGATTCCTTGAGGATGCATCGTTTCCTTGTTCTCTCGTTTGTGACTGGTCAACAAGATATCCGAGTGAAGATTGTTGCTCGGGAGTTCGCTCGTAGAAATCAATACTTAGGGATGGATCTGGGGATGGAGCATACCTATTACAAATCATGGTTGTCAATATCTTAACAATATGCAACACGTGTTGTGCACTTGGTACTAACACAGAATGATATAGCTGCTAAAGTGACAAGAAATACAGCAAAAAGTGAAAGTTACGGGTTCTCTATAAAGCTGTTGCCAGCAGGATCGTCTAGTATGAAGGTAAAAGATGAAGTTCCTGTTGCACATGCTCTTAGTTTTGGTATGAACTCGTCTATAGCCTCGGCAGTTTGGGGATCAACTTTCTGAAAAGGTCCAAAAATACTAAAAATTAGGTTATGAGAACAGTGAACAATGAAAATATAAATAAGAGAGTGACAATCATATGCGTTCAATAGACAAACCTTTCTTTCTTCTTGAAGTGCTAGTAATTCATCTGCAGCTCGGACCAGAATTCCTTCCACCTTAAACATATACACGACATGCCAGCAATGTCAACAGAATTGACATTTTGTAACAGAAAAGGTCACAAGTAGTCAAATCGGAAAAGATATTACCGTTGATAGAGATCCACGTTGCGACTCTGGAGGTATCTCAAAATCCAGTTGAGGTATCTACATATACAGGGAAGAACGGTCAATCAGGTTCAGCATGCTTACGAAGAAATAAACTGCAGTAAAGCCTACTACATCGTTCTGGGATGTTACACAATAGACACATCATTAACATACCTATGTGAAGTAACATGTTCAACTTTCTTCCGCATTAAAAAGCTATACTCAAGTATATGATGAAAAAACAAAAAAGATCATTCGGCATTGTGTCATATGGAATATGCATGCGATTGGCTGATAAATTTGCTTAATGCAAAACATAGAAGTTGAAAGGAAACAACTGTACCCAGAGTTCTAGTAAGTGATCAAGTGACCTTCTAGCACTTAACCTACGCAGTGATTAAACAGATGAATAAGTGGAACCATAGCCGGTTCATATCAATAAAATACCAAACCAAACCAAACCAAACGTACCCAGTATAATCCCACACATAGCTAACGCTATTAGTAGGGTCTGGGGAGGGTGTGATGAGGGCAAACCTTACCCCTATCCCAAGGGATAGAGAGGCTGCTCCCGTTTAGACCCCCGGCTCCATGAGAAAGAAAAAGATAAAAATATAAATAAAATTAATGAGTAATAAAGTAAAATAAATCTAACAGTAATCTAACAATTAGCAGTGTATGACTAGAGTATATTAGTCACAAGAAACACAACACACCTACAAGAAACAAGACATACGCAAAATCTTTGCTAAACAACTCTACTCTCCCACACAACGGGTCACTCATCCTAAAACCCTAATACGACGTCTCCATGAAATCCTATCATTGATCATGTCCTCTGAGAGGTGTAAATCTAGCAAATCAAGCCTAATCCTCTCATCCCACGTTAATTTTGGTCTCCCCCTGCTCCTTTTCCCCTCTACAACGAGAGTTTCCACCGTTCTCACTGGATCTGTGCTCTGTCTCCTCTTGACATGTCCAAACCATCTCAATCTTCCTTCTCTTATCTTATCTGAGATACATGTGACTCCCAATCTCTTCCGAACAACTTCATTTCTTATTCGGTCCTTTCTTGTGTGTCCACACATCCACCTCAACATCCTCATCTCAGCTACATCCATTTTTCGAGCTTGTGTCTTCTTGATGGCCCAACAATCGGTTCCATATAGCATCGCTGGGCGAACTGATACCCTATAAAATTTACCCTTTAACCCTATTGGGAACCTCTTGTCGCACAAAACACCTGAGGCCGCTCTCCATTTACATCAACCAGCCTGCACCCGATGGACTACATCATTGTCGATGTCCCCGTTACTCTGGATGACAGATCCTAGATACTTGAACTTCAGTTTCTTAGGGACAACCCCACCTTCAATAGAAATCTGGGTCTCCTCGTCGACGTTTGCACCACTAAAGTTGCAGTGAAGGTACTCGGTTTTAGATCGGCTTATCTTCAAACCTTTGTGCTCTAAGACTGTTCTCCATTCCTCTAGTCTGTTGTTCAATGTCTCTTTACTTTCTGCAATCAACACGATATCATCAGCAAAAAACATGCACCATGGAATTGCATCTTGAATCGACTTTGACAACTCATCCAAAACTACTGCAAAGAGAAAGGGGCTTAGTGCTGACCCCTGGTTAACTCCCACTTCCACCGGAAAAAAGTCTGTATCCCCCACGGGTGCTCGGACGCATGTCTTAGCCTCATGATACATATCCCTAATTGCCTCAATATATTTACTAGGGATCCCTCTTCCCTCCAGACTTTCCCAGATCAATCTTCTAGGCACACTATCGTACGCCTTTTCAAGATCGATGAACACCATATGTAAATCATGTTTCTTCTCTCTGTAATTTTCCATTAATCTTCTTAAAATGTGTATCGCCTCCGTAGTGGACCGGCCTGGCATGAACCCAAATTGGTTTGCTGTAACCTGGGTTTGTCGTCTAATCCTTGTATCTATAACTCTTTCCCATAATTTCATTGTATGACATAGGAGCTTAATCCCCCTGTAGTTAGCACAACATTGAGCATCTCCTTTGTTTTTATATAGGGGTACTAAGACACTACGCCTCCACTGATCTGGCATCTCCCCGGTTTTGAAGATATTGTTGAACAGTCTTGTCAACCACTGAATGCCTTCCTCTCCCATACACTTCCACGCTTCAATGGGTATGTTGTCTGGACCGACTGCCTTAGCTCTTCCCATCTTCTTAAGAGCACTCCTCACTTCTTCCTGTGTGATATTTCGACAATAACAATTATTTCGTTGACTAGATTGAGTAGTGGGATTCTCCGTTATGGCTAGACTTGGTCTACAACTGTTGAAAAGGGTGTAGAAATAGTTTTGCCATCTCAGCTTGATGTCTCGTCCCTTTACCAAAACTCTTCCATCATCTTCCTTGATAAACTTCACGACCCCAAGATCTTGTCTCCTACGCTCCCTATTTTTGGCCATCTTAAACATATGATGCTCCCTTTCCTTGGTGTCTAGTTTTCTATACATCGTTTCATAGGCAAAATTCTTTGCCTCAATCACTGCCTTTTTAGCTTCCCTCTTTGCCTGTCTATAGTTCTCCCGTAGTGTCATTATCTCCTCTCCATTACTGCACTGCAACATCTCTTTAAAGCGTTGTTGCTTGTCCTTTATCTTGCTCCGCACCTCCTCATTCCACCACCAAGACTCCTGATGTCCTCTTGTTGCTCCCAATGTGACTCCGAGGGTTTCCTTTGCTGCCTGCGTAACAGTGGTTGCCATAGCTACCCACATCTGGTTTGTGTCGCCATCCTTAGTATTTGTGTTCATCGCCATGACTTTATCTTTAAACAAATTGATGTTTTCGTCCTTCAAATTCCCCCATCTGATCCTTGGTTTATTTTTTCTTCTCCTCTCCGCCACCCTTTTTCTCAAGGTAAAATCGGCCACCAACAGACGATGTTGGGTCGCTACTGACTCTCCTGGAATTACCTTGCAATCCTTCCACCAACTGCGATCCCCTTGTCTCATCAGGAAATAGTCAATCTGCGTGTTGCGCCCCCCGCTACTAAAAGTAATCAAATGTGATTCCCTCTTTATAAAGAACGTGTTTATAATACCAAGATCATGCGCCAGCGCAAAGTCAAGAAGCTCCCTACCATTATCGTTTCTAACACCATAACCAAAACCTCCATGAACCATCGGAAAACCATCACTCTCCTTACCAACGTGACCATTAAAATCACCTCCTAAGCATATTTTCTCCTGTCTAGGTAATGACCTCATTACTCCGTCTAAACTACCCCAAAAATCCCTCCTTTCTTGGTCTCCTAGACCTACATGTGGTGCATAAGCGCTAACAATAGCCACAACTTCCTCACCAAGTACTACTCTCAACACCATGATCCTATCATTATATCTTTTCACTTCCACCACATTACCATGCAGTTCTTTAGCAACTAGAAAACCCACCCCATTTTTTGTTCCATCGCAACCAAAATGCAACAGTTTGTAGCCATTACACTCACCCCCCCCCCCCTTTGACCCTTCCACCTAGTCTCCTGAAGGCAAGCTACCTGAATCCTATGTTTTCTAAGCACGTCTACTAACTCTAACAACTTACTAGTTAGGCTTCGTACATTCCAAGATGCCAAACGTAACCTATACCCCTTATGGTTAGCACTAGATGCACCCCTCTCCCCTGAACATGATCTCAAGGAGACATTATTCCACCTACCGTCTATGTTTGAAATAATACACAAGATGTATTTATTTTTATTTTAACCACAGTTAAGCAAATAGAATATTTATTTTTATTTTAACCACAGTTAAGCAAATAGAATAGACAAATTGCTCATTAATCAAACAGATGCAACACGTATATGCAACAGTCAAAACAAAAAAACAGGGTATGTCTCTCCCTGTGAATCAAGAACAATTGCTGGTCCTCCTAACCCACACCAAGAATGCCTAAGCATGCAATTCGTGTAACAAGAAGGTAAAACGGACAGAAATAAAGGAGTTGGAACGAACTAACCCAATTGCGCCCAAGTTAGGGTACTCCTTCCTATTCCACCTTGGTATCACCGTCATTAGAACTAGGGTTTTAGACCGCAGGTCTCCTCCTAGTCTTGAATCGAACTCGCAGCGGTGGCGATAATCGCGGTGCGGCGGGGCTGATTTCAGACGACGGTGCAGCGGTGAGGATGATTTAGTTGATCTTTACTCCTTAAAATGGTTAGGATATGCTTCTTCTTTACTTCAATGAACCCAGAAGTGAAAACCCCCAAAATGAGAATCTAGGGTTCGTCACTTACACCTCAGATTTCTCACAAATCTCTGCACTTCTTTGAAAATAAACACCAAGGATGTGTTTCTCTTGAAAAATTAAGTAATTTAGACTCCCAATTTGAAAGATTTGGTGGATTAATAAAGAAGATGAAGATGGGAGACGAGGTTAGGGTTAGAGAGGGTGAGGAAGATGAAAATTCAAATCCAGAATATAATCTTCTTCTGTTGTTTTTCTCTGGTTGTAGAAGTGTGGATTTCAGTAGGAATAGTGCTTTTAGTGTTCATATAACGGGGGCTCAGTTGATCCTTTATTTAGGGCTCAAACGAGCTGAGCTCAATCTGTCCACTTCACTAAGTGAATCAAAGCAGCAACGGGAGGAAGAAGACGGAAATGAGACGAGACCTCCGGAGAAAGTGGAGCGGCGGAGATAAAGCAAACGTTGGCCGGAAATTAAAAACGACCGGTGACCGGCGACGTACGGCGCGGAAGAAAACGCGGAGATAAAGCAAACGTTGGCCAGAAATTAAAAACGACCGGTGACCGGCGACGTACGATGTACGGTGCGGAAGAAAACGCGTTGATCGGTAGAGATAAAGCAAACGTCAAATTTTTTTTTTTTCAGACTCCTAACATAAAAAACATAGAGTTGATAACAAAAATAATGAAATGAAATTTTGATATGGTATCACACATACATTTGCAGTTATGTCTATTTACACTAGTTTAAAAAGCTTTATTGATTTTTGCATAAAGATTTGAAACACTTAGCTAAAAAAATTTGTTGCTAATCAAAGTGGTAGATAATGCTTAATTTCTAAGGGACCAATTAAGTGACCTTAACTAATCAAAGCAGTGTGTAATGCTCAACACCTAGGTGGTTGCTTAAGTAGATTAAGCAGAAACATTTAGAATATTAATTGTAAACGTATCATTTGTAAATAACCCAGGATTTATCTTGTTATATTCCTTAAGATAATGTGTCCTGCAATCCTGCATGGCTGCATGCTTAATTAAAAACATAGCGGGAGGCAAGTAGGCAACACGCATGAAGCAGCAGGGGCATGCACCTTCGTACTGAAGAAAAAATGATGAGAAGTATCGTGTTTAATCTCAGAAGCTTCATTTCATAAAAATGATAAATCTCATCAATGAATAACAAATACGGGATACATGATTTTGATAAGCCATTGTCACAAGGGGAGATTAAAGTTACAAACCTTAATTGTCGCAGTTTCCGATTTCACCACTTGCCGATCAAGCATCTGCATTAAAAAAATGTGTCTTTCAATAAAATGAAATGAAAACACGAGATTTTTTATGATTAGTTAAGTTGGAAGTACAATTTTTGGTGTTCATCCTTGCAAGAAACTCAAGAAAAGAAATGGCTCACACATGGGTAATTTTGACATAATTTCAAACAGAACGTCACAAACATCATATACTTCACTACATACATCCTAGACTAAAGGTCAACATTTGACTTGAATGGCCTGTTGACAAGAACAGTTCTTAATGACTAACATGCCTCTATTAGACGTCTTTAACAAAACAAAACAACGAGCATGCAATCTATTATGGCCAATAACATAATGCATTCTGGTATGAAGTTCAGTTAAATATAAGTGAACTTAATTGTTATACCAAGTATAAGTATGAGATTTTACGATATACATAACCAATATACAGGTCCTATCACAAGCCCTTAACAGTCTGCTATATTCAATTTCTTTAAGAAACCCAATTCTTAAATCACTTCATTATTCTTCCATTAGTTGTGTGGTAACAATAACTCAAAAACCTTATACAAAGAAATCTAAAACCCTGCAAGTGGAATATATCATTTGTGGTGTAAATGAAACTTTTTACCTCTGGTTCAACCAAATATCACAAACCAGCAATTCTGCTAACCCTAATAAATGAATAGGCTTTGTTTTATTGGACAACAACCTTTTGATCACCTGATGAGACTTCCAAGCGATAGCAAGAACCTCTGGGTTGTATTTCACCAGCAAACTGCACCTCATTATTCCTTCATAATAACAAGAAGCTTAATAAGAGATTTCAACTAAACATGCACCAGCAACAAAAATCTATAAGGGCATGTTTGGTTCGCAGACTTCATCCGAATTCAATAGAATTGGAATTTAAATTTCATTCCTTTGCATGTTTGGTTGGCTAAGAGAAGAAATTGGAATTAATTCCAACCAAATCCTTCGATGATTCAGAATCCCTCAAAATTTCCAAGGAATGTTTGCTGTTTTTTGTTTTTTTTAAAACACTTTTTTAAGATATTTGAGTTTTGATCTTTGTTTAATATTTTGTTAATTTTAAGGCGTAAATTTGTCATATTTTTACATTCAAATTCCATTAACAAATGTATCAACCAAACACATTATTAGTTTTCAAAAATATCCTTTAATTTCCGATTCAAATTCCTAAACATTCCTCAAACCAAAAGCCCTAAGCTCCACCAATAAATCTAATATTAACACACCTCTCGCCACAATGAGGACACTCAAAGGCTGACAACAAAATCTGCAAACCAAATATTCAACCACCATTATTCTAAACCGAAATTTGTACAATTGGAGTATAATTTATTTATGACATTTTAGAATAAAAGTTGTGAATAAACTGAATGCCTAACGATTTACCTTTCTAAAGTGCGGAATCAACGTCAACAAAAACCTCGTCGTCCCCTGTCACTCAATTCAACACAATTCCGTATCAAAATCAAACAATTTCCAGTGAATCATTCATCATTTCAACTATTTTTGATCGATTTCATGTTTCGTAACTTACATTTTCACCGCATCGCATACAGAGGCTCTCAACCTGGTACACCGGCGCGTCGTCGTCATCGGTGGAAACAGCTTCAACAACAGACCTAACGTCCATTACTGGCGGATTTTGTGATGTCTCCGTACAGAATCTGTTATCGATTGATTTTGCTATTTGATCAAAATACTCCACAGGAAAAGAAGAGTTTGTGATGATCGTGATTTTAAAACGAAGGTCGGTGGACTCTAGAAAAAGCAGGAAGGTCGCAGAATGTTTGTTACAAAATGAACTGCCCCTGTATTTTATCCAAATTTACGAACCGACCACCATTATTTTGAGTTTTAACATTTTGGACCAAAAGTTTGCAAAATCTATACTATATAATAAACTAGTAGTTTTACCGGCCGCGTGTTACGGCAGCTTCGAAACGTAACCTAACTCGAATTCTCACGTCATGCGACGTGAGTCGGATCTTAAACGGTTGAGGCGTTTAAAAAATAAATATAGTTAGGTACATAAAAAACATGTGAGGTTATAACTACTCGTTTTAACCCTGAAAGAAAATGTATAAAAACAAAAGTAAAAACCGAAGAAAAAAAATGTTTTGTCATTGACACTAACGTACCTAAGTACATAAAAGTAACTTATGAATTTGAGACAGATCGGTTTTCTAGATCGAACCATAGATAAAAAAAAATGTCACCCACATATATCATTTAAAAACTAGGTTTGTTATTATAGTTAATTAAAATATTTAAGTTAACGTAAAATGTAATATATCATAGATATTATTTTCAAAATATTTATATTATTTTAATATATTTTTTTTAACTTTTCTTTCGATTAATCTTTTATACTTCTTGATAAATTTTAACGAAAGTGTACTTCAAATATTGTAAAATGAAAATATTAACCATAAAATATTATTGTTTGTAAATTAAAAATGGATTATAATATAAGCAATTCATTCTTGATGCTTATCATTACATTTGTTCCACGTGTACAAGTACTAATCAGTGTCAAGGCCATTTTTGTACGGAAGAAAGAAAAAAAAAGAAAAACCATTCCAAGGAAAGGCAGTAGCTTAAACCACCTCTAGTCAACCAATTCAACCAAATTGTAGTTTATGTTTTATAAGCAAATAATTGTTATTTATGCATTAATTATTTCGAAAAAGACAAAAGACGCACTGTTGCTAAGGGGTTGCATTTTAAAAGGATTGATAATAAAGCTTTCTCATGTCACGTGTCGTATTTATATTCATTCTCATCATTTTTCTCGCATTTTTCTCTTATTAAATACATCTCTATATTTTCAATAATAATATATTTTTAAAGAAACTACTAATTATACTAATAAAACACATTTATTTTAAATTATTTTTTATTATAAGAAACTTTGAAATCTAATTACCTAGTTTATGTTTTCAATCAAATCTATACTATATAATAAATAAAGGTTTCTCATGCCAGGTGTCGCATTTATATTCATTCTCATCATTTTTTCCAGTCTCTCTCTTATTAAATACATCTCTATCTTTTCAATAATAATATATTTTTAAAGAAACTACTAATTATACTAATAAAACATATTTATTTTAAATTATTTTTTATTATAAGAAACTTTAAAAATCTAATTACCTAGCTTATGTTTTCAATCAAATATTAAATGAAAATCAAATTGAATTGAATAGTAATTAATGTATTTTCGAAACCCAATTATATATTAATTTTTACATATTTTTTGTTTTTGTTTTCTATTGTTAGTATATGTAATACATTTTTCCACCTATAAGACATATATATAAAGATTTAATAATTTATGTATTGATGTTTTTTCACCCTATGTAGTACACATGTTCTAAGCTAGTATGATTATATAGTAGAGAAATTGACACTAGGAAAATATTTTATGAGATGTAATTATGGAAAATGTGTAACATCCCATTTTTCTAGGTATAATATATGAAATATAAAGATTACGTGAACGGTTTTATTTTGAAAGCTTTATTAAATTACTAGGTTAGAAACCCCGTGTATTATACGGGTAGAATAAATGCAATGTTATATATTTAGTAATAAAAATTTACATATTACATATTTACGACATATTACAAAGTTTTTTAATACAAAATTTAGAAACGTTATATAGTTATCTTTTAAAAATGTTTTATAAAAAGAATGAACGAAATATTCAATTTATAAAAATGTTTTATGAACAAACCTATTTTTTTAAATAAAAAATGTTTTATAAAAAGAATTATAGAAATAATTATTATTTAATAGGAGAGAGAAGCGGAAAACAAAAAATTATTAAAAAACAATTAAAGAAAAATGTGTATAATTAATAGGAGAGAGAGACGGGAAAAAAAAGGATGATGATGTATAGAAGAGTTACAAGTGTCCCTCCAATACCTTTATTTATTATACAATATAGATTTATTTTTATGGGTTAAGTTAATCTTATTGTAGTTGGGAACTAAGTTAAATACATCAAGTTTGGGGTAAAATTTAGATACTTTCTACACTAAGGACTAAAAACTTAATTAGAAAGTTGGTATTGGGGTGGGGGTGGGGGTGGGGGGGAGTTTGCCGCATTTCTTCTTAATTTGACCAAGTCACCGAAAGTGTAAGTGTGTGTTGTGTTGGAGAAGTGTCGAGAGAGAAAGGAAGACAAAGAGGAAGATAGATTCATGGGAATGAGGGTGTTGAAGTTCCTAATCTTCAATGAAAGTGTTTAACCCTTGATGCATGTTGGATAATTTTTGGGATTTCGGTCGGGTAAAACGTGGGATTAAGTCTTAATCTGGAATTTAATAGGAAGAATAACATGTATTTGGTTAAATGTGCTTACTTTGAATGTTTATAACTAAAGAAAATCGTTAAACTTGGTTTTAAAATCAAACATAACTTTCGAGAAATATGAGGTTTTTGATGCAATATGTTGAAATTGGGATTTTTATGATAAACTTATAGTAGATGGTGCAATGAGTGAAAGAATGATCCAAACCTTATTCATATATACCGCATCAAGTCAAAATGTTGAAATAGTTTGATATGATGTAACTAATATAGGTTTGGGAAAATGACGTGATAAATTCATCATTATGAATGAAAGTGTGTTTATGGCATGACTTGCATTTAATGGTTTGTGTTGACTTTAGGAGGTCAACCATTTGGTGATAGGAGGCAAATAATTGAAGGGTCTTCAAGCAAAGGTAAATTCCACACAACCTTATTATCGGAGTATATTCGATTTATATAATTTCGTATGTAGTAAATCAAACTTTTTTAGGAAATCAACATGAATATTTACATATTATTTGTGTAAAATTGTGTTTGTGAAGTAAAACGGGTAAAATACTATTGGTATAAACATCTAAAAAGGGCATTTGATCAAGGGAATACAAGATTCGTAAGAGGGTTTGTGGTCTTAAGGATGGTGTTACACCTTGGGATGGTGAATATAGCAATGAAACTTAAATAAGGGAAACCGGTCAAGCATCATGAGGGAATATGACTTATTAATTGTAATTACAGGAACCCGTAGAGAGGGTCATGCAATTGTAATCATCGCTGGTCCCTTCCTCACAGTGGCGGATCCAGAAATATTTTATAGGGGGTTCACTGTTTTTAGATGATCCAATTTCATAGGGCCGGACATAAAAATTTCGGTTCGGTTCGATTGTTCGGGTAAGGTTCATCACATGATAAAATGGGCCCATAATCTAATTTTTTTTATATTTTCTAATATATATCAGTCATTCATCTTGACCTTTTTTATTATTACTTTTACTTACATTTAACATATTTAATAAAATGGATTGAGTTTATTTTTATCAAAACAATTTTTACAGTAAACATTTTTATATTATTAAAGTTATTATGTAGTCATTTATATTTTAGAAGTCTCGATGTTTAGTTTGGATTTTTAACAAATATTCAAATAACATTAAACATCAAATTAAAAATTAAAAATTAAAAATCATATACAGCTAATTTACTAAAACAATAACAAAAAATGTAAAACAAAAATAAAATTAATGAAGTTTGACTTTATCAATACCTCATCTACACTCTATACGACGCTAGGGTTAAGAGAAAAAAATAATAAAATATTAGGGTTGGTATTGGGTTTGTAAAATAAAGCTATAAAAAACCTTTAAAGCAATAAAGTATTCCTTAAATATATACTTAACACTCTTATCACTCTAATTTTCTTCTTCCCTACGCTCTCTTCAAATTTTCACAGAACTACCATTTTTTCTGGTTGAAAGAAAACTCTGATGATGACATTTTTACTCTAAATTCACATCTTAAAATTTGATCTTGATCAGTTTTTAACTTTTCTAAGGGGGTCACCATATACTTTTTTAAGGGATTCATCTCACTTTTTCTATATACCTTTTCTACTGCAATTTCGAAACGTAAATCCGCCCCAGGTTCCTCAACTGGGTCAGGTTGATACAACATTGAAGAATTTGGACCTTTACTCTTCAGCGTGCTTTTCCAATTTTACATGATTCCAAAATTGAAAAATACATGAAACACAACCATGTGTTACATTAAACATCGGTTATGTCTAAAAGTAACCTAGATACCATCGAATGTGACCTTTCCGACATTGTAAATTATTCGAACGAGAAGCTGAAATGATGGCACATGATTACATAACCGTAACATCCTAAAAACTCGGATTGATTTTTAAAAAAATGCATTAAACAAAACCTTTATCTCAATTTCATATTCAAAACATTAGTCTAGACTCTAGATAAAGCAGAAGCCTTCAAAATAATATATATTAAGAAACTTGTTTGATATCTTAGGCTACAAAATCGTTAATTCCAAACGTATCAATTTACATCCTAATTTTTTGTATATTATTTTGGGAATACTTTTATTTTTTATAAATTAATGATAAACTCTCATTTAAATCATGATGGCATTATTTTAGTTTTTTTTTTCAATGAAAATTGGACAAAAAAGTCTAATATTCCCAAGTTTTGAAAACTTTATATTGTATCATATGTTATGGAGTGTTTCCTTTTCATAAGTAAAAGTTGAGCATCAATATCATCTAGAGTGATTTACCTCCTTGCCGGTGACCATGATTGACTATTAAATAGTACATAGAGACAAACTTGTAGTCTATATTAGGTGTGACAATTTTTGATACGATTCAAAACACAATACTGTTAAACTTTCTACAAGTGAAGGTATCAAACTTGAAGCCGTACACGAACACAAGGAGTTTGCTCAACACAAGAGCGGCACTTTTTATTAACTTGCATAAACGAAAATTACATTTAGAAGACTCCTACTCTATTCGTTTATATAGAACCACTAATTCTATTCCTACTCAAATTCTAAAACATCAATTTGAATTTTAAACAGACTCACTATAATTAATCGAACAAACATAAATAAATTCAAATACTAGATAATGATAATAATCATTATTATCCCTTGATCTCCTCCAAGCCACCCCATGAGATCTTGACCAAACCACCCTACTTTCCAAGTGTTGTTTACGTTTTACACTCCCTTTCAACACTTGCTTTCACCATACCCAAACCTTCACAAAACTTTACCAACTTGACTTTTGACAGGCCCTTCGTTAGCATGTCTGTTAATTGTTCTTCAGTGTCATGTACTTCAATACTATCTCTCCACTTAGTACCTTTTCCCTTATGAAATGATAATGCACTTCGATATGCTTGGTCCTAGCATGGAAGGTCAGGTTCTCAGCCAGACGTATGGAAGATATATTATCACTAAACATAATTATCTTACTCTCCATCTCTTGACCCATCTCGTTCAACAACTGCTTCAACCAGGTACACTCTTGTGGAGCTGCTTTATATTCAACTTTCGTAGTCGATAATGACATGGTGGACTGGCGTTTGCTGCACCATGACACAACCCCGGATCCAACTAAGAACACATATCCGGTAGTCGAACGTCGAGTATCCTTGTCTCGTGCATAATCAGCATCACAGTACCCCGTTAACTGAATTTTCGACTCCCTCTTAAACTTAACACCATAACTTGGATTTGGTTTTATGTACCTCAGTACCCTTTGTATAGCATCAAGGTGTGGCTTCCTGGGCTTTTGCATGAATCGGCTTAGGACTCCAGGAACATATGCTATGTCCGGTCTTGTAAATGTGAGGTATATGAGACTTCCAACTATCTGCCGGTACATTGTTACATCCGTAAGTTCTCTCCCTTCATTGACTCGTAATTCCAGATTCTCATCCCGTGGGGTTAGGGCTGGTTTGCAGCCTTCCGTTCCAAATTTGCTAAGCAAGTCAATGCAATACTTGCTCTGGTGTAATACCATACCTCTATCTTCATAGCTTATATCTAGTCCTAGGAAATATCTTAGCCTTCCAAGATCCTTCATTTGAATCTTACACATAGATTTTGCTTCAACTGTTCTGTTACCTCAACTCGATCACCAAGTATGATTAAATCGTCCACGTACACAAGGACTATAGCAACTTTCTTTTCCTTGATTCATACAAATAGACTTGAATCTGCCATAGTAGAAGTAAATCCATTATGTCCCAAGAATTCACCAATTTTTCCAAACCATGCCCTAGGAGACTAGTTTAGCCCGTACAAAGCCTTTTTAAGCTTGCATACGTAACTTGGATGATCTGGTTTTTCAAATCCCTCCGGTTGATCCATATAAATCACATGATCAATGTCTCCATAGAGGAATGCATCGCTCACATCCATTTGCCGCAAGGTCCAATCTTTACTCGCTGCAATTGCTAACAAAACACGGACTGATGTTAACTTTGCTACTAGGCTGAATGTTTCTTCATAGTCAAGTCCAAATTGTTGTGAGAACCCTCGGGCTACCAAACGGGCTTTATACCTCTCTATGGACCCGTCAGATCGTTTCTTCACCTTGTACACTCATTTACACGAGACTGAGTTTGTATCATTTACTTTAGGGACAAGTTCCCAGGTCTGGTTACGTATTAACGAGTCCATCTCTTCCTTCATGGCAACTCGCCATTTTCATTACTATATGCTTGCTTAAACGTTTCAGGTTCTGGTTCTTCTTTTTCTACTAGCATGGCAACGTTAGCATACCTTAGGTTTGGTTTCTTGGGTCTATCAGAACGTCTTACTAAAGCAGAACTAGTCGTGTTCCTGCTGTTTTCTTCTGTTTTCCATGGACTGTTCTGGGTTTGAATTCTGATACCTTCATCCGAGGAACTAACTTCATGCTCCTGGTCAGTCTCAGTTTCATCTAAGGTGAGACTAACTTGGTTATCAACTTTTTTCCTTTAGTACTTGAGAGTCATGCAAGATTTCATGGTTAGATGACCACCATGATGAGGCTTTATCAAAGATCACATTTCTTGACACAAAACACTTTCCGGTTATGGGGTCACAACACCGCCACCCTTTCTTCTCATTATCGTAGCCAACAAATATACACCGGATGGCTTTCTTTTCCATCTTATGCCTTTGATGCCCTGGTATGAATACATAGCATACACAGCCGAGGACTCGGAAATGACTAACATTTGGTTTTGCCTGGAACAGCCTTTCAAACGGTGAGGTATACTTCAGGTTCTGTTGTGGTATTAGATTGCTTACATACGCTGCAGTCTTCATTGCCTCTGCCCAAAATTTTTCAGGTAAATTCTTGCTGTGTATCATACACCCTGACCATTTAGTTAAGTGTATATTCTTCCTCTCTGATACTCCATTCTGCTGTGGAGTGTTGGAACATGTAAGTTGCCTTTTTATTCTGCAATTTCTCAAGTACTCATTGAATTCCATTGAGGTTTACTCGCCTCCATTATCAGACCGGAGACATTCTAGTACGCTTTTTGTCTCCCTTTCATCCTCGGATTTGAACTCCTTGAATTTACTTAACGCTTTAGACTTCTCTTTCATGAAATCAACCCATAGGTACCTGGAAAAGTCATCAATAAATGTGATCATGTACCTTTTACCTGATATTGACTCTTGTTTAATAGGGCCGAATACATCCGTGTGTACAAGTTCAAGAGGTTTTGTGGATCGATGAGTAGATGGCTCAAATGGCAACTGATGCGCCTTGCCATACTGCACATACAATATCTCTTTGGACTTCCAGGTCAGGTAGCCCGCTTACCAGCTTCCTCTTGATCATGAATTTCAACTTATCATATCCAACATGACTAAGGCGTTGATGTCATAGGTCAATATTCTGAGTAGACCTTGTTCTTTCTACATATGTTGTACCAGCCGATATGACATATACGTCATTGTTTTTCATACCCCGCAGGACTGGGTTTGACTTGGTTTCAAACTCGTCAAACACCATAACTTCCTTTGGTCCAAACAGAACATACTGACCGTTTTTAGTCACTTGTGGTACAGATAATAGGTTTTTCTTCATTCCGGGTACTATCTAACACAAACCCTTGGTTCTTTTCCGGATGAAACCGGACTTCTCCAACATGTGCTATGTTGTGCTTTGAGTTATCTGCTATTACCACTACCTGACTGCCTTCATACTTCTTTGGATTGCTTAGTTCACTCTTCTCCCCTGTCATGTGATTAGAGAAACCTGAGTCTACTATCCAATCATCAAGGGTATTGCCATGTGCTTCTGTTGTGGCTGTCATTGTTAGGACTTCTTCTTCTTTTGCGTAGTAGGACTCGGCATCCTAAGGTTTCTCTTCTTGTGTATTGGCTGCGTTGCCTTCCTCGAGTCTCTTAGATGGGAAATCCTTTTCCATGTGGCCACGGACGCCACAATTGTACCACTTATATGGAAATTTCGTACCCTGATCCCGATCTTTCTTTTCATTCGATCCACCTCTCTCATGGTCACGGTTGTTCTTTTGGTACTCCTGTTTCTTAGATCTGTCGTACTTTCCTTTCTGTCCCCATATGGTTTGTTTGATCGGAACTTACCTTTGCTTCGGTCTGCATAGAGGGCCGTATCTTCTTTCTTTATCGGATCGGATATTGAAACCCCCACCATCTGTTTGGCTAGAGACTCCTGGGCTGCAAGAAGGTTTTTGAACTCAACTAGTGTTGGTTGGTTTGGCCACCCTTGTATAGCAACCACATAGCTATGATATTCTTGCCTAAGACCGTGGATAATAATCCGCTTTACTCTGGCGTCACCGATCCGGGCCTGTTGGTCCAGATCACCAATCTCCCTGCATAGTGTCTTGACTCTATGAAAGTACCGCGAATGTGTTAGTTTGTTCTGACTTACAGATGACAATTCATTCTCCAAGAGTTGGAGTTTGGCATCATTCTTCTTTGAAAATAATGATGCAAGTGCAGTCCATGCTTCTTGGGGTGTTGCAAGATCTCGAATATATTCGAGTAGCTCTTCATCATTGGTTGTCTTCAACACGAACATGGCTTTTCATGCCTTCACCATCCACTTGTGAATCGCCCCATTAGTATCAATCCTTGGCTCTTCCGTGCTGTCACCGTTGACTACCTCCCATAGATCTTGCCCTTGTAGGTACAAAACCATACATGTAGACCAGGAATTGTAGTTCGTATTATTCAGCTTCTTCATGCCGCCAACAGCTTGAAAATCCGCCATGACTAATGGGTTAGGCTCTGATACCACTTGTTAAACTTTCTACAAGTGAAGGTATCAACCTTGAAGCCGTACACGAACACAAGGAGTTTGCTCAACACAAGAGCGACACTTTTTATTAACTTGCAGAAACGAAAATTACATTTAGAAGACTCCTACTCTACTGGTTTATATAGAACCACTAATTCTATTCCTACTCAAATTCTAAAACATCAATTTGAATTTAAACAGACTCACTAGAATTAATCGAACAAACATAAATAAATTCAAATACTAGATAATGATAATAATCAAATTATTATCCCTTGATCTCCTCCAAGCCACCCCATGAGATCTTGACCAAACCACCCTACTTTCCAAGTATTGTTTACGTTTACAAGTAGATGTTTAATATAATTAAGTAGCTTCATAATATATTTAACAATTAATTGGTAGATGAACATCATATATAGTATTGCTCAATGTTACTTTTGTTAAGCTTCTTAGAGAAGAAGTTTTTCATAAAATCAACAAAAGCTATCCTTGTATATCTTGCTGGCCTCTCAGGAGTAACGAGGCTTAGTGCGGGTCCTATCTCCTTATCCAAATTCGGGTTTACGAATGTGGCAATGGATATCCTTTCTTTCTCTGAGTTCACAACTGCTCGATGCTCAATGCTTTTATATTCTCCATTGGATACAATCTGAAAGTGAATAAGATGTTCTTTTTATAGAATAATGAAAACTCCATTCGGCATTATGTATGTATGTATTATTATAATAAACCCTAACTAATAACCACATCTTATAATGTTAATCTCAAACGATTATTAAGGAAATAAAAACTTACCTGTATGACATCGCCGATATTAACAATGAAAGCATTGGGATGAGGTATAACCGGGATCCAAATGCCATCTTTCTTTATTTGGAGACCTTCTACTTGATCCACTTGAAGAAGGAAAGTGATCCCGCTGCCGTCTGCGTGAGGGGTGAAGCCGATGACTTGTTCAGGTTGTGGACATGGCGGATAGTAGTTCATCCTAATCGCATGGAGCCCGTCAGAGAACAATACTTTCATCTCTTCTTCCTTCATCTTCAAAGCTTTTGACATGAACACTAGAGTTTTTAAAGCTAGCTTCTCAATTTCTATCGAGTATTCTTCAATGGCATCTCTGTATTAGTTATAAGATTAAGATCTTTAGTATGAACTCTAAATTCTGTGTAAGGTGTTAGTTTATATTTTAGGGGGACTTTGTTTGTGATTTTGAGTTTGTTTATCAATTATGAAGAACGAAAATCTATGCATGAACTCACACACAAACACAATAGACTTAGAAGCTAGATATATTTTTTGTTGGAATTATTTGTTAATACATCAATTTTTGTAGCTTGTTTATTTGTTTAATATGTAGAATAATAATAAAATTTAGTTTGTATTTGCAATACAAGCCTTCTCGTGTATTGTGCCCATGTGATACATAGAACAACTATATATAAATAGTAAACAATTATCAGTCAATTAATTCTAAATAAATAAAATATAGGTGGTGTAATATAAAGACAGAGATAGAGACGAAGAATAGATGTGTGAATGGTCCTTTAAGAAATGGGTGTTGGTAATTCTAGACACGATTATAAAATCGTATCTCGTACTCATCAAGTACCAGTTAGTCCTATACGTGATTATAAAATCGTATCTCTCGTATCCATCAAGCACCAGTCATCTAATATCTATCGGGTATGCGGGTATATCCGTTTTTGATCTTATGTGATTAAAAAAAAAATACTCGTTTGGATGTTTCTTACCCGAAACCCGATTTTAAGTTCATCACAACAACCGACTTCTAATAATTTTATCGGGTATGCGAGTATCATGTATACTTAGCTACACTTTTATAACTATAACTTTAACAGTTTCAAGTTTCTAACAACTTTAACGTATCATTTATTATATATTCTTTAAATTATACAGTAGATTAATATATTTGGGTAGACAAACTCGGGTAATCGGATGGGTATCACTTAATCCAATATCCATCTCAAACATATGAAAATTTCTAAAGCTAATCACATACCTAGTCTCATACGCAAATACCTGTCCGAAAGGTTTCATGTTTTTTTTCATCCCTAAGAGAGAAGGAGACAAGGAAATAACCTGAACGAGCAAGGTAGTTTAGGTAACAAGTGGGGCTTTCGAAGATAAGAAGGGAGTGTGATGATGCTAAACATATCAGACCAGTTAAGCTTCTGCTCCTCTGAAACAACAAAAGCTTGTCCATACCCTTCAACATCTCCCGGCATTTGCCCATACTTTTTCTTCTCGTCTAATGGCAACTTAAAGAACTCTTTTGCTTCTTCCTTTACTTTATCCAATAATGAACAACTCACCTCATGATTTATCAACTGTAACAATCAATTAGTAAATAAATTTTTCTTCAAATGTCTTAGTATGTGTACCATACCATGCACGTACCTGAAAGAAGCCCCAGTCTCTACAAGCAAGGTGTAGTTTTTCGACTTCTGATTGAACCGAATCTTCAGACAATAAGCGCTCCATATCAATGATAGGTACTTGATCGCGCTTTGAGGACAACATGGATGATATGATCGGAGAGTCTTGATTGGGGCGAATATACCGAGGTGGAACCCTCGTGAGTGGTTCCTTAGCGAGTTCTTGTACATTTGGAACCGGAAGTGAAACTCCAAGAATTGTTCCCTTTGATTCCATGCTTTCATTTTACATATGAGGTTATACCTATTTTATATCAACCTTGTTGAATGTTGATGACTTTTAATTAATATTGGTTATTATTATCTTTTAATACTTTCTTATGGTGATCAGTGATGCTTTGTTAATATTTAAATATTGCCTACACCATAAATATTATATTATTGTAACTTGGCTCCTAGCAGTGACGGACCCAGGAAATTTTTCTATGGAGTCGGTTGTCTATCGTTAAATATTAAATTTTTTTAGTCCGGTTCAGGTCGGGTCACTTAGTACACACATTGTCACTAATTACAATTAGCAAATAACACATATGACATAGCATTATAGCAAAATAATATAATAAGCAAAATTCAAAACTTAGAAAAAAATTAAGAAAAAAGTTACTTGAAATCGTGAGGAGGCAGTGGCGTAAGGTTGTGAACAGTGAATCGACTAGCTGTGCGAGAATCGTAAATTCGTGATTAGTGAATAGGCCTGAAATCATGATAAGGTATGGCGAGAATCGTGGGGGTCGACTGCCTACCAAAAGGTAGGTCCGCCAATGGCTCCTAGCGTCTTGCTAACGTGACCTTTTGATCGAATATTCTGCCGTCCGAAAATGTAAGTCTTCAAAAAGACAAAAGTGTCCATCAATTTTAAGTCATTTAAAATTAATTAGTTTTGTGTCTCATTTGGGCCTATCGTAATTATATGACAAAATAAAAACTATGACATGACAAGCTAGTGTTAGGTTAATTATTAACTTCACATGTTAATGCTTCTAGTTTGACATGATAAGATAAGAATATTATCTTTTAAGTATTTTAGTAGGATTAAAATAGCTTTTGTTTTCCTATTTAATGGGTTTGATTACAAGTTTTAAGAGAATGCAGAATTCAATAGAAAGTGAATAATTCCTATTGTTCCATCTATCGCAACTCTTCTGGTTAGTCTTGTTCATACGATTGTGTTTGTGTGTGGTGAAGAGATCTGGGCCAACAATTACAAGTCTACAAGTTGATGTGTCGTTTTTATAATTAGGTAAATGAAACAAAACTAATTAATTAGTACATTGAATTAATAAAACAAGGCATAATTAAAAGTTGATATTTAGTGAAATTTAAACATTTTCTTTTATAATTATTACTTCCCTTACATTTAAATTTACTTAAAGATAAACACCGTATGTGTGTGTAAAGTGTATTGGTGTATTGATAAATGTAATTACGGTTTACAAAGTAGAGGGTTTATATAGAACTCGTATTTACATAATCTACCTATAACTAACATTAATCACATTTGTGTCTAATATTCCCTCGCAAGCTAAGACCAGAGAACGGCATGTAGCTTGGAACGTAGAAAAGTGAATCTGTGTGTTGAAAGGGTTTTGTGAATATGTCTGCAATATGATCCTCAGTGGATATGAATTGTATGCGAAGTTTTCCTTGAGTAACGTTTTCTCTGACGAAGTGAAAATCAACTTCAATGTGCTTTGTTCTGGCATGAAACACTGGATTGGCTGCTTGATAGGTTTCTCAAAGATTATCACACCAAAGAGTTGGAGTAGAGTTTGTGACCACTCCAAGTTTTGTCAGTAATACTTCCAACCATGTTAATTCAACCACTATGTCAGCAAGAGCTTTGCATTCAGATTCAGTAGATGACCGAGATACAGTTTTCTGTTGCGAGCAATCCAAGATATAAGATTAGAACCCATGTATATGGCAAATCCCCTGGTGGGTTGACGGTCATCTGGATAGCCAGCCAAGTCAGCATCAGAGAAAGCTTTAACAGGATGGGAACCCTGCTAGTGAGCAACCGTATATGCTTGAAGATGAGAGCCCGAATTGTGGCGAATGAGAAGACCATGATTAAGTGTTCCCTTTAGATACCGAATAATTCTTTTAACAATAGACCAATGACTTTCCGAAGGGGCATGCATGTACTGCTAGACTTTGTTTACAATATAGGTGATGTCAGGGCGTGACAGAGTGGCATATTGTAGGGCTCCAACCAACTGACGAAGTTTCACAGGATTGGTGAGCAGAGGACTATCCCCAAGAGAGAGAGAGAGGCTGTGAAACACTCATAGGTGAAGAAACATGTTTGCAGTCAGTGAAGCCGAAACGTTGTATAAGATCCGAGATATACTTCTTTTGTGAAAGAAGAATGTTTCTCCCTTAAGGAACCGGTTCAAGTCCGAGAAAGTAGTCAAGGGTGCCAAGGTCCTTGACAGCAAAAGCTTTGCTTAGCTGCTGAAATCCGCAAAAGCTATCCTTGTAAATTTTGATGGTGTCTCATGAGTAACTAGGCTTAGCTCGGGCCCTATCTCCATACCCAAATTCGGGTCTATAAATGTGGCGATGGATATCCTTTCTTTCTCTGTGTTCACGACTGCTCGATGCTCAATGCTTTTATATTCTCCATTGGATACGATCTGAAAGTGAAGATGTTATTTTTATAGAATAATGAAAACCCCGTACGGTATTATATATTATTAATCAACGATTAAGGATTACGCTAAGGATAAAGATAATTACAATAAACCGTAACTAATATATTTTATAAAATAATTTTCAAATCGAACATACAACCACTTTTGATAAGATTATGAGACAATGTTTAGTTCAACGATGATTAAGGGAGGAAACTAACTTACTTGTATGACGTCACCGATATTAACAATGAAGGCATTGGGATGTGGTATAACCGGGATCCAAGTGTCATCTTTCTTTATTTGGAGGCCTTCGACTTGATCCACTTGAATAAGGAAAGTGATCCCGCTAGCGTCTGCATGAGGGGTAAAGCCGATGACTTGTTCGGGTTGTGGACATGGCGGATAGTAGTTCATCCTAATCGTTTGGAGTCCATCAGAGAACAATACTTTCATCTCTTCATCCTCCATCTTCAAAGCTTTTGCCATGAACATTAGGGTTTTTAAGGCTAGCTTCTCAACTTCTTTTGAGTATTCTTCTATGGCATCTCTGTGTTAATTATAAGATTAAGAACCTTAATATGATTTTGTAATGGGTAGAGGCCGCTCTACCTTGCCTGATTGCTTTTGTGAGACAATACCATGGTATCCGTTTCTTTCAGGGCATTTGAATTCGTTCAGTAAAGGTGGCATGTCCTTGTAATAATTTTGTTTTCAATCCTTGTTTTTTTTTTTAATTTTATAAAATAAAATTAGTCAACAAAACTAGATGTTCTACTCATTTGAAGTCATAGGTTGACCTGGTAACCCAATTTTGCAACCCTTTTTTTATGGTAGTTGAGTTTCAAGACATTGATTATGAGGGTGGTCTAACTATTTTATTTTTCATTAGATAAACTTATTATAATTATTAATTGGATCATGTAGTGTAACTTGGTAAAAAAAAGTTATTTTGAGGCGGAGGTATTTTTTGTCATTTTTAATGAATTGTATTCTATGTATTCGTCTTTTTTCGCCTACCAAACAAAACAAAGTAATGATTCATTACATTCACATAGGGTAATCAAACAAGACTATAGTTTGGTAAATTTCTTTCGCTTGTCCATTCTATTCCTTCGTACCAAACAAACCCTAATATAGATTAATAAAATCTAGTTTGTATTTACATTCCAAGTAAGCTTATAAAATACTAACTATAATATATAACACAAAAATATATAATGAAGCCATTTGGCACTGTATTTTTTTCTATATATTCTTGTCTATTGTGCCCATGTGATTCAAAGAACAATTATAAATACAAGAATCAACCAGTTCTAGATAAATAAAATATAGGTGATATCATATATATAGATGAAATAGTACAGATGAAGCTGGATCGGTATAGTTGAATGTTGATAATCTTAATCTAACACCTGATTTTAATACCTATAGGATACGTAGGTACTTGATATACCCATTTATATATCCATTTATGATCTTATTTGATTAAAATGTCTTGTTAAGATGTCTATTATTTGAAACCTATCATATCAACAAAACCACCTTAAAATATTAAATACTAAATTAAGTTTTTAATAATTTATGATTTTAATAATTTCAAGTGTCTAACAACAGGTAGACGAGTTCGGGTAATTGGGTGGGTACCACCTAATCATATACCCATCCCAAACCCGTGAAAATTTCTAAATCTAATCTCATAATACTCATCCCGAATATTTCTGGTCTTTTGTCCATAAGGAGATAACCTGAATGAGTGAGGTAGTTTAGGTAACAAGTGCGGCTTTCGCAGATCAGAAGGAAGTGTGACGATACCAAACATGTCAGACCAGTCAAGCTTCTGCTCTTCCGAGACAACAAAAGCTTGTCCAAATCCTTCAACATCTCCTAGATTTTGCCCATACTTGTTTTTCTCGTCTAATGGCAACTTAAAGAATTCTTGTGTTTCTTTCTTTAGTTTATCCAGTAACGAACAACTCACCTCATGATTTATCAACTGTAATAGTCAGTTGGTAAATATTTTTTCTTCAAATGTCTTAGTACACATAATAAGGGTGTCAATCGTGTTTGGTTGACGGGTTGATCGATGTGTATCAGGTGGGCGAATTGAATCAATGTTTTCATAACCGGACCGGACGTTGAACCGGTCTCCTTACCGGTCCACTAGTCGGACCGGTCGAACCGGATTTAAGAACCGGACGACATCATAAATATTATAAAAATAAATCAATTCAAACAACTATTAATCATTAAAAAACCACCAACATGTCAATTCCAATACTCTTAAATTAACAACTAGCTACGAAATATGAATCCAAGAGACTTAAAAGAGATAAAAAAAATATAATAAAATAAAAAACTGGTCCGACCACCGGTCCAACCGGTCCGACCACTGATTTTCCGGTCCAACCGTCGGGTCGCAGCAGGACCGTTTCAACATATGTAACCGGACCGGTCAGACCACCGGTTCCCGGTCCGACCGGTCGGTCCGGTCCGGGTTTCAAAACACTGGATTGAATTGTTCAACTTGAACACGACCTATATATTTAGGGAGATTCTAATGGGACACGGAATATTGCTAACTGGACACGCCGCCGCCCTATACGCCCTCGTATAGTCCAATATGAGGCGTATAGGGTTCAGTCTCTAACAACAGAATGTCACGTGTCATTCCCTGTCTAGCGGCTGGGTCTCATACGTGGCGTATTGCTCTATACGCAGAGTATGGGTCACGTGTTATATTTTTGCTTCAAAAGTTAGCAAATTTGGAATTTAAAAACCTCTATACGTGGCGTATTGCTCTATACGCCACGTATAAGTTTTTTTATTTAATTATATTTTTTAATTTAATTTATATAACTTTGTTAATATAAGTTTGTTATCTTTTTTAATTTAATTTATATAACTTTGTAAATAAGTTTGTTACTATTTTTTTAAAACATTTATTATAATTTTACATTTACAATTTATCATTACAACCAAACAAAATATTAAACATTACAACCAAACAAATAACTAAAACATTATATACATTACATCAAAAAATTAAATATATACATCAAAATGTTTTTACATACATAACATAATAAACAAACTGAATAGAAATAAAACAACAAAGCCTGACCCGCCCCGCCCTCATCCTGACCCGACCCGCCCTCATCCTGAATGGGGTCGCCGGGATAATGACGTGGCGGTGGAAGTGGTGGTGGCTCGATGCCGGCGGCTCGTGACAGATCCACGAGACGACCAACCGCCCACATCATCAGGTCCTCCATGCGGTCGCTATGACGAGCCTGTCGCCGTGAGTCGGCAACAAATCCATCAAGCAATGCCTGGTTGGCCCTGTCCAGCCTAACAGACCTACGTGCGTGTCGGGATGCTGTGGTGGCTGGTCGTGGATGGGCTCGACGTGCGGCTGCAGGGCCCCCGTCCAGGCATCGACGGCAATGGCACCGGGACCCAAACTTGGTCCTGGACGGCCCCTACGAACCGTAGGCCGAGCCCCGGGAATCGGTGCATGATGCGCATGCTGCTAGCCGTGCGGCGGTCTAATCTGTCAGGGGGAATGGGCGGTAACAACTCAGGCTCATGCGTATGCCATGGTGTAAGAGTACGCATGACCTGAGTGATCCTCTGCCGCATAGAGGCAGAATCAAAATAACTCGCGAGGCATGTGGATCCGTGCCTATAAGCAGATAGTAGAGAAAAAAGAGGTCTCTATCGGTGCACCACTCACGGCTTTTCTGACGCGGTGCGATCCACGACGAGATAAGCCGGTGCAAATATTTATAGAGGGGGTCTCTAATCCCCGAAACCCTCGCCTTGGTACCTAACCAAGGGCTATCGGAAATCAAACCCCAAAGGAGTTCCTCCTTGTCCACATCCGTCACCGCCGCACTGTTAACTGGAAAAACCGTCTCGGGCTAGAGGTACAAGCCCGTCGCGACGGCCCACTGACGGAGGGTCAGACGGTACTGCTGGCCAAAAATACGGAAGGATACCTGATCCGGCTCCTCTACCGGCGCCTCCCCGGGAAGGGGCTCAAGCCCCTACTCTGAGTAGATAATATCGAAAGAAACTCGACGACCACCTCTCGGTAGGTCTCGGTGAATGAAAAATAAAAAAGGTGATCCCATGGCGTGTCCTCGCCTATGATGACCCTGGCTCGCTACGCCTCCTGTACCTCCTAGTTAGATGACTCCGAGTCGGGCAAAAAATCCAAATACGGGTAGTGCGCGAGATCATCTAACTCCTCCATATGAATATCGTTCTCATGATCCGCCATATCTGAAAATAATAATAAATTGTTTTTTCTTTTTAAAATTAATTATAATAAAAAAATATTTTTTAATATAAATAATTTAAAATAATAATAAATTGTTTTTTTAATATAAATAAATAATTTAAAATAATAATAAATTGTTTTTTTAATTTTAAAAATAATAAATAATTGTTTTTTTAATATAAATAATTTAAAATTATAATAAATGGTTTATTGTAAAACCGCTCTATAGTATGCAACAGGACCGTCGAAGGCATCGGTAACCGGTTGGACCCGTCCAGTCCGGTCTCAAAAACCTTGGTAAAAGGCTTGAAGGGCCTGTTAATAAATTGTTTGGGTGCCTAATAATCTTTTAGTTTAATTTCTAAGAACTTTTACACTGGTGGGCTTCTCTTGAGTGGGTGCCCTTGCCCCCACTGGGCCTCAAGTCCATCCGCCCCTTCCTGGGTTTGACATGGCTAACCATTCTTCTTTAGCCAACCAATTATATAGGTCATGACTAGTCAAGACGAAAATTTTTCATCTCATTCGGGTGAAAGAGCTGGTGATGATTTTAGTGCCATCAATATCATTTAAATGTAATTGGACTTGTTGATCAAGCGAATCATAATATGTATCAAACAAGTCGGGAGGTGCGAAGTGCACGCTTCGCTTGTTTAAGTTTATTTGATTCTAAGTATTTAGAAACAATAGGGAAGCGGGGTCCAAGGGGTGGCAGCCCCTCATGGAGCAGAGCTCCTTGCTGTGGTTGATTCATTAGAATTTGTAAATTCTCAATTCGTTCTTAATTCTCTCTGAGTCTTATCCGGTTGAAAAATTTGAGAGTACCATCGAATTGTTTCAATCTGAACGTGTATCACGATTCCCAGGGAAGTCCGAGAAAACGATCTCGAATACTACAAGGGGGACATCTATATGCCTCTCAATAATTCAAGTTGATGAAAATCCATGGTGTTCAAATTAAGTTTCACTAAACTATTCACCGGGTACCAATATTACAACAATACTAACCAGCGTTTATAATAGTCTCACGAAATTAAGACGAGACAAGAAACAAGATGATACAAGAAACAACGTTAAGAAAATTAAGAACAAACCGATATAGCCTGCTACCGCATCCTCTCACGAAGCATCAGTTGAAGCATATGCGGCGTCAGCAGATGAAGTGTCCATGTCGTTTAAACCCAACTCCTCATTTTGTTCCCACGATCTCTCGTATTCATCAACTGAAATTTTCATGCAAATTACCACAACCAAACCCGTTAAGAGAGATCATGAATTTTTCTCAGAGCTGATCATATACATCACAAAGACTGCAAAAATTAATAGAGGTATGCAAATTCGGTTTGGATCCACAAAACTAAGAACCAGACCAAATTGTATCCGTACCAGCTCTGTTCCGTTTGGTTAATTTCTCGTTTCTAGAATTGTTCTAAACCAATTTCAGTTCCATATTTTTTTTAAAACTCGGTTCTGAGTTGACTAATGAGCTTCTGTTCTTTGTTTTTGGATTATATGTAAATATAAAATAATTTAGTATAAAAAAACAAGAGAAAAATAAAAATAAAAGAATGAAGAAAACCCTTTCCAAGCTCCATATCTTCCATGCCCTACTCTCACTATTCTCTAGAAACACATCTTTGCATGTTTTGTTTAGCCATATCATAATTCTAACAGAAAAGGTAAAGGATTAGTTGAAATGAACTTACAAGTTAACTGATGGTCATCTTTAATGTTATCAGTAGCAGGTGCAATGAAAGAGTTTGTCAGAGCATCGTCTAAGATCAGTGTCCAAGGCTCTTCTATATTCAAAAGCTGCAGGACATAAAGTAATCGTTTTAAACAAAGACTAATTGTAAAGTTAAGTTCTGAAGTGTGTCTCTTTCACGTTCATATCGTAAAGTTATGATTTGTGTATTTTGAAAATGGGATTTTGATCTTGGTATAGATGTAATTCTTGAACACGGGGTTACTATAAGATTCATACCTTGATGAGTCTTGCCCTGAAGTCAAGCCATCTGCTTCTTCTAACCTCATCCAGACTATCTCCAAAAGTGAACCCATGCACTCTCTCAAGACCTTCAATGTACGAAAACACACTTAATAAACGAGCCCAAGCTCCATATACCAAGTTCAGATAGGCTCGCTAGCCTAAACAAGTCTACTATTTACATAAGTATAATAACTTTTATTTCATATAATAAAAATATATTACATGATAAAAATAATTATATATATATATATATAATAGGATAAATAAATTAATAAAAGAGCCGAGCTCGAGCCTAGGCAAGATCGAGCTCGACTCGTTTACACCCCTACAGTCACGCAAACGCTCCAATCTGAAGTGCAACATATATTCTGAAAGGTCAAGTACCAACTAACGCCATGGAAAGTGTCATGAGAATAGAGGTCCAGAAAATAACAACAGCAGAAGGGAAAATGAGGCACGGAAATGAACTCACTTTCACTGATTTTGGTGACCAAACCTTCCACAGTTGTCACAAGACCTCCCAGTGTGCCACCTGCAAGCTCCAAATCGATCTCTGGGATTTTTACACTTGCAGTGTCTGACTGGTACACAACAAACCATTTCAACAGGAAGAGCACCAAGAGACGTGTTAAACATTCACGGAGAAATTAAGATCAGATGGGAAATTCTTATCATCAAAAAGAACTGAACAGAAACAGTCTGTCTACATATAATGTAACTAAGCAACACTACAAAATGACCTAATTGTACTTCAGTATCAATTTGAACAAAATAAGCAGGCACCTTATTATCATGAAAAAAGTGCTATCTACACTTACTCCCATTCTTTATACACTCAGTTTCTTCATTCCATATTTTATTATCATGACAACAAGAAGTTATCAACACTTGTTTTCTTTGAGAAATGAGTGTCTGGACATGATATATGACATAATCATTAGCTCACCTAATTCGTGTATGAAATGTCTTTTAACCTATACAAGTTTTTGTTACATGACCACAGAATTTCAATTATACTAAGAAGACGAGCATCAAATAAAAGCCCTATGAGTCTCTCCAACATGATCAATTGGTAACTGCTCTGGGGCATGTCAGCCTTTGTATTCCATAACCAATAGACTAGAATTGAGTAAATATCAATTTAGTGATTATTTCCAGCTTATAAGTCTACAAATAAAGCAAATTCTATGTTGAAGATTGACATTTCCTGCATCATGAACAAAAAGCAACTACGCTAACAGCAAGAAATGGTTATAAAAACACATCCATGCACTTAAATATAAACAAAATAAGCGAGACAGATTGTTTTGCACATATATCAGAAGATAGTGCCAAAGCAGAAGGGCCTGGAAATTTCTAACTCTTACATCTCAACAGATCCACACAGAGCAGACAGAAAAGTTCCATCAATCAACAACATGAATATAAGCATATACATACCTTAATCACATCGCGGCTTAAATCTTCAACATTCTTCACCACTAGTGTCACTTTCTTTCCTTTTGCAGGTATTGCACCACCTGCCTTTAACTGCAAGGAATCGAGAACCAAGCAACTTAGAAGAACATGGAAGCGATGGCCTAAAAATCAGCACCCAAAGGATTGCTTACAAACCTCAGAATTTCTATAGCCACAAGCATCGCATGTGGATGCCATCACGATCACTTCTTGGAAGTAAGGAATCTCTGTCCATAGTCAAGCTAAACAAAACTTAAAGGGATACATTCTTACTAAACAAAACAGAGAAAATAAAGAATCATTTCCAATTATTGGAGATGTGTGAAGTTTCTCATATATCTATGTAGTGAAAATATGGGCAACCAGCAACAAGAAAATGCATAAGTTATATCCCATATATGCACTGATTTGAGTCCATTTCTAAGGTCAAGTGTAGAAAATTATTTTTCCACAATATTGGTAGGTTCCAAGGGACCAGGTGACAAATTCTCAGCTGAGATAAATATGGCAGAGCACGTATGGCATCATGAAGGTTAATCATGGTTCCTTCTTTACAGCTTGGTAGCTGGTTAGTGAACAATCTCAATAATCAGGAAGGACAAATTGGTCCTATAGAGAAAGGCTATTTGTATAATAAGGAACTTACTTTGGTGTCCTTTCTATTTTAGGTAACCAACTTTTGTCCAAGAAAAAATAATTAAACTTCAAATTGAATTTGATAAAAACCTCCAAACCTAAATTTTTTTCGATTAAGGTAACTTGTAGTAACTATATTCAGTTTAAAGTAAACTAGTAAAAAAATCTAACTTTGACCAAGTTCAACTTTTTCCATCTTCTCAGTAGCTTTGACAATGTTGACTTTTCTGATGTGGCTGACGTGGCTCCTGGAAACCAATTAACTTGGATGATTGCCTTAAATCAAAACGTTAGAAAAATTGATGGTTTTTTCTGGCCTAGAAAATGTTTGTTACCCAAAATAGACATTTGACTAAAGTTGGTCACCTTTTAAGGCTATTTGCCTTTAAGCACCACAAGACAAAGGGAATAAGAGAGGATACTGGTCACAAACATCCGAGTCTCACACCGAACAGCACAAGCACCACATGTTGATGGGAAAGTCATCACCAGCTCAGATGATATATATTTATATATTCTTTAATTAAAATAAGTGAATGTAGATTATCACATGGAGAAGATCATCGTACCTCTTCTGGTGCGGAATAGCGAAACAGGGTTTCTGCAAATTCTGCACTATTACCCTGAGCAATAGCTCGCCTCCCAGCAACTGCTCCAACTGATCCATGGGATTCAGACGTTTGATTCCTTGAGGATGCATCGTTTCCTTGTTCTCTCGTTTGTGACTGGTCAACAAGATATCCGAGTGAAGATTGTTGCTCGGGAGTTCGCTCGTAGAAATCAATACTTAGCGATGGATCTGGGGATGGAGCATACCTATTACAAATCATGGTTGTCAATATCTTAACAATATGCAACACGTGTTGTGCACTTGGTACTAACACAGAATGATATAGCTGCTAAAGTGAAAAGGAATACAGCAAAAAGTGAAAGTTAAGGGTTCTCTATAAAGCTGTTGCCAGCAGGATCGTCTAGTATGAAGGTAAAAGATGAAGTTCCTGTTGCACATGCTCTTAGTTTTGGTATGAACTCGTCTATAGCCTCGGCAGTTTGGGGATCAACTTTCTGAAAAGGTCCAAAAATACTAAAAATTAGGTTATGAGAACAGTGAACAATGAAAATATAAATAAGAGAGTGACAATCATATGCTTTCAATAGACAAACCTTTCTTTCTTCTTGAAGTGCTAGTAATTCATCTGCAGCTCGGACCAGAATTCCTTCCACCTTAAACATATACACGACATGCCAGCAATGTCAACAGAATTGACATTTTGTAACAGAAAAAGTCACAAGTAGTCAAATCGGAAAAGATATTACCGTTGTTAGAGATCCACGTTGCGACTCTGGAGGTATCTCAAAATCCAGTTGAGGTATCTACATATACAGGGAAGAACGGTCAATCAGGTTCAGCATGCTTACGAAGAAATAAACTGCAGTAAAGCCTACTACATCGTTCTGGGATGTTACACAATAGACACATCATTAACATACCTATGTGAAGTAACATGTTCAACTTTCTTCCGCATTAAAAAGCTATACTCAAGTATATGATGAAAAAACTAAAAAGATCATTCGGCATTGTGTCATATGGAATATGCATGTGATTGGCTGATAAATTTGCTTAATGCAAAACATAGAAGTTGAAAGGAAACAACTGTACCCAGAGTTCTAGTAAGTGGTCAAGTGACCTTCTAGCACTTAACCTACGCAGTGATTAAACAGATGAATAAGTGGAACCATAGCCGGTTCATATCAATAAAATGATAACAAAAATAATGAAATGAAATTTTGATATGGTATCACACATACATTTGCAGTTATGTCTATTTACACTAGTTTAAAAAGCTTTATTGATTTTTGCATAAAGATTTGAAACACTCAGCTAAAAAAATTTGTTACTAATCAAAGTGGTAGATAATGCTTAATTTCTAAGGGACCAATTAAGTGACCTTAACTAATCAAAGCAGTGTGTAATGCTCAACATCTAGGTGGTTGCTTAAGTAGATTAAGCAGAAACATTTAGAATATTAATTGTAAACGTATCATTTGTAAATAACCCAGGATTTATCTTGTTATATTCCTTAAGATAATGTGTCTTGCAATCCTGCATGGCTGCATGCTTAATTAAAAACATAGCGGGAGGCAAGTAGGCAACACGCATGACGCAGCAGGGGCATGCACCTTCGTACTGAAGAAAAAATGATGAGAAGTATCGTGTTTAATCTCAGAAGCTTCATTTCATAAAAATGATAAATCTCATCAATGAATAACAAATACGGGATACATGATTTTGATAAGCCATTGTCACAAGGGGAGATTAAAGTTACAAACCTTAATTGTCGCAGTTTCTGATTTCACCACTTGCCGATCAAGCATCTGCATTAAAAAAATGTGTCTTTAAATAAAATGAAATGAAAACACGAGATTTTTTATGATTACTTAAGTTGGAAGTACAATTGTTGGTGTTCATCCTTGCAAGAAACTCAAGAAAAGAAATGGCTCACACATGGGTAATTTTGACATAATTTCAAACAGAACGTCACAAACATCATATACTTCACTACATACATCCTAGACTAAAGGTCAACATTTGACTTGAATGGCCTGTTGACAAGAACAGTTCTTAATGACTAACATGCCTCTATTAGACGTCTTTAACAAAACAAAACAACGAGCATGCAATCTATTATGGCCAATAACATAATGCATTCTGGTATGAAGTTCAGTTAAATATAAGTGAACTTAATTGTTGGACAAAGTATAAGTATGAGATTTTACGATATACATAACCAATATACAGGTCCTATCACAAGCCCTTAACAGTCTGCTATATTCAATTTCTTTAAGAAACCCAATTCTTAAATCACTTCATTATTCTTCCATTAGTTGTGTGGTAACAATAGCTCAAAAACCTTATACAAAGAAACCTAAAACCCTGAAAGTGGAATATATCATTTGTGGTGTAAATGAAACTTTTTACCTCTGGTTCAACCAAATATCACAAACCAGCAATTCTGCTAAACCTAATAAAATGAATAGGCTTTGTTTTATTGGACAACAACCTTTTGATCACCTGATGAGACTTCCAAGCGATAGCAAGAACCTCTGGGTTGTATTTCACCAGCAAACTGCACCTCATTATTCCTTCATAATAACAAGAAGCTTAATAAGAGATTTCAACTAAACATGCACCAGCAACAAAAATATATAGCAGACTTCATTCGAATTCAATAGAATTGGAATTTAAATTTCATTCCTTTGCATGTTTGGTTGGCTAAGAGAAGAAATTGGAATTAATTCCAACCAAATCCTTCGATGATTCAGAATTCCCTCAAAATTTCCAAGGAATGTTTGCGGTTTTTTGTTTTTTTTAAAACACTTTTTTAAGATATTTGAGTTTTGATCTTTGTTTAATATTTTGTTAATTTTAAGGCGTAATTTTGTCATATTTTTACATTCCAATTCCATTAACAAATGTATCAACCAAACACATTATTAGTTTTCAAAAATATCCTTTAATTTCAGATTCAAATTCTAATTCCTAAACATTCCTCAAACCAAAAGCCCTAAGCTCCACCAATAAATCTAATATTAACACACCTCTCGCCACAATGAGGACACTCAAAGGCTGACAACAAAATCTGCAAACCAAATATTCAACCACCATTATTCTAAACCGAAATTTGTACAATTGGAGTATAATTTATTTATGACATTTTAGAATAAAAGTTGTGAATAAACTGAATGCCTAACGATTTACCTTTCTAAAATGCGGAATCAACGTCAACAAAAACCTCGTCGTCCCCTGTCACTCAATTCAACACAATTCCGTATCAAAATCAAACAATTTCCAGTGAATCATTCATCATTTCAACTATTTTTTATCGATTTCATGTTTCCTAACTTACATTTTCACCGCATCGCATACAGAGGCTCTCAACCTGGTACACCGGCGCGTCGTCGTCATCGGTGGAAACAGCTTCAACAACAGACCTAACGTCCATTACTGATGGATTTTGTGATGTCTCCGTACAGAATCTGTTATCGATTGATTTTGCTATTTGATCAAAATACTTCACAGGAAAAGAAGAGTTTGTGATGATCGTGATTTTAAAACGAAGGTCGGTGGACTCTAGAACAAGCAGGAAGGTCGCGGAATGTTTGTTACAAAATGAACTGCCCCTGTATTTTATCCAAATTTACGAACCGACCACCAATATTTTGAGTTTTAACACTTTGGACCAAAAGTTGCAAAATCTATACTATATAATAAACTAGTAGTTTTACCGACCGAGCGTTATGGCGTCTTCGAAACGTAGCCTAACTTGAATTCTCGCGTCACGCGACATTTAAAAAAAAAACATGTGAGGTTATGACTACTCGTTTTAACCCTGAAAGAAAATATAACAAAAAACAAAAGAAAAAACCGAAGAAAAAAAATGTTTTGTTATTGACACTAACGTACCTAAGTACATAAAAGTAACTTATGAATTTGAGACATATCGGTTTTGGAGATCGAAACATAGATAAAAAATGTCACCCACATATTCACTACGTATTAATTACCAAAAGTGTTTTACTCACAAAATCCCACTATTCATCAATGTACAAGTTTTCAATGCACTATGTATAACTTTTCAATGCAATAAAAAAAATTATTTGTTTTTACTATTATAATAACAATTATTATTTACTTATAATAATAATTATTATTTAGTTTGTAAACGATAATTTTTTTTCACGATTCCGTTTTTCTATTACTTTATTTTATAAGTTTTCAATTGCGTTAATTTCTTACGCGATTTAACAGACACAATTAGAAATTATATAATTATTTAAATAGTATTGGGGGAATAGTATCCCACCAATAAGGGGGTGACAAGTGCCAATTTAATTTTTTTTATTATTTTTATTTTCTATTTCACCTCTCATACTATATATATTATACGCTTTTAACCCGTTTATTTTTCTAATAATTTCGTTTTTCCGTAATTACTTCCGTTCATTAGTTGATATTAAAAAACGGAATGCGCGGTTTTTTTTAGTTTTTTTTCAACGTACTAGTATAAATTTTATTAAAACGAAGATGTATTCAAAATCGAGTACTTTTTTTTCTATCGTATGCTATAGCAAGTATGCGTTTCGACGTAAGTTCATCCCTACAAACCAGCCAAACCGGGTAAAAATCAGACTCCCGCCGCATAGCGCGGGTAAAAAAACTAGTATCATTTAAAAACTATGTTTGTTATTATAGTTAATTAAAATATTTAAGTTAACGTAAAATGTAATATATTATACATATTATTTTCAAAATATTTATATTATTTTAATATATTTTTTTTAACTTTTCTTTCGATTAATCTTATATACTTCTTGATAAATTTTAACGAAAGTGTACTTCAAATATCGTAAAATGAAAATATTAACCATAAAATATTATTGTTTGTAAATTAAAAATGGATTATAATATAAGCAATTCATTCTTGATGCTTATCATTACATTTGTTCCACGTGTACAAGTACTAATCAGTGTCAAGGCCATTTTTGTACGGAAGAAAGAAAAAAAAAGAAAAACCATTCCAAGGAAAGGCAGTAGCTTAAACCACCTCTAGTCAACCAATTCAACCAAATTGTAGTTTATGTTTTATAAGCAAATAATTGTTATTTATGCATTAATTATTTCAAAAAAGATTGTAGTTAAGGGGTTTCCTTTAAAAGGATTAGTAATAAAGCTTTCTTAAGTCATATTTTCTGTCTTTCTTTTATTAAATACATTTTTATTTTTTTAATAATAATATATTTTTAAAGAAACTACTAATTATACTAATAAAACAAATTTATTTTAAATTATTTTTTATTATAAGAAACTTTAAAATCTAATTACATAGTTTATGTTTTCAATCAAATCTATACTATATAATAAATAAAGGTTTCTCATGCCACGTGTCGCATTTATATTCATACTCATCATTTTTTTCCCGCCTCTCTCTTATTAAATACACCTCTATCTTTTCAATAATAATATATTTTTAAAGAAACTACTAATTATACTAATAAAACATATTTATTTTAAATTATTTTTTATTATAAGAAACTTTGAAATCTAATTACCTAGCTTATGTTTTCAATCAAATAGTAAATGAAAATCAAATTGAATTGAATAGTAATTAATGTATTTTTGAAACCCAATTATACATTAATTTTTACATATTTTTTGTTTTTGTTTTCTATTGTTAGTATATGTAATACATTTTTCCACCTATAAGACATATATATATATATATAAAGATTTAAGAATTTATGTATTGATATTTTTTCACCCTGTATAGTACACATGTTCTAAGCTAGTATGTTTATATAGCAGAGAAATTGACACTAGGAAAATATTTTATGAAATGTAATTATGGAAAATGTGTAACATCCCATTTTTCTAGGTATAATATATGAAATATAAAGATTATGTGAACGGTTTTATTTTGAAAGCTTTATTAAATTACTAGGTTAGAAACCCCGTGTATTACACGGGTTGAATAAATACAATGTTATATATTTAATAATAAAAATTTACATGTTACATATTTACGACATATTACAAAGTTTTTTAATACAAAATTTAGAAACGTTATATAGTTATCTTTTAAAAATGTTTTATAAAAAGAATGAACGAAATATTCAATTTATAAAAATGTTTTATGAACAAACTTATTTTTTTAAATAAAAAATATTTTATAAAAAGAATTATAGAAATCATTATTATTTAATAGGAGAGAGAAGCGAAAAACAAAAAAATACTAAAAAACAATTAAAGAAAAATATGTATAATTAATAGGAGAGAGAAACGGAAAAAAAATGATGATGATGTATAAGAGAGTGACAAGTGTCCCTCCAATACCTTTATTTATTATATAGTATAGATTTATTTTTATGGGTTAACTTAATCTTATTGTAGTTGGGAACTAAGTTAAATACATCAAGTTTGGGGTAAAATTTAGATACTTTCTACACACTAAAAACTTAATTAGAAAGTTGGTATTGGGGTGGGGGTGGGGGTGGGGGTGGGGGAGTTTGCCGCATTTCGTCTTAATTTGACCAAAGTGTAAGTGTGTGTTGTGTTGTGAAGTGTCGAGAGAGAAAGGAAGACAAAGAGGAAGATAGATTTCATGGGAATGAGGGGGTTGAAGTTCCTAATCTTCAATGAAAGTGTTCAACCCTTGATGCATGTTGGATAATTTTGGGGATTTCAGTCGGGTAAAACGTGGGATTAAGTCTTAATCTGGAATTTAATATGAAGAATAACATGTATTTGGTTAAATGTGCTTACTTGGAATGTTTATAACTAATGAAAATGGTTAAACTTGGTTTTAAAATCAAACATAACTTTCGAGAAATATGAGGTTTTTGATGCAATATGTTGAAATTGGGATTTTTATGATAAACTTATAGTAGATGGTTCAATGAGTGAAAGAATGACCCAAACCTTATTCATATATGCTGCATCAAGTCAAAATGATAGTAAGTACTTGAACCGAATGATATTTCATTTAATTGGAAACCAAACGGGTTAAATGGGTTATGGGTTTGGAAACATGGACTAAAGACATGATAGGAATGTTAACGAGTTGAGAATCATGCTTTAATAGTTTGATATGATGCAACTAATATAGGTTTGGCAAAATGACGTGATAAATTGATCATTATGAATGAAAGTGTGTTTATGGCATGACTTGCATTTAATGGTTTGTGTTGACTTTAGGAGGTCAACCATTTGGTGATAGGAGGCCAATAATTGAAGGGTCTTCAAGCAAAGGTAAATTCCGCACAACCTTATTATCGGAGTATATTCGATTTATATAATTTCGTATGTAGTAAATCAAACCTTTTTAGGAAATCAACATGAATATTTACATATTATTTGTGTAAAATTGTGTTTGTGAAGTAAAATGGGTAAAGTACTATTGGTATAAACATCTAAAAAAGGGCATTTGATCAAGGATACAAGATTCGTAAGAGGGTTTGTGGTCTTAAGGATGGTGTTACACCTTGGGATGGTGAATATAGCAATGAAACTTATATAAGGGAAACCGGTCAAGCATCATGAGGGAATATGACTTATTAATTGTAATTACGGGAACCATATATTGTGGGGGAAGAGTTCAAGCATGGAGGGATTGCCTGAGTTCATTAGATTATTTCATATAACGTGTGAAATCTGTTATACATGTATGTGTTCGTATATGGGATAAATTGCAGGTTCAGTGTATGGTATGACGGCCGTGATTTTTTTCACGGGTTATTTTTGAGTTCTGAATTTTGATGCTAGGGTATTGCATGTATAATCTCACTTAGATTATGCTAATAATGAATGTATGTGTGTCTAACTACAATTAAAGCTCCCGTAGACTCGGGACGAGTTCGAACATCAATCTTTTAAAGAAAATACTTATGTAAATGTGTCAAGCATACTTCATGTTAATATTCAAGGTTCTACAATGTTTTTGAAAGATAATGTTGTATGTAAATAGTTTCTAAACTTGACTTAAAATGAAAAAAAGTGAGATATAATTCCGCAAACTAAGTTTAAAATAACTATTAAACTAATTAGTTTTGGGCATTACAAAATGGCGACTGCTACATTGATATTTACCATGTTATCATATGCTGAATTAATTAGTCTTATTATACGTATGGTATATATCGCAATCTTACCAGCCAAATCCAACCTAATCTAGGGATAGGGCGGATCATGACAGAGGAGCATAAACCGTACTCAAAACTTGTATAAACAACTCTAAATCAATCATGTATGTGTAACCTCACTTTAGTTCTTGTTACCTTAGCTTTGGGACTCTTCTGTTGCATGCACACTAGATGCTAAAGGTGTGTGTTGACGCAAACCCCGACAGTATGAAGATTAGGCTTGGTATGTCAATATAATTTTCTCTGGTCAACCCACGGTGAGACAATTGAACTTCTTGGCTAATTTGATTGATTCTCTAATTGGACCTACAAAACAGAAACAACGTTAAGGAGTCACAGGGGAGGGGGATTCCCTGTAACAACCATCCGGCATGAGAATAAGTATACGTTATAGGAGAGGAAACTTAATGGAGAAGATGAAGTGCATGTGTGTTGTATTGGGTGAGAGCATGGGGGTGTTACCTCATTCGTCTGATATATATAGTATTTGGATTAGGGTTTTACCTTTGGTGATTGTGTGAGGGTTTTGGGACCCGTAGAGAGAGTCATGCGATTGTAATCATCGCTTCTTATCAGTGAGAATGACATCTTTGCCCATAGTCTGCCATGTGTCTCTAACATAATTTGTGGTCCCTTCCTTACAGTGGCGGATCCAGAAATATTTTATAGGGGGTTCACTGTTTTTAGATGATCCAATTTCATAGGGCCAGACATAAAAAATTTCGGTTTGGTTCGATTGTTCGGGTCGGGTAAAGTTCATCACATGATAAAATGGGCCCCTAATCTATTTTTTTTTATATTTTCTAATATATATCAGTCATTCATCTTGACCTTTTTTATTATTACTTTTACTGACATTTAACATATTTAATAAAATGGATTGAGTTTATTTTTACCAAAACAATTTTTACAGTAAATATTTTTATATTATTAAAGTTATTATGTAGTCATTTATATTTTAGAAGTCTCGATGTTTAGTTTGGATTTTTAACATATATTCAAATAACATTAAACATAAAACTAAAAATTAAAAATCATATACAGCTAATTTACTAAAACAATAACAAAAAATGTAAAACAAAAATAAAATTAATGAAGTTTGACTTTATCAATACCTCATCTACCTTCATCTACACTCTATACGACGCTAGGGTTAAGAGAAAAAAATAATAAAATATTAGGGTTGGTATTGGGTTTGTAAAATAAAGCTATAAAAAACCTTTAAAGCAATAAAGTATTCCTTAAATATAGACTTAACACTCTTATCACTCTAATTTTCTTCTTCCCTGCGCTCTCTTCAAATTTTCACAGAACTACCATTTTTTCTGGTTGAAAGAAAACTCCGATGATGACATTTTTACTCTAAATTCACATCTCAAAATTTGATCTTGATCAGTTTTTAACTTTTCTAAGGGGTTCACCATATACTTTTTTAAGGGATTCATCTCACTTTTTCTATATACCTTTTCTACTGCAATTTCGAAACGTAAATCCGCCCCAGGTTCCTCAACTGGGTCAGGTTGATACAACATTGAAGAATTTGGACCTTTACTCTTCAGCGTGCTTTTCCAATTTTACATGATTCCAAAATTGAAAAATACATGAAACACAACCATGTGTTACATTAAACATCGGTTATGTCTAAAAGTAACCTAGATACCATCGAATGTGACCTTTCCGACATTGTAAATTATTCGAACGAGAAGCTGAAATGATGGCACATGATTACATAACCGTAACATCCAAAAAAACTCGGATTGATTTTAAAAAAAATGCATTCAACAAAACCTTTATCTCAATTTCATATTCAAAACATTAGTCTAGACTCTCGATAAAGCAGAAGCCTTCAAAATAATATATATTAAGAAACTTGTTTGATATCTTAGGCTACAAAATCGTTAATTCCAAACGTATCAATTTACATCCTAATTTTTTGTATATTATTTTGGGAATACTTTTATTTTTTATAAATTAATGATAAACTCTCATTTAAATCATGATGGCATTATTCTAGTTTTTTTTTTCAATGAAAATTGGACAAAAAAGTCTAATATTCCCAAGTTTTGAAAACTTTATATTGTATCATATGTTATGGAGTGTTTCCTTTTCATAAGTAAAAGTTGAGCATCAATATCATCTAGAGTGATTTACCTCCTTGCCGGTGACCATGATTGACTATTAAATAGTACATAGAGACAAACTTGTAGTCTATATTAGGTGTGACAATTTTTGATACGATTCAAAACACAATACTGTTAAACTTTCTACAAGTGAAGGTATCAAACTTGAAGCCGTACACGAACACAAGGAGTTTGCTCAACACAAGAGCGGCACTTTTTATTAACTTGCATAAACGAAAATTACATTTAGAAGACTCCTACTCTATTCGTTTATATAGAACCACTAATTCTATTCCTACTCAAATTCTAAAACATCAATTTGAATTTTAAACAGACTCACTATAATTAATCGAACAAACATAAATAAATTCAAATACTAGATAATGATAATAATCATTATTATCCCTTGATCTCCTCCAAGCCACCCCATGAGATCTTGACCAAACCACCCTACTTTCCAAGTGTTGTTTACGTTTTACACTCCCTTTCAACACTTGCTTTCACCATACCCAAACCTTCACAAAACTTTACCAACTTGACTTTTGACAGGCCCTTCGTTAGCATGTCTGTTAATTGTTCTTCAGTGTCATGTACTTCAATACTATCTCTCCACTTAGTACCTTTTCCCTTATGAAATGATAATGCACTTCGATATGCTTGGTCCTAGCATGGAAGGTCGGGTTCTCAGCCAGACGTATGGAAGATATATTATCATTAAACATAATTATCTTACTCTCCATCTCTTGACCCATCTCGTTCAACAACTGCTTCAACCAGGTACACTCTTGTGGAGCTGCTTTATATTCAACTTCCGTAGTCGATAATGACATGGTGGACTGGCGTTTGCTGCACCATGACACAACCCCGGATCCAACTAAGAACACATATCCGGTAGTCGAACGTCGAGTATCCTTGTCTCGTGCATAATCAGCATCACAGTACCCCGTTAACTGAATTTTCGACTCCCTCTTAAACTTAACACCATAACTTGGATTTGGTTTTATGTACCTCAGTACCCTTTGTATAGCATCAAGGTGTGGCTTCCTGGGCTTTTGCATGAATCGGCTTAGGACTCCAGGAACATATGCTATGTCCGGTCTTGTAAATGTGAGGTATATGAGACTTCCAACTATCTGCCGGTACATTGTTACATCCGTAAGTTCTCTCCCTTCATTGACTCGTAATTCCAGATTCTCATCCCGTGGGGTTAGGGCTGGTTTGCAGCCTTCCGTTCCAAATTTGCTAAGCAAGTCAATGCAATACTTGCTCTGGTGTAATACCATACCTCTATCTTCATAGCTTATATCTAGTCCTAGGAAATATCTTAGCCTTCCAAGATCCTTCATTTGAATCTTACACATAGATTTTGCTTCAACTGTTCTGTTACCTCAACTCGATCACCAAGTATGATTAAATCGTCCACGTACACAAGGACTATAGCAACTTTCTTTTCCTTGATTCATACAAATAGACTTGAATCTGCCATAGTAGAAGTAAATCCATTATGTCCCAAGAATTCACCAATTTTTCCAAACCATGCCCTAGGAGACTAGTTTAGCCCGTACAAAGCCTTTTTAAGCTTGCATACGTAACTTGGATGATCTGGTTTTTCAAATCCCTCCGGTTGATCCATATAAATCACATGATCAATGTCTCCATAGAGGAATGCATCGCTCACATCCATTTGCCGCAAGGTCCAATCTTTACTCGCTGCAATTGCTAACAAAACACGGACTGATGTTAACTTTGCTACTAGGCTGAATGTTTCTTCATAGTCAAGTCCAAATTGTTGTGAGAACCCTCGGGCTACCAAACGGGCTTTATACCTCTCTATGGACCCGTCAGATCGTTTCTTCACCTTGTACACTCATTTACACGAGACTGAGTTTGTATCATTTACTTTAGGGACAAGTTCCCAGGTCTGGTTACGTATTAACGAGTCCATCTCTTCCTTCATGGCAACTCGCCATTTTCATTACTATATGCTTGCTTAAACGTTTCAGGTTCTGGTTCTTCTTTTTCTACTAGCATGGCAACGTTAGCATACCTTAGGTTTGGTTTCTTGGGTCTATCAGAACGTCTTACTAAAGCAGAACTAGTCGTGTTCCTGCTGTTTTCTTCTGTTTTCCATGGACTGTTCTGGGTTTGAATTCTGATACCTTCATCCGAGGAACTAACTTCATGCTCCTGGTCAGTCTCAGTTTCATCTAAGGTGAGACTAACTTGGTTATCAACTTTTTTCCTTTAGTACTTGAGAGTCATGCAAGATTTCATGGTTAGATGACCACCATGATGAGGCTTTATCAAAGATCACATTTCTTGACACAAAACACTTTCCGGTTATGGGGTCACAACACCGCCACCCTTTCTTCTCATTATCGTAGCCAACAAATATACACCGGATGGCTTTCTTTTCCATCTTATGCCTTTGATGCCCTGGTATGAATACATAGCATACACAGCCGAAGACTCGGAAATGACTAACATTTGGTTTTGCCTGGAACAGCCTTTCAAACGGTGAGGTATACTTCAGGTTCTGTTGTGGTATTAGATTGCTTACATACGCTGCAGTCTTCATTGCCTCTGCCCAAAATTTTTCGGGTAAATTCTTGCTGTGTATCATACACCCTGACCATTTAGTTAAGTGTATATTCTTCCTCTCTGATACTCCATTCTGCTGTGGAGTGTTGGAACATGTAAGTTGCCTTTTTATTCTGCAATTTCTCAAGTACTCATTGAATTCCATTGAGGTTTACTCGCCTCCATTATCAGACCGGAGACATTCTAGTACGCTTTTTGTCTCCCTTTCATCCTCGGATTTGAACTCCTTGAATTTACTTAACGCTTTAGACTTCTCTTTCATGAAATCAACCCATAGGTACCTGGAAAAGTCGTCAATAAATGTGATCATGTACCTTTTACCTGATATTGACTCTTGTTTAATAGGGCCGAATACATCCGTGTGTACAAGTTCAAGAGGTTTTGTGGATCGATGAGTAGATGGCTCAAATGGCAACTGATGCGCCTTGCCATACTGCACATACAATATCTCTTTGGACTTCCAGGTCAGGTAGCCCGCTTACCAGCTTCCTCTTGATCATGAATTTCAACTTATCATATCCAACATGACTAAGGCGTTGATGTCATAGGTCAATATTCTGAGTAGACCTTGTTCTTTCTACATATGTTGTACCAGCCGATATGACATATACGTCATTGTTTTTCATACCCCGCAGGACTGGGTTTGACTTGGTTTCAAACTCGTCAAACACCATAACTTCCTTTGGTCCAAACAGAACATACCGACCGTTTTTAGTCACTTGTGGTACAGATAATAGGTTTTTCTTCATTCCGGGTACTATCTAACACAAACCCTTGGTTCTTTTCCGGATGAAACCGGACTTCTCCAACATGTGCTATGTTGTGCTTTGAGTTATCTGCTATTACCACTACCTGACTGCCTTCATACTTCTTTGGATTGCTTAGTTCACTCTTCTCCCCTGTCATGTGATTAGAGAAACCTGAGTCTACTATCCAATCATCAAGGGTATTGCCATGTGCTTCTGTTGTGGCTGTCATTGTTAGGACTTCTTCTTCTTTTACGTAGTAGGACTCGGCATCCTAAGGTTTCTCTTCTTGTGTATTGGCTGCGTTGCCTTCCTCGAGTCTCTTAGATGGGAAATCCTTTTCCATGTGGCCACGGACGCCACAATTGTACCACTTATATGGAAATTTCTTACCCTGATCCCGATCTTTCTTTTCATTCGATCCACCTCTCTCATGGTCACGGTTGTTCTTTTGGTACTCCTGTTTCTTAGATCTGTCGTACTTTCCTTTCTGTCCCCATATGGTTTGTTTGATCGGAACTTACCTTTGCTTCGGTCTGCATAGAGGGCCGTATCTTCCTTCTTTATCGGATCGGATATTGAAACCCCCACCATCTGTTTGGCTAGAGACTCCTGGGCTGCAAGAAGGTTTTTGAACTCAACTAGTGTTGGTTGGTTTGGCCACCCTTGTATAGCAACCACATAGCTATGATATTCTTGCCTAAGACCGTGGATAATAATCCGCTTTACTCTGGCGTCACCGATCCGGACCTGTTGGTCCAGATCACCAATCTCCCTGCATAGTGTCTTGACTCTATGAAAGTACCGCGAATGTGTTAGTTTGTTCTGACTTACAGATGACAATTCATTCTCCAAGAGTTGGAGTTTGGCATCATTCTTCTTTGAAAATAATGATGCAAGTGCAGTCCATGCTTCTTGGGGTGTTGCAAGATCTCGAATATATTCGAGTAGCTCTTCATCATTGGTTGTCTTCAACACGAACATGGCTTTTCATGCCTTCACCATCCACTTGTGAATCGCCCCATTAGTATCAATCCTTGGCTCTTCCGTGCTGTCACCGTTGACTACCTCCCATAGATCTTGCCCTTGTAGGTACAAAACCATACATGTAGACCAGGAATTGTAGTTCGTATTATTCAGCTTCTTCATGCCGCCAACAACTTGAAAATCCGCCATGACTAATGGGTTAGGCTCTGATACCACTTGTTAAACTTTCTACAAGTGAAGGTATCAACCTTGAAGCCGTACACGAACACAAGGAGTTTGCTCAACATAAGAGCGACACTTTTTATTAACTTGCAGAAACGAAAATTACATTTAGAAGACTCCTACTCTACTGGTTTATATAGAACCACTAATTCTATTCCTACTCAAATTCTAAAACATCAATTTGAATTTAAACAGACTCACTAGAATTAATCGAACAAACATAAATAAATTCAAATACTAGATAATGATAATAATCAAATTATTATCCCTTGATCTCCTCCAAGCCACCCCATGAGATCTTGACCAAACCACCCTACTTTCCAAGTATTGTTTACGTTTACAAGTAGATGTTTAATATAATTAAGTAGCTTCATAATATATTTAACAATTAATTGGTAGATGAACATCATATATAGTATTGCTCAATGTTACTTTTGTTAAGCTTCTTAGAGAAGAAGTTTTTCATAAAATCAACAAAAGCTATCCTTGTATATCTTGCTGGCCTCTCAGGAGTAACGAGGCTTAGTGTGGGTCCTATCTCCTTATCCAAATTCGGGTTTACGAATGTGGCAATGGATATCCTTTCTTTCTCTGAGTTCACAACTGCTCGATGCTCAATGCTTTTATATTCTCCATTGGATACAATCTGAAAGTGAATAAGATGTTCTTTTTATAGAATAATGAAAACTCCATTCGGCATTATGTATGTATGTATTATTATAATAAACCCTAACTAATAACCACATCTTATAATGTTAATCTCAAACGATTATTAAGGAAATAAAAACTTACCTGTATGACATCGCCGATATTAACAATGAAAGCATTGGGATGAGGTATAACCGGGATCCAAATGCCATCTTTCTTTATTTGGAGACCTTCTACTTGATCCACTTGAAGAAGGAAAGTGATCCCGCTGCCGTCTGCATGAGGGGTGAAGCCGATGACTTGTTCAGGTTGTGGACATGGCGGATAGTAGTTCATCCTAATCGCATGGAGCCCGTCAGAGAACAATACTTTCATCTCTTCTTCCTTCATCTTCAAAGCTTTTGACATGAACACTAGAGTTTTTAAAGCTAGCTTCTCAATTTCTATCGAGTATTCTTCAATGGCATCTCTGTATTAGTTATAAGATTAAGATCTTTAGTATGAACTCTAAATTCTGTGTAAGGTGTTAGTTTATATTTTAGGGGGACTTTGTTTGTGATTTTGAGTTTGTTTATCAATTATGAAGAACGAAAATCAATGCATGAACTCACACACAAACACAATAGACTTAGAAGCTAGATATATTTTTTGTTGGAATTATTTGTTAATACATCAATTTTTGTAGCTTGTTTATTTGTTTAATATGTAGAATAATAATAAAATTTAGTTTGTATTTGCAATACAAGCCTTCTCGTGTATTGTGCCCATGTGATACATAGAACAACTATATATAAATAGTAAACAATTATCAGTCAATTAATTCTAAATAAATAAAATATAGGTGGTGTAATATAAAGACAGAGATAGAGACGAAGAATAGATGTGTGAATGGTCCTTTAAGAAATGGGTGTTGGTAATTCTAGACACGATTATAAAATCGTATCTCGTACTCATCAAGTACCAGTTAGTCTTATACGTGATTATAAAATCGTATCTCTCGTATCCATCAAGCACCAGTCATCTAATATCTATCGGGTATGCGGGTATATCCGTTTTTGATCTTATGTGATTAAAAAAAAATACTCGTTTGGATGTTTCTTACCCGAAACCCGATTTTAAGTTCATCACAACAACCGACTTCTAATAATTTTATCGGGTATGCGAGTATCATGTATACTTAGCTACACTTTTATAACTATAACTTTAACAGTTTCAAGTTTCTAACAACTTTAACGTATCATTTATTATATATTCTTTAAATTATACAGTAGATTAATATATTTGGGTAGACAAACTCGGGTAATCGGATGGGTATCACTTAATCCCATATCCATCTCAAACATATGAAAATTTCTAAAGCTAATCACATACCTAGTCTCATATGTAAATACTTGTCCGAAAGGTTTCATGTTTTTTTTCATCCCTAAGAGAGAAGGAGACAAGGAAATAACCTGAACGAGCAAGGTAGTTTAGGTAACAAGTGGGGCTTTCGAAGATAAGAAGGGAGTGTGATGATGCTAAACATATCAGACCAGTCAAGCTTCTGCTCCTCTGAAACAACAAAAGCTTGTCCATACCCTTCAACATCTCCCGGCATTTGCCCATACTTTTTCTTCTCGTCTAATGGCAACTTAAAGAACTCTTTTGCTTCTTCCTTTACTTTATCCAATAATGAACAACTCACCTCATGATTTATCAACTGTAACAATCAATTAGTAAAAAAAATTTTCTTCAAATGTCTTAGTATGTGTACCATACCATGCACGTACCTGAAAGAAGCCCCAGTCTCTACAAGCAAGGTGTAGTTTTTCGACTTCTGATTGAACCGAATCTTCAGACAATAAGCGCTCCATATCAATGATAGGTACTTGATCGCGCTTTGAGGACAACATGGATGATATGATCGGAGAGTCTTGATTGGGGCGAATATACCGAGGTGGAACCCTCGTGAGTGGTTCCTTAGCGAGTTCTTGTACATTTGGAACCGGAAGTGAAACTCCAAGAATTGTTCCCTTTGATTCCATGCTTTCATTTTACATATGAGGTTATACCTATTTTATATCAACCTTGTTGAATGTTGATGACTTTTAATTAATATTGGTTATTATTATCTTTTAATACTTTCTTATGGTGATCAGTGATGCTTTGTTAATATTTAAATATTGTCTACACCATAAATATTATATTATTGTAACTTGGCTCCTAGCAGTGACGGACCCAGGAAATTTTTCTATGGGGTCGGTTGTCTATCGTTAAATATTAAATTTTTTCAGTCCGGTTCAGGTCGGGTCACTTAATACACACATTGTCACTAATTACAATTAGCAAATAACACATATGACATAGCATTATACCAAAATAATATAATAAGCAAAATTCAAAACTTAGAAAAAAATTAAGAAAAAAGTTACTTGAAATCGTGAGGAGGCAGTGGCGTAAGGTTGTGAACAGTGAATCGACTAGCTGAGCGAGAATCGTAAATTCGTGATTAGTGAATAGGCTTGAAATCATGATAAGGTATGGCGAGAATCGTGGGGGTCGACCGCCTACCAAAAGGTAGGTCCGCCAATGGCTCTAGCGTCTTGCTAACGTGACCTTTTGATCGAATATTCTGCCGTCCGAAAATGTAAGTCTTCAAAAAGACAAAGTGTCCATCAATTTTAAGTCATTTAAAATTAATTAGTTTTGTGTCTCATTTGGGCCTATCGTAATTATATGACAAAATAAAAACTATGACATGACAAGCTAGTGTTAGGTTAATTATTAACTTCACATGTAATGCTTCTAGTTTGACATGATAAGATAAGAACATTATCTTTTAAGTATTTTAGTAGGATTATAATACCTTTTGTTTTCCTATTTAAAGGGTTTGATTACAAGTTTTAAGAGAATGCAGAATTCAATAGAAAGTGAATAATTCCTATTGTTCCATCTATCGCAACTCTTCTGGTTAGTCTTGTTCATACGATTGTGTTTGTGTGTGGTGAAGAGATCTGGGCCAACAATTACAAGTCTACAAGTTGATGTGTCGTTTTTATAATTAGGTAAATGAAACAAAACTAATTAATTAGTACATTGAATTAATAAAACAAGGCATAATTAAAAGTTGATATTTAGTGAAATTTAAACATTTTCTTTTATAATTATTACTTCCCTTACATTTAAATTTACTTAAAGATAAACACCGTATGTGTGTGTAAAGTGTATTGGTGTATTGATAAATGTAATTACGGTTTACAAAGTAGAGGGTTTATATAGAACTAGTATTTACATAATCTACCTATAACTAACATTAATCACATTTGTGTCTAATATTCCCTCGCAAGCTAAGACCAGAGAACGGCATGTAGCTTGGAACGTAGAAAAGTGAATCTGTGTGTTGAAAGGGTTTTGTGAATATGTCTGCAATATGATCCTCAGTGGATATGAATTGTATGCGAAGTTTTCCTTGAGTAACGTTTTCTCTGACGAAGTGAAAATCAACTTCAATGTGCTTTGTTCTGGCATGAAACACTGGATTGGCTGCTTGATAGGTTTCTCAAAGATTATCACACCAAAGAGTTAGAGTAGAGTTTGTGACCACTCCAAGTTTTGTCAGTAATACTTCCAACCATGTTAATTCAACCACTATGTCAGCAAGAGCTTTGCATTCAGATTCAGTAGATGATCGAGATACAGTTTTCTGTTGCGAGCAATCCAAGATATAAGATTAGAACCCATGTATATGGCAAATCCCCTGGTGGGTTGACGGTCATCTGGATAGCCAGCCAAGTCAGCATCAGAGAAAGCTTTAACAGGATGGGAACCCTGCTAGTGAGCAACCGTATATGCTTGAAGATGAGAGCCCGAATTGTGGCGAATGAGAAGACCATGATTAAGTGTTCCCTTTAGATACCGAATAATTCTTTTAACAATAGACCAATGACTTTCCGAAGGGGCATGCATGTACTGCTAGACTTTGTTTACAATATAGGTGATGTCAGGGCGTGACAGAGTGACATATTGTAGGGCTCCAACCAACTGACGAAGTTTCACAGGATTGGTGAGCAGAGGACTATCCCCAAGAGAGAGAGAGAGGCTGTGAAACACTCATAGGTGAAGAAACATGTTTGCAGTCAGTGAAGCCGAAACGTTGTATAAGATCCGAGATATACTTCTTTTGTGAAAGAAGAATGTTTCTCCCTTAAGGAACCGGTTCAAGTCCGAGAAAGTAGTCAAGGGTGCCAAGGTCCTTGACAGCAAAAGCTTTGCTTAGCTGCTGAAATCCGCAAAAGCTATCCTTGTAAATCTTGATGGTGTCTCATGAGTAACTAGGCTTAGCGCGGGCCCTATCTCCATACCCAAATTCGGGTCTATAAATGTGGCGATGGATATCCTTTCTTTCTCTGTGTTCACGACTGCTCGATGCTCAATGCTTTTATATTCTCCATTAGATACGATCTGAAAGTGAAGATGTTATTTTTATAGAATAATGAAAACCCCGTACGGTATTATATATTATTAATCAACGATTAAGGATTACGCTAAGGATAAAGATAATTACAATAAACCGTAACTAATATATTTTATAAAATAATTTTCAAATCGAACATACAACCACTTTTGATAAGATTATGAGACAATGTTTAGTTCAACGATGATTAAGGGAGGAAACTAACTTACTTGTATGACGTCACCGATATTAACAATGAAGGCATTGGGATGTGGTATAACCGGGATCCAAGTGTCATCTTTCTTTATTTGGAGGCCTTCGACTTGATCCACTTGAATAAGGAAAGTGATCCCGCTAGCGTCTGCATGAGGGGTAAAGCCGATGACTTGTTCGGGTTGTGGACATGGCGGATAGTAGTTCATCCTAATCGTTTGGAGTCCATCAGAGAACAATACTTTCATCTCTTCATCCTCCATCTTCAAAGCTTTTGCCATGAACATTAGTGTTTTTAAGGCTAGCTTCTCAACTTCTTTTGAGTATTCTTCTATGGCATCTCTGTGTTAATTATAAGATTAAGAACCTTAATATGATTTTGTAATGGGTAGAGGCCGCTCTACCTTGCCTGATTGCTTTTGTGAGACAATACCATGGTATCCGTTTCTTTCAGGGCATTTGAATTCGTTCAGTAAAGGTGGCATGTCCTTGTAATAATTTTGTTTTCAATCCTTGTTTTTTTTTTTAATTTTATAAAATAAAATTAGTCAACAAAACTAGATGTTCTACTCATTTGAAGTCATAGGTTGACCTGGTAACCCAATTTTGCAACCCTTTTTTTATGGTAGTTGAGTTTCAAGACATTGATTATGAGGGTGGTCTAACTATTTTATTTTTCATTAGATAAACTTATTATAATTATTAATTGGATCATGTAGTGTAACTTGGTAAAAAAAAGTTATTTTGAGGCGGAGGTATTTTTTGTCATTTTTAATGAATTGTATTCTATGTATTCGTCTTTTTTCGCCTACCAAACAAAACAAAGTAATGATTCATTACATTCACATAGGGTAATCAAACAAGACTATAGTTTGGTAAATTTCTTTCGCTTGTCCATTCTATTCCTTCGTACCAAACAAACCCTAATATAGATTAATAAAATCTAGTTTGTATTTACATTCCAAGTAAGCTTATAAAATACTAACTATAATATATAACACAAAAATATATAATGAAGCCATTTGGCACTGTATTTTTTTCTATATATTCTTGTCTATTGTGCCCATGTGATTCAAAGAACAATTATAAATACAAGAATCAACCAGTTCTAGATAAATAAAATATAGGTGATATCATATATATAGATGAAATAGTACAGATGAAGCTGGATCGGTATAGTTGAATGTTGATAATCTTAATCTAACACCTGATTTTAATACCTATAGGATACGTAGGTACTTGATATACCCATTTATATATCCATTTATGATCTTATTTGATTAAAATGTCTTGTTAAGATGTCTATTATTTGAAACCTATCATATCAACAAAACCACCTTAAAATATTAAATACTAAATTAAGTTTTTAATAATTTATGATTTTAATAATTTCAAGTGTCTAACAACAGGTAGACGAGTTCGGGTAATTGGGTGGGTACCACCTAATCATATACCCATCCCAAACCCGTGAAAATTTCTAAATCTAATCTCATAATACTCATCCCGAATATTTCTGGTCTTTTGTCCATAAGGAGACAACCTGAATGAGTGAGGTAGTTTAGGTAACAAGTGCGGCTTTCGCAGATCAGAAGGAAGTGTGACGATACCAAACATGTCAGACCAGTCAAGCTTCTGCTCTTCCGAGACAACAAAAGCTTGTCCAAATCCTTCAACATCTCCTAGATTTTGCCCATACTTGTTTTTCTCGTCTAATGGCAACTTAAAGAATTCTTGTGTTTCTTTCTTTAGTTTATCCAGTAACGAACAACTCACCTCATGATTTATCAACTGTAATAGTCAGTTGGTAAATATTTTTTCTTCAAATGTCTTAGTACACATAATAAGGGTGTCAATCGTGTTTGGTTGACGGGTTGATCGATGTGTATCAGGTGGGCGAATTGAATCAATGTTTTCATAACCGGACCGGACGTTGAACCGGTCTCCTTACCGGTCCACTAGTCGGACCGGTCGAACCGGATTTAAGAACCGGACGACATCATAAATATTATAAAAATAAATCAATTCAAACAACTATTAATCATTAAAAAACCACCAACATGTCAATTCCAATACTCTTAAATTAACAACTAGCTACGAAATATGAATCCAAGAGACTTAAAAGAGATAAAAAAAATATAATAAAATAAAAAACTGGTCCGACCACCGGTCCAACCGGTCCGACCACTGATTTTCCGGTCCAACCGTCGGGTCGCAGCAGGACCGTTTCAACATATGTAACCGGACCGGTCAGACCACCGGTTCCCGGTCCGACCGGTCGGTCCGGTCCGGGTTTCAAAACACTGGATTGAATTGTTCAACTTGAACACGACCTATATATTTAGGGAGATTCTAATGGGACACGGAATATTGCTAACTGGACACGCCGCCGCCCTATACGCCCTCGTATAGTCCAATATGAGGCGTATAGGGTTCAGTCTCTAACAACAGAATGTCACGTGTCATTCCCTGTCTAGCGGCTGGGTCTCATACGTGGCGTATTGCTCTATACGCAGAGTATGGGTCACGTGTTATATTTTTGCTTCAAAAGTTAGCAGATTTGGAATTTAAAAACCTCTATACGTGGCGTATTGCTCTATACGCCACGTATAAGTTTTTTTATTTAATTATATTTTTTAATTTAATTTATATAACTTTGTTAATATAAGTTTGTTATCTTTTTTAATTTAATTTATATAACTTTGTAAATAAGTTTGTTACTATTTTTTTTAAACATTTATTATAATTTTACATTTACAATTTATCATTACAACCAAACAAAATATTAAACATTACAACCAAACAAATAACTAAAACATTATATACATTACATCAAAAAATTAAATATATACATCAAAATGTTTTTACATACATAACATAATAAACAAACTGAATAGAAATAAAACAACAAAGCCTGACCCGCCCCGCCCTCATCCTGACCCGACCCGCCCTCATCCTGAATGGGGTCGCCGGGATAATGACGTGGCGGTGGAAGTGGTGGTGGCTCGATGCCGGCGGCTCGTGACAGATCCACGAGACGACCAACCGCCCACATCATCAGGTCCTCCATGCGGTCGCTATGACGAGCCTGTCGCCGTGAGTCGGCAACAAATCCATCAAGCAATGCCTGGTTGGCCCTGTCCAGCCTAACAGACCTACGTGCGTGTCGGGATGCTGTGGTGGCTGGTCGTGGATGGGCTCGACGTGCGGCTGCAGGGCCCCCGTCCAGGCATCGACGGCAATGGCACCGGGACCCAAACTTGGTCCTGGACGGCCCCTACGAACCGTAGGCCGAGCCCCGGGAATCGGTGCATGATACGCATGCTGCTAGCCGTGCGGCGGTCTAATCTGTCAGGGGGAATGGGCGGTAACAACTCAGGCTCATGCGTATGCCATGGTGTAAGAGTACGCATGACCTGAGTGATCCTCTGCCGCATAGAGGCAGAATCAAAATAACTCGCGAGGCATGTGGATCCGTGCCTATAAGCAGATAGTAGAGAAAAAAGAGGTCTCTATCGGTGCACCACTCACGGCTTTTCTGACGCGGTGCGATCCACGACGAGATAAGCCGGTGCAAATATTTATAGAGGGGGTCTCTAATCCCCGAAACCCTCGCCTTGGTACCTAACCAAGGGCTATCGGAAATCAAACCCCAAAGGAGTTCCTCCTTGTCCACATCCGTCACCGCCGCACTGTTAACTGGAAAAACCGTCTCGGGCTAGAGGTACAAGCCCGTCGCGACGGCCCACTGACGGAGGGTCAGACGGTACTGCTGGCCAAAAATACGGAAGGATACCTGATCCGGCTCCTCTACCGGCGCCTCCCCGGGAAGGGGCTCAAGCCCCTACTCTGAGTAGATAATATCGAAAGAAACTCGACGACCACCTCTCGGTAGGTCTCGGTGAATGAAAAATAAAAAAGGTGATCCCATGGCGTGTCCTCGCCTATGATGACCCTGGCTCGCTACGCCTCCTGTACCTCCTAGTTAGATGACTCCGAGTCGGGCAAAAAATCCAAATACGGGTAGTGCGCGAGATCATCTAACTCCTCCATATGAATATCGTTCTCATGATCCGCCATATCTGAAAATAATAATAAATTGTTTTTTCTTTTTAAAATTAATTATAATAAAAAAATATTTTTTAATATAAATAATTTAAAATAATAATAAATTGTTTTTTTAATATAAATAAATAATTTAAAATAATAATAAATTGTTTTTTTAATTTTAAAAATAATAAATAATTGTTTTTTTAATATAAATAATTTAAAATTATAATAAATGGTTTATTGTAAAACCGCTCTATAGTATGCAACAGGACCGTCGAAGGCATCGGTAACCGGTTGGACCCGTCCAGTCCGGTCTCAAAAACCTTGGTAAAAGGCTTGAAGGGCCTGTTAATAAATTGTTTGGGTGCCTAATAATCTTTTAGTTTAATTTCTAAGAACTTTTACACTGGTGGGCTTCTCTTGAGTGGGTGCCCTTGCCCCCACTGGGCCTCAAGTCCATCCGCCCCTTCCTGGGTTTGACATGGCTAACCATTCTTCTTTAGCCAACCAATTATATAGGTCATGACTAGTCAAGACGAAAATTTTTCATCTCATTCGGGTGAAAGAGCTGGTGATGATTTTAGTGCCATCAATATCATTTAAATGTAATTGGACTTGTTGATCAAGCGAATCATAATATGTATCAAACAAGTCGGGAGGTGCGAAGTGCACGCTTCGCTTGTTTAAGTTTATTTGATTCTAAGTATTTAGAAACAATAGGGAAGCGGGGTCCAAGGGGTGGCAGCCCCTCATGGAGCAGAGCTCCTTGCTGTGGTTGATTCATTAGAATTTGTAAATTCTCAATTCGTTCTTAATTCTCTCTGAGTCTTATCCGGTTGAAAAATTTGAGAGTACCATCGAATTGTTTCAATCTGAACGTGTATCACGATTCCCAGGGAAGTCCGAGAAAACGATCTCGAATACTACAAGGGGGACATCTATATGCCTCTCAATAATTCAAGTTGATGAAAATCCATGGTGTTCAAATTAAGTTTCACTAAACTATTCACCGGGTACCAATATTACAACAATACTAACCAGCGTTTATAATAGTCTCACGAAATTAAGACGAGACAAGAAACAAGATGATACAAGAAACAACGTTAAGAAAATTAAGAACAAACCGATATAGCCTGCTACCGCATCCTCTCACGAAGCATCAGTTGAAGCATATGCGGCGTCAGCAGATGAAGTGTCCATGTCGTTTAAACCCAACTCCTCATTTTGTTCCCACGATCTCTCGTATTCATCAACTGAAATTTTCATGCAAATTACCACAACCAAACCCGTTAAGAGAGATCATGAATTTTTCTCAGAGCTGATCATATACATCACAAAGACTGCAAAAATTAATAGAGGTATGCAAATTCGGTTTGGATCCACAAAACTAAGAACCAGACCAAATTGTATCCGTACCAGCTCTGTTCCGTTTGGTTAATTTCTCGTTTCTAGAATTGTTCTAAACCAATTTCAGTTCCATATTTTTTTTAAAACTCGGTTCTGAGTTGACTAATGAGCTTCTGTTCTTTGTTTTTGGATTATATGTAAATATAAAATAATTTAGTATAAAAAAACAAGAGAAAAATAAAAATAAAAGAATGAAGAAAACCCTTTCCAAGCTCCATATCTTCCATGCCCTACTCTCACTATTCTCTAGAAACACATCTTTGCATGTTTTGTTTAGCCATATCATAATTCTAACAGAAAAGGTAAAGGATTAGTTGAAATGAACTTACAAGTTAACTGATGGTCATCTTTAATGTTATCAGTAGCAGGTGCAATGAAAGAGTTTGTCAGAGCATCGTCTAAGATCAGTGTCCAAGGCTCTTCTATATTCAAAAGCTGCAGGACATAAAGTAATCGTTTTAAACAAAGACTAATTGTAAAGTTAAGTTCTAAAGTGTGTCTCTTTCACGTTCATATCGTAAAGTTATGATTTGTGTATTTTGAAAATGGGATTTTGATCTTGGTATAGATGTAATTCTTGAACACGGGGTTACTATAAGATTCATACCTTGATGAGTCTTGCCCTGAAGTCAAGCCATCTGCTTCTTCTAACCTCATCCAGACTATCTCCAAAAGTGAACCCATGCACTCTCTCAAGACCTTCAATGTACGAAAACACACTTAATAAACGAGCCCAAGCTCCATATACCAAGTTCAGATAGGCTCGCTAGCCTAAACAAGTCTACTATTTACATAAGTATAATAACTTTTATTTCATATAATAAAAATATATTACATGATAAAAATAATTATATATATATATATAATAGGATAAATAAATTAATAAAAGAGCCGAGCTCGAGCCTAGGCAAGATCGAGCTCGACTCGTTTACACCCCTACAGTCACGCAAACGCTCCAATCTGAAGTGCAACATATATTCTGAAAGGTCAAGTACCAACTAACGCCATGGAAAGTGTCATGAGAATAGAGGTCCAGAAAATAACAACAGCAGAAGGGAAAATGAGGCACGGAAATGAACTCACTTTCACTGATTTTGGTGACCAAACCTTCCACAGTTGTCACAAGACCTCCCAGTGTGCCACCTGCAAGCTCCAAATCGATCTCTGGGATTTTTACACTTGCAGTGTCTGACTGGTACACAACAAACCATTTCAACAGGAAGAGCACCAAGAGACGTGTTAAACATTCACGGAGAAATTAAGATCAGATGGGAAATTCTTATCATCAAAAAGAACTGAACAGAAACAGTCTGTCTACATATAATGTAACTAAGCAACACTACAAAATGACCTAATTGTACTTCAGTATCAATTTGAACAAAATAAGCAGGCACCTTATTATCATGAAAAAAGTGCTATCTACACTTACTCCCATTCTTTATACACTCAGTTTCTTCATTCCATATTTTATTATCATGACAACAAGAAGTTATCAACACTTGTTTTCTTTGAGAAATGAGTGTCTGGACATGATATATGACATAATCATTAGCTCACCTAATTCGTGTATGAAATGTCTTTTAACCTATACAAGTTTTTGTTACATGACCACAGAATTTCAATTATACTAAGAAGACGAGCATCAAATAAAAGCCCTATGAGTCTCTCCAACATGATCAATTGGTAACTGCTCTGGGGCATGTCAGCCTTTGTATTCCATAACCAATAGACTAGAATTGAGTAAATATCAATTTAGTGATTATTTCCAGCTTATAAGTCTACAAATAAAGCAAATTCTATGTTGAAGATTGACATTTCCTGCATCATGAACAAAAAGCAACTACGCTAACAGCAAGAAATGGTTATAAAAACACATCCATGCACTTAAATATAAACAAAATAAGCGAGACAGATTGTTTTGCACATATATCAGAAGATAGTGCCAAAGCAGAAGGGCCTGGAAATTTCTAACTCTTACATCTCAACAGATCCACACAGAGCAGACAGAAAAGTTCCATCAATCAACAACATGAATATAAGCATATACATACCTTAATCACATCGCGGCTTAAATCTTCAACATTCTTCACCACTAGTGTCACTTTCTTTCCTTTTGCAGGTATTGCACCACCTGCCTTTAACTGCAAGGAATCGAGAACCAAGCAACTTAGAAGAACATGGAAGCGATGGCCTAAAAATCAGCACCCAAAGGATTGCTTACAAACCTCAGAATTTCTATAGCCACAAGCATCGCATGTGGATGCCATCACGATCACTTCTTGGAAGTAAGGAATCTCTGTCCATAGTCAAGCTAAACAAAACTTAAAGGGATACATTCTTACTAAACAAAACAGAGAAAATAAAGAATCATTTCCAATTATTGGAGATGTGTGAAGTTTCTCATATATCTATGTAGTGAAAATATGGGCAACCAGCAACAAGAAAATGCATAAGTTATATCCCATATATGCACTGATTTGAGTCCATTTCTAAGGTCAAGTGTAGAAAATTATTTTTCCACAATATTGGTAGGTTCCAAGGGACCAGGTGACAAATTCTCAGCTGAGATAAATATGGCAGAGCACGTATGGCATCATGAAGGTTAATCATGGTTCCTTCTTTACAGCTTGGTAGCTGGTTAGTGAACAATCTCAATAATCAGGAAGGACAAATTGGTCCTATAGAGAAAGGCTATTTGTATAATAAGGAACTTACTTTGGTGTCCTTTCTATTTTAGGTAACCAACTTTTGTCCAAGAAAAAATAATTAAACTTCAAATTGAATTTGATAAAAACCTCCAAACCTAAATTTTTTTCGATTAAGGTAACTTGTAGTAACTATATTCAGTTTAAAGTAAACTAGTAAAAAAATCTAACTTTGACCAAGTTCAACTTTTTCCATCTTCTCAGTAGCTTTGACAATGTTGACTTTTCTGATGTGGCTGACGTGGCTCCTGGAAACCAATTAACTTGGATGATTGCCTTAAATCAAAACGTTAGAAAAATTGATGGTTTTTTCTGGCCTAGAAAATGTTTGTTACCCAAAATAGACATTTGACTAAAGTTGGTCACCTTTTAAGGCTATTTGCCTTTAAGCACCACAAGACAAAGGGAATAAGAGAGGATACTGGTCACAAACATCCGAGTCTCACACCGAACAGCACAAGCACCACATGTTGATGGGAAAGTCATCACCAGCTCAGATGATATATATTTATATATTCTTTAATTAAAATAAGTGAATGTAGATTATCACATGGAGAAGATCATCGTACCTCTTCTGGTGCGGAATAGCGAAACAGGGTTTCTGCAAATTCTGCACTATTACCCTGAGCAATAGCTCGCCTCCCAGCAACTGCTCCAACTGATCCATGGGATTCAGACGTTTGATTCCTTGAGGATGCATCGTTTCCTTGTTCTCTCGTTTGTGACTGGTCAACAAGATATCCGAGTGAAGATTGTTGCTCGGGAGTTCGCTCGTAGAAATCAATACTTAGCGATGGATCTGGGGATGGAGCATACCTATTACAAATCATGGTTGTCAATATCTTAACAATATGCAACACGTGTTGTGCACTTGGTACTAACACAGAATGATATAGCTGCTAAAGTGAAAAGGAATACAGCAAAAAGTGAAAGTTAAGGGTTCTCTATAAAGCTGTTGCCAGCAGGATCGTCTAGTATGAAGGTAAAAGATGAAGTTCCTGTTGCACATGCTCTTAGTTTTGGTATGAACTCGTCTATAGCCTCGGCAGTTTGGGGATCAACTTTCTGAAAAGGTCCAAAAATACTAAAAATTAGGTTATGAGAACAGTGAACAATGAAAATATAAATAAGAGAGTGACAATCATATGCTTTCAATAGACAAACCTTTCTTTCTTCTTGAAGTGCTAGTAATTCATCTGCAGCTCGGACCAGAATTCCTTCCACCTTAAACATATACACGACATGCCAGCAATGTCAACAGAATTGACATTTTGTAACAGAAAAAGTCACAAGTAGTCAAATCGGAAAAGATATTACCGTTGTCAGAGATCCACGTTGCGACTCTGGAGGTATCTCAAAATCCAGTTGAGGTATCTACATATACAGGGAAGAACGGTCAATCAGGTTCAGCATGCTTACGAAGAAATAAACTGCAGTAAAGCCTACTACATCGTTCTGGGATGTTACACAATAGACACATCATTAACATACCTATGTGAAGTAACATGTTCAACTTTCTTCCGCATTAAAAAGCTATACTCAAGTATATGATGAAAAAACTAAAAAGATCATTCGGCATTGTGTCATATGGAATATGCATGTGATTGGCTGATAAATTTGCTTAATGCAAAACATAGAAGTTGAAAGGAAACAACTGTACCCAGAGTTCTAGTAAGTGGTCAAGTGACCTTCTAGCACTTAACCTACGCAGTGATTAAACAGATGAATAAGTGGAACCATAGCCGGTTCATATCAATAAAATGATAACAAAAATAATGAAATGAAATTTTGATATGGTATCACACATACATTTGCAGTTATGTCTATTTACACTAGTTTAAAAAGCTTTATTGATTTTTGCATAAAGATTTGAAACACTCAGCTAAAAAAATTTGTTACTAATCAAAGTGGTAGATAATGCTTAATTTCTAAGGGACCAATTAAGTGACCTTAACTAATCAAAGCAGTGTGTAATGCTCAACATCTAGGTGGTTGCTTAAGTAGATTAAGCAGAAACATTTAGAATATTAATTGTAAACGTATCATTTGTAAATAACCCAGGATTTATCTTGTTATATTCCTTAAGATAATGTGTCTTGCAATCCTGCATGGCTGCATGCTTAATTAAAAACATAGCGGGAGGCAAGTAGGCAACACGCATGACGCAGCAGGGGCATGCACCTTCGTACTGAAGAAAAAATGATGAGAAGTATCGTGTTTAATCTCAGAAGCTTCATTTCATAAAAATGATAAATCTCATCAATGAATAACAAATACGGGATACATGATTTTGATAAGCCATTGTCACAAGGGGAGATTAAAGTTACAAACCTTAATTGTCGCAGTTTCTGATTTCACCACTTGCCGATCAAGCATCTGCATTAAAAAAATGTGTCTTTAAATAAAATGAAATGAAAACACGAGATTTTTTATGATTACTTAAGTTGGAAGTACAATTGTTGGTGTTCATCCTTGCAAGAAACTCAAGAAAAGAAATGGCTCACACATGGGTAATTTTGACATAATTTCAAACAGAACGTCACAAACATCATATACTTCACTACATACATCCTAGACTAAAGGTCAACATTTGACTTGAATGGCCTGTTGACAAGAACAGTTCTTAATGACTAACATGCCTCTATTAGACGTCTTTAACAAAACAAAACAACGAGCATGCAATCTATTATGGCCAATAACATAATGCATTCTGGTATGAAGTTCAGTTAAATATAAGTGAACTTAATTGTTGGACAAAGTATAAGTATGAGATTTTACGATATACATAACCAATATACAGGTCCTATCACAAGCCCTTAACAGTCTGCTATATTCAATTTCTTTAAGAAACCCAATTCTTAAATCACTTCATTATTCTTCCATTAGTTGTGTGGTAACAATAGCTCAAAAACCTTATACAAAGAAACCTAAAACCCTGAAAGTGGAATATATCATTTGTGGTGTAAATGAAACTTTTTACCTCTGGTTCAACCAAATATCACAAACCAGCAATTCTGCTAAACCTAATAAAATGAATAGGCTTTGTTTTATTGGACAACAACCTTTTGATCACCTGATGAGACTTCCAAGCGATAGCAAGAACCTCTGGGTTGTATTTCACCAGCAAACTGCACCTCATTATTCCTTCATAATAACAAGAAGCTTAATAAGAGATTTCAACTAAACATGCACCAGCAACAAAAATATATAGCAGACTTCATTCGAATTCAATAGAATTGGAATTTAAATTTCATTCCTTTGCATGTTTGGTTGGCTAAGAGAAGAAATTGGAATTAATTCCAACCAAATCCTTCGATGATTCAGAATTCCCTCAAAATTTCCAAGGAATGTTTGCGGTTTTTTGTTTTTTTTAAAACACTTTTTTAAGATATTTGAGTTTTGATCTTTGTTTAATATTTTGTTAATTTTAAGGCGTAATTTTGTCATATTTTTACATTCCAATTCCATTAACAAATGTATCAACCAAACACATTATTAGTTTTCAAAAATATCCTTTAATTTCAGATTCAAATTCTAATTCCTAAACATTCCTCAAACCAAAAGCCCTAAGCTCCACCAATAAATCTAATATTAACACACCTCTCGCCACAATGAGGACACTCAAAGGCTGACAACAAAATCTGCAAACCAAATATTCAACCACCATTATTCTAAACCGAAATTTGTACAATTGGAGTATAATTTATTTATGACATTTTAGAATAAAAGTTGTGAATAAACTGAATGCCTAACGATTTACCTTTCTAAAATGCGGAATCAACGTCAACAAAAACCTCGTCGTCCCCTGTCACTCAATTCAACACAATTCCGTATCAAAATCAAACAATTTCCAGTGAATCATTCATCATTTCAACTATTTTTTATCGATTTCATGTTTCCTAACTTACATTTTCACCGCATCGCATACAGAGGCTCTCAACCTGGTACACCGGCGCGTCGTCGTCATCGGTGGAAACAGCTTCAACAACAGACCTAACGTCCATTACTGATGGATTTTGTGATGTCTCCGTACAGAATCTGTTATCGATTGATTTTGCTATTTGATCAAAATACTTCACAGGAAAAGAAGAGTTTGTGATGATCGTGATTTTAAAACGAAGGTCGGTGGACTCTAGAACAAGCAGGAAGGTCGCGGAATGTTTGTTACAAAATGAACTGCCCCTGTATTTTATCCAAATTTACGAACCGACCACCATTATTTTGAGTTTTAACACTTTGGACCAAAAGTTGCAAAATCTATACTATATAATAAACTAGTAGTTTTACCGACCGAGCGTTATGGCGTCTTCGAAACGTAGCCTAACTTGAATTCTCGCGTCACGCGACATTTAAAAAAAAAACATGTGAGGTTATGACTACTCGTTTTAACCCTGAAAGAAAATATAACAAAAAACAAAAGAAAAAACCGAAGAAAAAAAATGTTTTGTTATTGACACTAACGTACCTAAGTACATAAAAGTAACTTATGAATTTGAGACATATCGGTTTTGGAGATCGAAACATAGATAAAAAAATGTCACCCACATATTCACTACGTATTAATTACCAAAAGTGTTTTACTCACAAAATCCCACTATTCATCAATGTACAAGTTTTCAATGCACTATGTATAACTTTTCAATGCAATAAAAAAAATTATTTGTTTTTACTATTATAATAACAATTATTATTTACTTATAATAATAATTATTATTTAGTTTGTAAACGATAATTTTTTTTCACGATTCCGTTTTTCTATTACTTTATTTTATAAGTTTTCAATTGCGTTAATTTCTTACGCGATTTAACAGACACAATTAGAAATTATATAATTATTTAAATAGTATTGGGGGAATAGTATCCCACCAATAAGGGGGTGACAAGTGCCAATTTAATTTTTTTTTTTATTTTTATTTTCTATTTCACCTCTCATACTATATATATTATACGCTTTTAACCCGTTTATTTTTCTAATAATTTCGTTTTTCCGTAATTACTTCCGTTCATTAGTTGATATTAAAAAACGGAATGCGCGGTTTTTTTTAGTTTTTTTTCAACGTACTAGTATAAATTTTATTAAAACGGAGATGTATTCAAAATCGAGTACTTTTTTTTCTATCGTATGCTATAGCAAGTATGCGTTTCGACGTAAGTTCATCCCTACAAACCAGCCAAACCGGGTAAAAATCAGACTCCCGCCGCATAGCGCGGGTAAAAAAACTAGTATCATTTAAAAACTATGTTTGTTATTATAGTTAATTAAAATATTTAAGTTAACGTAAAATGTAATATATTATACATATTATTTTCAAAATATTTATATTATTTTAATATATTTTTTTTAACTTTTCTTTCGATTAATCTTATATACTTCTTGATAAATTTTAACGAAAGTGTACTTCAAATATCGTAAAATGAAAATATTAACCATAAAATATTATTGTTTGTAAATTAAAAATGGATTATAATATAAGCAATTCATTCTTGATGCTTATCATTACATTTGTTCCACGTGTACAAGTACTAATCAGTGTCAAGGCCATTTTTGTACGGAAGAAAGAAAAAAAAAGAAAAACCATTCCAAGGAAAGGCAGTAGCTTAAACCACCTCTAGTCAACCAATTCAACCAAATTGTAGTTTATGTTTTATAAGCAAATAATTGTTATTTATGCATTAATTATTTCAAAAAAGATTGTAGTTAAGGGGTTTCCTTTAAAAGGATTAGTAATAAAGCTTTCTTAAGTCATATTTTCTGTCTTTCTTTTATTAAATACATTTTTATTTTTTTAATAATAATATATTTTTAAAGAAACTACTAATTATACTAATAAAACAAATTTATTTTAAATTATTTTTTATTATAAGAAACTTTAAAATCTAATTACATAGTTTATGTTTTCAATCAAATCTATACTATATAATAAATAAAGGTTTCTCATGCCACGTGTCGCATTTATATTCATACTCATCATTTTTTTCCCGCCTCTCTCTTATTAAATACACCTCTATCTTTTCAATAATAATATATTTTTAAAGAAACTACTAATTATACTAATAAAACATATTTATTTTAAATTATTTTTTATTATAAGAAACTTTGAAATCTAATTACCTAGCTTATGTTTTCAATCAAATAGTAAATGAAAATCAAATTGAATTGAATAGTAATTAATGTATTTTTGAAACCCAATTATACATTAATTTTTACATATTTTTTGTTTTTGTTTTCTATTGTTAGTATATGTAATACATTTTTCCACCTATAAGACATATATATATATATATAAAGATTTAAGAATTTATGTATTGATATTTTTTCACCCTGTATAGTACACATGTTCTAAGCTAGTATGTTTATATAGCAGAGAAATTGACACTAGGAAAATATTTTATGAAATGTAATTATGGAAAATGTGTAACATCCCATTTTTCTAGGTATAATATATGAAATATAAAGATTATGTGAACGGTTTTATTTTGAAAGCTTTATTAAATTACTAGGTTAGAAACCCCGTGTATTACACGGGTTGAATAAATGCAATGTTATATATTTAATAATAAAAATTTACATGTTACATATTTACGACATATTACAAAGTTTTTTAATACAAAATTTAGAAACGTTATATAGTTATCTTTTAAAAATGTTTTATAAAAAGAATGAACGAAATATTCAATTTATAAAAATGTTTTATGAACAAACTTATTTTTTTAAATAAAAAATATTTTATAAAAAGAATTATAGAAATCATTATTATTTAATAGGAGAGAGAAGCGAAAAACAAAAAAATACTAAAAAACAATTAAAGAAAAATATGTATAATTAATAGGAGAGAGAAACGGAAAAAAAATGATGATGATGTATAAGAGAGTGACAAGTGTCCCTCCAATACCTTTATTTATTATATAGTATAGATTTATTTTTATGGGTTAACTTAATCTTATTGTAGTTGGGAACTAAGTTAAATACATCAAGTTTGGGGTAAAATTTAGATACTTTCTACACACTAAAAACTTAATTAGAAAGTTGGTATTGGGGTGGGGGTGGGGGTGGGGGAGTTTGCCGCATTTCGTCTTAATTTGACCAAAGTGTAAGTGTGTGTTGTGTTGTGAAGTGTCGAGAGAGAAAGGAAGACAAAGAGGAAGATAGATTTCATGGGAATGAGGGGGTTGAAGTTCCTAATCTTCAATGAAAGTGTTCAACCCTTGATGCATGTTGGATAATTTTGGGGATTTCAGTCGGGTAAAACGTGGGATTAAGTCTTAATCTGGAATTTAATATGAAGAATAACATGTATTTGGTTAAATGTGCTTACTTGGAATGTTTATAACTAATGAAAATGGTTAAACTTGGTTTTAAAATCAAACATAACTTTCGAGAAATATGAGGTTTTTGATGCAATATGTTGAAATTGGGATTTTTATGATAAACTTATAGTAGATGGTTCAATGAGTGAAAGAATGACCCAAACCTTATTCATATATGCTGCATCAAGTCAAAATGATAGTAAGTACTTGAACCGAATGATATTTCATTTAATTGGAAACCAAACGGGTTAAATGGGTTATGGGTTTGGAAACATGGACTAAAGACATGATAGGAATGTTAACGAGTTGAGAATCATGCTTTAATAGTTTGATATGATGCAACTAATATAGGTTTGGCAAAATGACGTGATAAATTGATCATTATGAATGAAAGTGTGTTTATGGCATGACTTGCATTTAATGGTTTGTGTTGACTTTAGGAGGTCAACCATTTGGTGATAGGAGGCCAATAATTGAAGGGTCTTCAAGCAAAGGTAAATTCCGCACAACCTTATTATCGGAGTATATTCGATTTATATAATTTCGTATGTAGTAAATCAAACCTTTTTAGGAAATCAACATGAATATTTACATATTATTTGTGTAAAATTGTGTTTGTGAAGTAAAATGGGTAAAGTACTATTGGTATAAACATCTAAAAAAGGGCATTTGATCAAGGATACAAGATTCGTAAGAGGGTTTGTGGTCTTAAGGATGGTGTTACACCTTGGGATGGTGAATATAGCAATGAAACTTATATAAGGGAAACCGGTCAAGCATCATGAGGGAATATGACTTATTAATTGTAATTACGGGAACCATATATTGTGGGGAAGAGTTCAAGCATGGAGGGATTGCCTGAGTTCATTAGATTATTTCATATAACGTGTGAAATCTGTTATACATGTATGTGTTCGTATATGGGATAAATTGCAGGTTCAGTGTATGGTATGACGGCCGTGATTTTTTTCACGGGTTATTTTTGAGTTCTGAATTTTGATGCTAGGGTATTGAATGTATAATCTCACTTAGATTATGCTAATAATGAATGTATGTGTGTCTAACTACAATTAAAGCTCCCGTAGACTCGGGACGAGTTCGAACATCAATCTTTTAAAGAAAATACTTATGTAAATGTGTCAAGCATACTTCATGTTAATATTCAAGGTTCTACAATGTTTTTGAAAGATAATGTTGTATGTAAATAGTTTCTAAACTTGACTTAAAATGAAAAAAAGTGAGATATAATTCCGCAAACTAAGTTTAAAATAACTATTAAACTAATTAGTTTTGGGCATTACAAAATGGCGACTGCTACATTGATATTTACCATGTTATCATATGCTGAATTAATTAGTCTTATTATACGTATGGTATATATCGCAATCTTACCAGCCAAATCCAACCTAATCTAGGGATAGGGCGGATCATGACAGAGGAGCATAAACCGTACTCAAAACTTGTATAAACAACTCTAAATCAATCATGTATGTGTAACCTCACTTTAGTTCTTGTTACCTTAGCTTTGGGACTCTTCTGTTGCATGCACACTAGATGCTAAAGGTGTGTGTTGACGCAAACCCCGACAGTATGAAGATTAGGCTTGGTATGTCAATATAATTTTCTCTGGTCAACCCACGGTGAGACAATTGAACTTCTTGGCTAATTTGATTGATTCTCTAATTGGACCTACAAAACAGAAACAACGTTAAGGAGTCACAGGGGAGGGGGATTCCCTGTAACAACCATCCGGCATGAGAATAAGTATACGTTATAGGAGAGGAAACTTAATGGAGAAGATGAAGTGCATGTGTGTTGTATTGGGTGAGAGCATGGGGGTGTTACCTCATTCGTCTGATATATATAGTATTTGGATTAGGGTTTTACCTTTGGTGATTGTGTGAGGGTTTTGGGACCCGTAGAGAGAGTCATGCGATTGTAATCATCGCTTCTTATCAGTGAGAATGACATCTTTGCCCATAGTCTGCCATGTGTCTCTAACATAATTTGTGGTCCCTTCCTTACAGTGGCGGATCCAGAAATATTTTATAGGGGGTTCACTGTTTTTAGATGATCCAATTTCATAGGGCCAGACATAAAAAATTTCGGTTTGGTTCGATTGTTCGGGTCGGGTAAAGTTCATCACATGATAAAATGGGCCCCTAATCTATTTTTTTTTATATTTTCTAATATATATCAGTCATTCATCTTGACCTTTTTTATTATTACTTTTACTGACATTTAACATATTTAATAAAATGGATTGAGTTTATTTTTACCAAAACAATTTTTACAGTAAATATTTTTATATTATTAAAGTTATTATGTAGTCATTTATATTTTAGAAGTCTCGATGTTTAGTTTGGATTTTTAACATATATTCAAATAACATTAAACATAAAACTAAAAATTAAAAATCATATACAGCTAATTTACTAAAACAATAACAAAAAATGTAAAACAAAAATAAAATTAATGAAGTTTGACTTTATCAATACCTCATCTACCTTCATCTACACTCTATACGACGCTAGGGTTAAGAGAAAAAAATAATAAAATATTAGGGTTGGTATTGGGTTTGTAAAATAAAGCTATAAAAAACCTTTAAAGCAATAAAGTATTCCTTAAATATAGACTTAACACTCTTATCACTCTAATTTTCTTCTTCCCTGCGCTCTCTTCAAATTTTCACAGAACTACCATTTTTTCTGGTTGAAAGAAAACTCCGATGATGACATTTTTACTCTAAATTCACATCTCAAAATTTGATCTTGATCAGTTTTTAACTTTTCTAAGGGGTTCACCATATACTTTTTTAAGGGATTCATCTCACTTTTTCTATATACCTTTTCTACTGCAATTTCGAAACGTAAATCCGCCCCAGGTTCCTCAACTGGGTCAGGTTGATACAACATTGAAGAATTTGGACCTTTACTCTTCAGCGTGCTTTTCCAATTTTACATGATTCCAAAATTGAAAAATACATGAAACACAACCATGTGTTACATTAAACATCGGTTATGTCTAAAAGTAACCTAGATACCATCGAATGTGACCTTTCCGACATTGTAAATTATTCGAACGAGAAGCTGAAATGATGGCACATGATTACATAACCGTAACATCCAAAAAAACTCGGATTGATTTTAAAAAAAATGCATTCAACAAAACCTTTATCTCAATTTCATATTCAAAACATTAGTCTAGACTCTCGATAAAGCAGAAGCCTTCAAAATAATATATATTAAGAAACTTGTTTGATATCTTAGGCTACAAAATCGTTAATTCCAAACGTATCAATTTACATCCTAATTTTTTGTATATTATTTTGGGAATACTTTTATTTTTTATAAATTAATGATAAACTCTCATTTAAATCATGATGGCATTATTCTAGTTTTTTTTTTCAATGAAAATTGGACAAAAAAGTCTAATATTCCCAAGTTTTGAAAACTTTATATTGTATCATATGTTATGGAGTGTTTCCTTTTCATAAGTAAAAGTTGAGCATCAATATCATCTAGAGTGATTTACCTCCTTGCCGGTGACCATGATTGACTATTAAATAGTACATAGAGACAAACTTGTAGTCTATATTAGGTGTGACAATTTTTGATACGATTCAAAACACAATACTGTTAAACTTTCTACAAGTGAAGGTATCAAACTTGAAGCCGTACACGAACACAAGGAGTTTGCTCAACACAAGAGCGGCACTTTTTATTAACTTGCATAAACGAAAATTACATTTAGAAGACTCCTACTCTATTCGTTTATATAGAACCACTAATTCTATTCCTACTCAAATTCTAAAACATCAATTTGAATTTTAAACAGACTCACTATAATTAATCGAACAAACATAAATAAATTCAAATACTAGATAATGATAATAATCATTATTATCCCTTGATCTCCTCCAAGCCACCCCATGAGATCTTGACCAAACCACCCTACTTTCCAAGTGTTGTTTACGTTTTACACTCCCTTTCAACACTTGCTTTCACCATACCCAAACCTTCACAAAACTTTACCAACTTGACTTTTGACAGGCCCTTCGTTAGCATGTCTGTTAATTGTTCTTCAGTGTCATGTACTTCAATACTATCTCTCCACTTAGTACCTTTTCCCTTATGAAATGATAATGCACTTCGATATGCTTGGTCCTAGCATGGAAGGTCGGGTTCTCAGCCAGACGTATGGAAGATATATTATCATTAAACATAATTATCTTACTCTCCATCTCTTGACCCATCTCGTTCAACAACTGCTTCAACCAGGTACACTCTTGTGGAGCTGCTTTATATTCAACTTCCGTAGTCGATAATGACATGGTGGACTGGCGTTTGCTGCACCATGACACAACCCCGGATCCAACTAAGAACACATATCCGGTAGTCGAACGTCGAGTATCCTTGTCTCGTGCATAATCAGCATCACAGTACCCCGTTAACTGAATTTTCGACTCCCTCTTAAACTTAACACCATAACTTGGATTTGGTTTTATGTACCTCAGTACCCTTTGTATAGCATCAAGGTGTGGCTTCCTGGGCTTTTGCATGAATCGGCTTAGGACTCCAGGAACATATGCTATGTCCGGTCTTGTAAATGTGAGGTATATGAGACTTCCAACTATCTGCCGGTACATTGTTACATCCGTAAGTTCTCTCCCTTCATTGACTCGTAATTCCAGATTCTCATCCAGTGGGGTTAGGGCTGGTTTGCAGCCTTCCGTTCCAAATTTGCTAAGCAAGTCAATGCAATACTTGCTCTGGTGTAATACCATACCTCTATCTTCATAGCTTATATCTAGTCCTAGGAAATATCTTAGCCTTCCAAGATCCTTCATTTGAATCTTACACATAGATTTTGCTTCAACTGTTCTGTTACCTCAACTCGATCACCAAGTATGATTAAATCGTCCACGTACACAAGGACTATAGCAACTTTCTTTTCCTTGATTCATACAAATAGACTTGAATCTGCCATAGTAGAAGTAAATCCATTATGTCCCAAGAATTCACCAATTTTTCCAAACCATGCCCTAGGAGACTAGTTTAGCCCGTACAAAGCCTTTTTAAGCTTGCATACGTAACTTGGATGATCTGGTTTTTCAAATCCCTCCGGTTGATCCATATAAATCACATGATCAATGTCTCCATAGAGGAATGCATCGCTCACATCCATTTGCCGCAAGGTCCAATCTTTACTCGCTGCAATTGCTAACAAAACACGGACTGATGTTAACTTTGCTACTAGGCTGAATGTTTCTTCATAGTCAAGTCCAAATTGTTGTGAGAACCCTCGGGCTACCAAACGGGCTTTATACCTCTCTATGGACCCGTCAGATCGTTTCTTCACCTTGTACACTCATTTACACGAGACTGAGTTTGTATCATTTACTTTAGGGACAAGTTCCCAGGTCTGGTTACGTATTAACGAGTCCATCTCTTCCTTCATGGCAACTCGCCATTTTCATTACTATATGCTTGCTTAAACGTTTCAGGTTCTGGTTCTTCTTTTTCTACTAGCATGGCAACGTTAGCATACCTTAGGTTTGGTTTCTTGGGTCTATCAGAACGTCTTACTAAAGCAGAACTAGTCGTGTTCCTGCTGTTTTCTTCTGTTTTCCATGGACTGTTCTGGGTTTGAATTCTGATACCTTCATCCGAGGAACTAACTTCATGCTCCTGGTCAGTCTCAGTTTCATCTAAGGTGAGACTAACTTGGTTATCAACTTTTTTCCTTTAGTACTTGAGAGTCATGCAAGATTTCATGGTTAGATGACCACCATGATGAGGCTTTATCAAAGATCACATTTCTTGACACAAAACACTTTCCGGTTATGGGGTCACAACACCGCCACCCTTTCTTCTCATTATCGTAGCCAACAAATATACACCGGATGGCTTTCTTTTCCATCTTATGCCTTTGATGCCCTGGTATGAATACATAGCATACACAGCCGAAGACTCGGAAATGACTAACATTTGGTTTTGCCTGGAACAGCCTTTCAAACGGTGAGGTATACTTCAGGTTCTGTTGTGGTATTAGATTGCTTACATACGCTGCAGTCTTCATTGCCTCTGCCCAAAATTTTTCGGGTAAATTCTTGCTGTGTATCATACACCCTGACCATTTAGTTAAGTGTATATTCTTCCTCTCTGATACTCCATTCTGCTGTGGAGTGTTGGAACATGTAAGTTGCCTTTTTATTCTGCAATTTCTCAAGTACTCATTGAATTCCATTGAGGTTTACTCGCCTCCATTATCAGACCGGAGACATTCTAGTACGCTTTTTGTCTCCCTTTCATCCTCGGATTTGAACTCCTTGAATTTACTTAACGCTTTAGACTTCTCTTTCATGAAATCAACCCATAGGTACCTGGAAAAGTCGTCAATAAATGTGATCATGTACCTTTTACCTGATATTGACTCTTGTTTAATAGGGCCGAATACATCCGTGTGTACAAGTTCAAGAGGTTTTGTGGATCGATGAGTAGATGGCTCAAATGGCAACTGATGCGCCTTGCCATACTGCACATACAATATCTCTTTGGACTTCCAGGTCAGGTAGCCCGCTTACCAGCTTCCTCTTGATCATGAATTTCAACTTATCATATCCAACATGACTAAGGCGTTGATGTCATAGGTCAATATTCTGAGTAGACCTTGTTCTTTCTACATATGTTGTACCAGCCGATATGACATATACGTCATTGTTTTTCATACCCCGCAGGACTGGGTTTGACTTGGTTTCAAACTCGTCAAACACCATAACTTCCTTTGGTCCAAACAGAACATACCGACCGTTTTTAGTCACTTGTGGTACAGATAATAGGTTTTTCTTCATTCCGGGTACTATCTAACACAAACCCTTGGTTCTTTTCCGGATGAAACCGGACTTCTCCAACATGTGCTATGTTGTGCTTTGAGTTATCTGCTATTACCACTACCTGACTGCCTTCATACTTCTTTGGATTGCTTAGTTCACTCTTCTCCCCTGTCATGTGATTAGAGAAACCTGAGTCTACTATCCAATCATCAAGGGTATTGCCATGTGCTTCTGTTGTGGCTGTCATTGTTAGGACTTCTTCTTCTTTTACGTAGTAGGACTCGGCATCCTAAGGTTTCTCTTCTTGTGTATTGGCTGCGTTGCCTTCCTCGAGTCTCTTAGATGGGAAATCCTTTTCCATGTGGCCACGGACGCCACAATTGTACCACTTATATGGAAATTTCTTACCCTGATCCCGATCTTTCTTTTCATTCGATCCACCTCTCTCATGGTCACGGTTGTTCTTTTGGTACTCCTGTTTCTTAGATCTGTCGTACTTTCCTTTCTGTCCCCATATGGTTTGTTTGATCGGAACTTACCTTTGCTTCGGTCTGCATAGAGGGCCGTATCTTCCTTCTTTATCGGATCGGATATTGAAACCCCCACCATCTGTTTGGCTAGAGACTCCTGGGCTGCAAGAAGGTTTTTGAACTCAACTAGTGTTGGTTGGTTTGGCCACCCTTGTATAGCAACCACATAGCTATGATATTCTTGCCTAAGACCGTGGATAATAATCCGCTTTACTCTGGCGTCACCGATCACCAATCTCCCTGCATAGTGTCTTGACTCTATGAAAGTACCGCGAATGTGTTAGTTTGTTCTGACTTACAGATGACAATTCATTCTCCAAGAGTTGGAGTTTGGCATCATTCTTCTTTGAAAATAATGATGCAAGTGCAGTCCATGCTTCTTGGGGTGTTGCAAGATCTCGAATATATTCGAGTAGCTCTTCATCATTGGTTGTCTTCAACACGAACATGGCTTTTCATGCCTTCACCATCCACTTGTGAATCGCCCCATTAGTATCAATCCTTGGCTCTTCCGTGCTGTCACCGTTGACTACCTCCCATAGATCTTGCCCTTGTAGGTACAAAACCATACATGTAGACCAGGAATTGTAGTTCGTATTATTCAGCTTCTTCATGCCGCCAACAACTTGAAAATCCGCCATGACTAATGGGTTAGGCTCTGATACCACTTGTTAAACTTTCTACAAGTGAAGGTATCAACCTTGAAGCCGTACACGAACACAAGGAGTTTGCTCAACATAAGAGCGACACTTTTTATTAACTTGCAGAAACGAAAATTACATTTAGAAGACTCCTACTCTACTGGTTTATATAGAACCACTAATTCTATTCCTACTCAAATTCTAAAACATCAATTTGAATTTAAACAGACTCACTAGAATTAATCGAACAAACATAAATAAATTCAAATACTAGATAATGATAATAATCAAATTATTATCCCTTGATCTCCTCCAAGCCACCCCATGAGATCTTGACCAAACCACCCTACTTTCCAAGTATTGTTTACGTTTACAAGTAGATGTTTAATATAATTAAGTAGCTTCATAATATATTTAACAATTAATTGGTAGATGAACATCATATATAGTATTGCTCAATGTTACTTTTGTTAAGCTTCTTAGAGAAGAAGTTTTTCATAAAATCAACAAAAGCTATCCTTGTATATCTTGCTGGCCTCTCAGGAGTAACGAGGCTTAGTGTGGGTCCTATCTCCTTATCCAAATTCGGGTTTACGAATGTGGCAATGGATATCCTTTCTTTCTCTGAGTTCACAACTGCTCGATGCTCAATGCTTTTATATTCTCCATTGGATACAATCTGAAAGTGAATAAGATGTTCTTTTTATAGAATAATGAAAACTCCATTCGGCATTATGTATGTATGTATTATTATAATAAACCCTAACTAATAACCACATCTTATAATGTTAATCTCAAACGATTATTAAGGAAATAAAAACTTACCTGTATGACATCGCCGATATTAACAATGAAAGCATTGGGATGAGGTATAACCGGGATCCAAATGCCATCTTTCTTTATTTGGAGACCTTCTACTTGATCCACTTGAAGAAGGAAAGTGATCCCGCTGCCGTCTGCATGAGGGGTGAAGCCGATGACTTGTTCAGGTTGTGGACATGGCGGATAGTAGTTCATCCTAATCGCATGGAGCCCGTCAGAGAACAATACTTTCATCTCTTCTTCCTTCATCTTCAAAGCTTTTGACATGAACACTAGAGTTTTTAAAGCTAGCTTCTCAATTTCTATCGAGTATTCTTCAATGGCATCTCTGTATTAGTTATAAGATTAAGATCTTTAGTATGAACTCTAAATTCTGTGTAAGGTGTTAGTTTATATTTTAGGGGGACTTTGTTTGTGATTTTGAGTTTGTTTATCAATTATGAAGAACGAAAATCAATGCATGAACTCACACACAAACACAATAGACTTAGAAGCTAGATATATTTTTTGTTGGAATTATTTGTTAATACATCAATTTTTGTAGCTTGTTTATTTGTTTAATATGTAGAATAATAATAAAATTTAGTTTGTATTTGCAATACAAGCCTTCTCGTGTATTGTGCCCATGTGATACATAGAACAACTATATATAAATAGTAAACAATTATCAGTCAATTAATTCTAAATAAATAAAATATAGGTGGTGTAATATAAAGACAGAGATAGAGACGAAGAATAGATGTGTGAATGGTCCTTTAAGAAATGGGTGTTGGTAATTCTAGACACGATTATAAAATCGTATCTCGTACTCATCAAGTACCAGTTAGTCTTATACGTGATTATAAAATCGTATCTCTCGTATCCATCAAGCACCAGTCATCTAATATCTATCGGGTATGCGGGTATATCCGTTTTTGATCTTATGTGATTAAAAAAAAATACTCGTTTGGATGTTTCTTACCCGAAACCCGATTTTAAGTTCATCACAACAACCGACTTCTAATAATTTTATCGGGTATGCGAGTATCATGTATACTTAGCTACACTTTTATAACTATAACTTTAACAGTTTCAAGTTTCTAACAACTTTAACGTATCATTTATTATATATTCTTTAAATTATACAGTAGATTAATATATTTGGGTAGACAAACTCGGGTAATCGGATGGGTATCACTTAATCCCATATCCATCTCAAACATATGAAAATTTCTAAAGCTAATCACATACCTAGTCTCATATGTAAATACTTGTCCGAAAGGTTTCATGTTTTTTTTCATCCCTAAGAGAGAAGGAGACAAGGAAATAACCTGAACGAGCAAGGTAGTTTAGGTAACAAGTGGGGCTTTCGAAGATAAGAAGGGAGTGTGATGATGCTAAACATATCAGACCAGTCAAGCTTCTGCTCCTCTGAAACAACAAAAGCTTGTCCATACCCTTCAACATCTCCCGGCATTTGCCCATACTTTTTCTTCTCGTCTAATGGCAACTTAAAGAACTCTTTTGCTTCTTCCTTTACTTTATCCAATAATGAACAACTCACCTCATGATTTATCAACTGTAACAATCAATTAGTAAAAAAAATTTTCTTCAAATGTCTTAGTATGTGTACCATACCATGCACGTACCTGAAAGAAGCCCCAGTCTCTACAAGCAAGGTGTAGTTTTTCGACTTCTGATTGAACCGAATCTTCAGACAATAAGCGCTCCATATCAATGATAGGTACTTGATCGCGCTTTGAGGACAACATGGATGATATGATCGGAGAGTCTTGATTGGGGCGAATATACCGAGGTGGAACCCTCGTGAGTGGTTCCTTAGCGAGTTCTTGTACATTTGGAACCGGAAGTGAAACTCCAAGAATTGTTCCCTTTGATTCCATGCTTTCATTTTACATATGAGGTTATACCTATTTTATATCAACCTTGTTGAATGTTGATGACTTTTAATTAATATTGGTTATTATTATCTTTTAATACTTTCTTATGGTGATCAGTGATGCTTTGTTAATATTTAAATATTGTCTACACCATAAATATTATATTATTGTAACTTGGCTCCTAGCAGTGACGGACCCGGGAAATTTTTCTATGGGGTCGGTTGTCTATCGTTAAATATTAAATTTTTTCAGTCCGGTTCAGGTCGGGTCACTTAATACACACATTGTCACTAATTACAATTAGCAAATAACACATATGACATAGCATTATACCAAAATAATATAATAAGCAAAATTCAAAACTTAGAAAAAAATTAAGAAAAAAGTTACTTGAAATCGTGAGGAGGCAGTGGCGTAAGGTTGTGAACAGTGAATCGACTAGCTGAGCGAGAATCGTAAATTCGTGATTAGTGAATAGGCTTGAAATCATGATAAGGTATGGCGAGAATCGTGGGGGTCGACCGCCTACCAAAAGGTAGGTCCGCCAATGGCTCTAGCGTCTTGCTAACGTGACCTTTTGATCGAATATTCTGCCGTCCGAAAATGTAAGTCTTCAAAAAGACAAAGTGTCCATCAATTTTAAGTCATTTAAAATTAATTAGTTTTGTGTCTCATTTGGGCCTATCGTAATTATATGACAAAATAAAAACTATGACATGACAAGCTAGTGTTAGGTTAATTATTAACTTCACATGTAATGCTTCTAGTTTGACATGATAAGATAAGAACATTATCTTTTAAGTATTTTAGTAGGATTATAATAGCTTTTGTTTTCCTATTTAAAGGGTTTGATTACAAGTTTTAAGAGAATGCAGAATTCAATAGAAAGTGAATAATTCCTATTGTTCCATCTATCGCAACTCTTCTGGTTAGTCTTGTTCATACGATTGTGTTTGTGTGTGGTGAAGAGATCTGGGCCAACAATTACAAGTCTACAAGTTGATGTGTCGTTTTTATAATTAGGTAAATGAAACAAAACTAATTAATTAGTACATTGAATTAATAAAACAAGGCATAATTAAAAGTTGATATTTAGTGAAATTTAAACATTTTCTTTTATAATTATTACTTCCCTTACATTTAAATTTACTTAAAGATAAACACCGTATGTGTGTGTAAAGTGTATTGGTGTATTGATAAATGTAATTACGGTTTACAAAGTAGAGGGTTTATATAGAACTAGTATTTACATAATCTACCTATAACTAACATTAATCACATTTGTGTCTAATATTCCCTCGCAAGCTAAGACCAGAGAACGGCATGTAGCTTGGAACGTAGAAAAGTGAATCTGTGTGTTGAAAGGGTTTTGTGAATATGTCTGCAATATGATCCTCAGTGGATATGAATTGTATGCGAAGTTTTCCTTGAGTAACGTTTTCTCTGACGAAGTGAAAATCAACTTCAATGTGCTTTGTTCTGGCATGAAACACTGGATTGGCTGCTTGATAGGTTTCTCAAAGATTATCACACCAAAGAGTTAGAGTAGAGTTTGTGACCACTCCAAGTTTTGTCAGTAATACTTCCAACCATGTTAATTCAACCACTATGTCAGCAAGAGCTTTGCATTCAGATTCAGTAGATGACCGAGATACAGTTTTCTGTTGCGAGCAATCCAAGATATAAGATTAGAACCCATGTATATGGCAAATCCCCTGGTGGGTTGACGGTCATCTGGATAGCCAGCCAAGTCAGCATCAGAGAAAGCTTTAACAGGATGGGAACCCTGCTAGTGAGCAACCGTATATGCTTGAAGATGAGAGCCCGAATTGTGGCGAATGAGAAGACCATGATTAAGTGTTCCCTTTAGATACCGAATAATTCTTTTAACAATAGACCAATGACTTTCCGAAGGGGCATGCATGTACTGCTAGACTTTGTTTACAATATAGGTGATGTCAGGGCGTGACAGAGTGACATATTGTAGGGCTCCAACCAACTGACGAAGTTTCACAGGATTGGTGAGCAGAGGACTATCCCCAAGAGAGAGAGAGAGGCTGTGAAACACTCATAGGTGAAGAAACATGTTTGCAGTCAGTGAAGCCGAAACGTTGTATAAGATCCGAGATATACTTCTTTTGTGAAAGAAGAATGTTTCTCCCTTAAGGAACCGGTTCAAGTCCGAGAAAGTAGTCAAGGGTGCCAAGGTCCTTGACAGCAAAAGCTTTGCTTAGCTGCTGAAATCCGCAAAAGCTATCCTTGTAAATCTTGATGGTGTCTCATGAGTAACTAGGCTTAGCGCGGGCCCTATCTCCATACCCAAATTCGGGTCTATAAATGTGGCGATGGATATCCTTTCTTTCTCTGTGTTCACGACTGCTCGATGCTCAATGCTTTTATATTCTCCATTGGATACGATCTGAAAGTGAAGATGTTATTTTTATAGAATAATGAAAACCCCGTACGGTATTATATATTATTAATCAACGATTAAGGATTACGCTAAGGATAAAGATAATTACAATAAACCGTAACTAATATATTTTATAAAATAATTTTCAAATCGAACATACAACCACTTTTGATAAGATTATGAGACAATGTTTAGTTCAACGATGATTAAGGGAGGAAACTAACTTACTTGTATGACGTCACCGATATTAACAATGAAGGCATTGGGATGTGGTATAACCGGGATCCAAGTGTCATCTTTCTTTATTTGGAGGCCTTCGACTTGATCCACTTGAATAAGGAAAGTGATCCCGCTAGCGTCTGCATGAGGGGTAAAGCCGATGACTTGTTCGGGTTGTGGACATGGCGGATAGTAGTTCATCCTAATCGTTTGGAGTCCATCAGAGAACAATACTTTCATCTCTTCATCCTCCATCTTCAAAGCTTTTGCCATGAACATTAGGGTTTTTAAGGCTAGCTTCTCAACTTCTTTTGAGTATTCTTCTATGGCATCTCTGTGTTAATTATAAGATTAAGAACCTTAATATGATTTTGTAATGGGTAGAGGCCGCTCTACCTTGCCTGATTGCTTTTGTGAGACAATACCATGGTATCCGTTTCTTTCAGGGCATTTGAATTCGTTCAGTAAAGGTGGCATGTCCTTGTAATAATTTTGTTTTCAATCCTTGTTTTTTTTTTTAATTTTATAAAATAAAATTAGTCAACAAAACTAGATGTTCTACTCATTTGAAGTCATAGGTTGACCTGGTAACCCAATTTTGCAACCCTTTTTTTATGGTAGTTGAGTTTCAAGACATTGATTATGAGGGTGGTCTAACTATTTTATTTTTCATTAGATAAACTTATTATAATTATTAATTGGATCATGTAGTGTAACTTGGTAAAAAAAAGTTATTTTGAGGCGGAGGTATTTTTTGTCATTTTTAATGAATTGTATTCTATGTATTCGTCTTTTTTCGCCTACCAAACAAAACAAAGTAATGATTCATTACATTCACATAGGGTAATCAAACAAGACTATAGTTTGGTAAATTTCTTTCGCTTGTCCATTCTATTCCTTCGTACCAAACAAACCCTAATATAGATTAATAAAATCTAGTTTGTATTTACATTCCAAGTAAGCTTATAAAATACTAACTATAATATATAACACAAAAATATATAATGAAGCCATTTGGCACTGTATTTTTTTCTATATATTCTTGTCTATTGTGCCCATGTGATTCAAAGAACAATTATAAATACAAGAATCAACCAGTTCTAGATAAATAAAATATAGGTGATATCATATATATAGATGAAATAGTACAGATGAAGCTGGATCGGTATAGTTGAATGTTGATAATCTTAATCTAACACCTGATTTTAATACCTATAGGATACGTAGGTACTTGATATACCCATTTATATATCCATTTATGATCTTATTTGATTAAAATGTCTTGTTAAGATGTCTATTATTTGAAACCTATCATATCAACAAAACCACCTTAAAATATTAAATACTAAATTAAGTTTTTAATAATTTATGATTTTAATAATTTCAAGTGTCTAACAACAGGTAGACGAGTTCGGGTAATTGGGTGGGTACCACCTAATCATATACCCATCCCAAACCCGTGAAAATTTCTAAATCTAATCTCATAATACTCATCCCGAATATTTCTGGTCTTTTGTCCATAAGGAGATAACCTGAATGAGTGAGGTAGTTTAGGTAACAAGTGCGGCTTTCGCAGATCAGAAGGAAGTGTGACGATATCAAACATGTCAGACCAGTCAAGCTTCTGCTCTTCCGAGACAACAAAAGCTTGTCCAAATCCTTCAACATCTCCTAGATTTTGCCCATACTTGTTTTTCTTGTCTAATGGCAACTTAAAGAATTCTTGTGTTTCTTTCTTTAGTTTATCCAGTAACGAACAACTCACCTCATGATTTATCAACTGTAATAGTCAGTTGGTAAATATTTTTTCTTCAAATGTCTTAGTACACATAATAAGGGTGTCAATCGTGTTTGGTTGACGGGTTGATCGATGTGTATCAGGTGGGCGAATTGAATCAATGTTTTCATAACCGGACCGGACGTTGAACCGGTCTCCTTACCGGTCCACTAGTCGGACCGGTCGAACCGGATTTAAGAACCGGACGACATCATAAATATTATAAAAATAAATCAATTCAAACAACTATTAATCATTAAAAAACCACCAACATGTCAATTCCAATACTCTTAAATTAACAACTAGCTACGAAATATGAATCCAAGAGACTTAAAAGAGATAAAAAAAATATAATAAAATAAAAAACTGGTCCGACCACCGGTCCAACCGGTCCGACCACTGATTTTCCGGTCCAACCGTCGGGTCGCAGCAGGACCGTTTCAACATATGTAACCGGACCGGTCAGACCACCGGTTCCCGGTCCGACCGGTCGGTCCGGTCCGGGTTTCAAAACACTGGATTGAATTGTTCAACTTGAACACGACCTATATATTTAGGGAGATTCTAATGGGACACGGAATATTGCTAACTGGACACGCCGCCGCCCTATACGCCCTCGTATAGTCCAATATGAGGCGTATAGGGTTCAGTCTCTAACAACAGAATGTCACGTGTCATTCCCTGTCTAGCGGCTGGGTCTCATACGTGGCGTATTGCTCTATACGCAGAGTATGGGTCACGTGTTATATTTTTGCTTCAAAAGTTAGCAGATTTGGAATTTAAAAACCTCTATACGTGGCGTATTGCTCTATACGCCACGTATAAGTTTTTTTATTTAATTATATTTTTTAATTTAATTTATATAACTTTGTTAATATAAGTTTGTTATCTTTTTTAATTTAATTTATATAACTTTGTAAATAAGTTTGTTACTATTTTTTTTAAACATTTATTATAATTTTACATTTACAATTTATCATTACAACCAAACAAAATATTAAACATTACAACCAAACAAATAACTAAAACATTATATACATTACATCAAAAAATTAAATATATACATCAAAATGTTTTTACATACATAACATAATAAACAAACTGAATAGAAATAAAACAACAAAGCCTGACCCGCCCCGCCCTCATCCTGACCCGACCCGCCCTCATCCTGAATGGGGTCGCCGGGATAATGACGTGGCGGTGGAAGTGGTGGTGGCTCGATGCCGGCGGCTCGTGACAGATCCACGAGACGACCAACCGCCCACATCATCAGGTCCTCCATGCGGTCGCTATGACGAGCCTGTCGCCGTGAGTCGGCAACAAATCCATCAAGCAATGCCTGGTTGGCCCTGTCCAGCCTAACAGACCTACGTGCGTGTCGGGATGCTGTGGTGGCTGGTCGTGGATGGGCTCGACGTGCGGCTGCAGGGCCCCCGTCCAGGCATCGACGGCAATGGCACCGGGACCCAAACTTGGTCCTGGACGGCCCCTACGAACCGTAGGCCGAGCCCCGGGAATCGGTGCATGATGCGCATGCTGCTAGCCGTGCGGCGGTCTAATCTGTCAGGGGGAATGGGCGGTAACAACTCAGGCTCATGCGTATGCCATGGTGTAAGAGTACGCATGACCTGAGTGATCCTCTGCCGCATAGAGGCAGAATCAAAATAACTCGCGAGGCATGTGGATCCGTGCCTATAAGCAGATAGTAGAGAAAAAAGAGGTCTCTATCGGTGCACCACTCACGGCTTTTCTGACGCGGTGCGATCCACGACGAGATAAGCCGGTGCAAATATTTATAGAGGGGGTCTCTAATCCCCGAAACCCTCGCCTTGGTACCTAACCAAGGGCTATCGGAAATCAAACCCCAAAGGAGTTCCTCCTTGTCCACATCCGTCACCGCCGCACTGTTAACTGGAAAAACCGTCTCGGGCTAGAGGTACAAGCCCGTCGCGACGGCCCACTGACGGAGGGTCAGACGGTACTGCTGGCCAAAAATACGGAAGGATACCTGATCCGGCTCCTCTACCGGCGCCTCCCCGGGAAGGGGCTCAAGCCCCTACTCTGAGTAGATAATATCGAAAGAAACTCGACGACCACCTCTCGGTAGGTCTCGGTGAATGAAAAATAAAAAAGGTGATCCCATGGCGTGTCCTCGCCTATGATGGCCCTGGCTCGCTACGCCTCCTGTACCTCCTAGTTAGATGACTCCGAGTCGGGCAAAAAATCCAAATACGGGTAGTGCGCGAGATCATCTAACTCCTCCATATGAATATCGTTCTCGTGATCCGCCATATCTGAAAATAATAATAAATTGTTTTTTCTTTTTAAAATTAATTATAATAAAAAAATATTTTTTAATATAAATAATTTAAAATAATAATAAATTGTTTTTTTAATATAAATAAATAATTTAAAATAATAATAAATTGTTTTTTTTAATTTTAAAAATAATAAATAATTGTTTTTTTAATATAAATAATTTAAAATTATAATAAATGGTTTATTGTAAAACCGCTCTATAGTATGCAACAGGACCGTCGAAGGCATCGGTAACCGGTTGGACCCGTCCAGTCCGGTCTCAAAAACCTTGGTAAAAGGCTTGAAGGGCCTGTTAATAAATTGTTTGGGTGCCTAATAATCTTTTAGTTTAATTTCTAAGAACTTTTACACTGGTGGGCCTCTCTTGAGTGGGTGCCCTTGCCCCCACTGGGCCTCAAGTCCATCCGCCCCTTCCTGGGTTTGACATGGCTAACTATTCTTCTTTAGCCAACCAATTATATAGGTCATGACTAGTCAAGACGAAAATTTTTCATCTCATTCGGGTGAAAGAGCTGGTGATGATTTTAGTGCCATCAATATCATTTAAATGTAATTGGATTTGTTGATCAAGCGAATCATAATATGTATCAAACAAGTCGGGAGGTGCGAAGTGCACGCTTCGCTTGTTTAAGTTTATTTGATTCTAAGTATTTAGAAACAATAGGGAAGCGGGGTCCAAGGGGTGGCAGCCCCTCATGGAGCAGAGCTCCTTGTTGTGGTTGATTCATTAGAATTTGTAAATTCTCAATTCGTTCTTAATTCTCTCTGAGTCTTATCCGGTTGAAAAATTTGAGAGTACCATCGAATTGTTTCAATCTGAACGTGTATCACGATTCCCAGGGAAGTCCGAGAAAACGATCTCGAATACTACAAGGGGGACATCTATATGCCTCTCAATAATTCAAGTTGATGAAAATCCATGGTGTTCAAATTAAGTTTCACTAAACTATTCACCGGGTACCAATATTACAACAATACTAACCAGCGTTTATAATAGTCTCACGAAATTAAGACGAGACAAGAAACAAGATGATACAAGAAACAACGTTAAGAAAATTAAGAACAAACCGATATAGCCTGCTACCGCATCCTCTCACGAAGCATCAGTTGAAGCATATGCGGCGTCAGCAGATGAAGTGTCCATGTCGTTTAAACCCAACTCCTCATTTTGTTCCCACGATCTCTCGTATTCATCAACTGAAATTTTCATGCAAATTACCACAACCAAACCCGTTAAGAGAGATCATGAATTTTTCTCAGAGCTGATCATATACATCACAAAGACTGCAAAAATTAATAGAGGTATGCAAATTCGGTTTGGATCCACAAAACTAAGAACCAGACCAAATTGTATCCGTACCAGCTCTGTTCCGTTTGGTTAATTTCTCGTTTCTAGAATTGTTCTAAACCAATTTCAGTTCCATATTTTTTTTAAAACTCGGTTCTGAGTTGACTAATGAGCTTCTGTTCTTTGTTTTTGGATTATATGTAAATATAAAATAATTTAGTATAAAAAAACAAGAGAAAAATAAAAATAAAAGAATGAAGAAAACCCTTTCCAAGCTCCATATCTTCCATGCCCTACTCTCACTATTCTCTAGAAACACATCTTTGCATGTTTTGTTTAGCCATATCATAATTCTAACAGAAAAGGTAAAGGATTAGTTGAAATGAACTTACAAGTTAACTGATGGTCATCTTTAATGTTATCAGTAGCAGGTGCAATGAAAGAGTTTGTCAGAGCATCGTCTAAGATCAGTGTCCAAGGCTCTTCTATATTCAAAAGCTGCAGGACATAAAGTAATCGTTTTAAACAAAGACTAATTGTAAAGTTAAGTTCTAAAGTGTGTCTCTTTCACGTTCATATCGTAAAGTTATGATTTGTGTATTTTGAAAATGGGATTTTGATCTTGGTATAGATGTAATTCTTGAACACGGGGTTACTATAAGATTCATACCTTGATGAGTCTTGCCCTGAAGTCAAGCCATCTGCTTCTTCTAACCTCATCCAGACTATCTCCAAAAGTGAACCCATGCACTCTCTCAAGACCTTCAATGTACGAAAACACACTTAATAAACGAGCCCAAGCACCATATACCAAGTTCAGATAGGCTCGCTAGCCTAAACAAGTCTACTATTTACATAAGTATAATAACTTTTATTTCATATAATAAAAATATATTACATGATAAAAATAATTATATATATATATATATATAATAGGATAAATAAATTAATAAAAGAGCCGAGCTCGAGCCTAGGCAAGATCGAGCTCGACTCGTTTACACCCCTACAGTCACGCAAACGCTCCAATCTGAAGTGCAACATATATTCTGAAAGGTCAAGTACCAACTAACGCCATGGAAAGTGTCATGAGAATAGAGGTCCAGAAAATAACAACAGCAGAAGGGAAAATGAGGCACGGAAATGAACTCACTTTCACTGATTTTGGTGACCAAACCTTCCACAGTTGTCACAAGACCTCCCAGTGTGCCACCTGCAAGCTCCAAATCGATCTCTGGGATTTTTACACTTGCAGTGTCTGACTGGTACACAACAAACCATTTCAACAGGAAGAGCACCAAGAGACGTGTTAAACATTCACGGAGAAATTAAGATCAGATGGGAAATTCTTATCATCAAAAAGAACTGAACAGAAACAGTCTGTCTACATATAATGTAACTAAGCAACACTACAAAATGACCTAATTGTACTTCAGTATCAATTTGAACAAAATAAGCAGGCACCTTATTATCATGAAAAAAGTGCTATCTACACTTACTCCCATTCTTTATACACTCAGTTTCTTCATTCCATATTTTATTATCATGACAACAAGAAGTTATCAACACTTGTTTTCTTTGAGAAATGAGTGTCTGGACATGATATATGACATAATCATTAGCTCACCTAATTCGTGTATGAAATGTCTTTTAACCTATACAAGTTTTTGTTACATGACCACAGAATTTCAATTATACTAAGAAGACGAGCATCAAATAAAAGCCCTATGAGTCTCTCCAACATGATCAATTGGTAACTGCTCTGGGGCATGTCAGCCTTTGTATTCCATAACCAATAGACTAGAATTGAGTAAATATCAATTTAGTGATTATTTCCAGCTTATAAGTCTACAAATAAAGCAAATTCTATGTTGAAGATTGACATTTCCTGCATCATGAACAAAAAGCAACTACGCTAACAGCAAGAAATGGTTATAAAAACACACCCATGCACTTAAATATAAACAAAATAAGCGAGACAGATTGTTTTGCACATATATCAGAAGATAGTGCCAAAGCAGAAGGGCCTGGAAATTTCTAACTCCTACATCTTAACAGATCCACACAGAGCAGACAGAAAAGTTCCATCAATCAACAACATGAATATAAGCATATACATACCTTAATCACATCGCGGCTTAAATCTTCAACATTCTTCACCACTAGTGTCACTTTCTTTCCTTTTGCAGGTATTGCACCACCTGCCTTTAACTGCAAGGAATCGAGAACCAAGCAACTTAGAAGAACATGGAAGCGATGGCCTAAAAATCAGCACCCAAAGGATTGCTTACAAACCTCAGAATTTCTATAGCCACAAGCATCGCATGTGGATGCCATCACGATCACTTCTTGGAAGTAAGGAATCTCTGTCCATAGTCAAGCTAAACAAAACTTAAAGGGATACATTCTTACTAAACAAAACAGAGAAAATAAAGAATCATTTCCAATTATTGGAGATGTGTGAAGTTTCTCATATATCTATGTAGTGAAAATATGGGCAACCAGCAACAAGAAAATGCATAAGTTATATCCCATATATGCACTGATTTGAGTCCATTTCTAAGGTCAAGTGTAGAAAATTATTTTTCCACAATATTGGTAGGTTCCAAGGGACCAGGTGACAAATTCTCAGCTGAGATAAATATGGCAGAGCACGTATGGCATCATGAAGGTTAATCATGGTTCCTTCTTTACAGCTTGGTAGCTGGTTAGTGAACAATCTCAATAATCAGGAAGGACAAATTGGTCCTATAGAGAAAGGCTATTTGTATAATAAGGAACTTACTTTGGTGTCCTTTCTATTTTAGGTAACCAACTTTTGTCCAAGAAAAAATAATTAAACTTCAAATTGAATTTGATAAAAACCTCCAAACCTAAATTTTTTTCGATTAAGGTAACTTGTAGTAACTATATTCAGTTTAAAGTAAACTAGTAAAAAAATCTAACTTTGACCAAGTTCAACTTTTTCCATCTTCTCAGTAGCTTTGACAATGTTGACTTTTCTGATGTGGCTGACGTGGCTCCTGGAAACCAATTAACTTGGATGATTGCCTTAAATCAAAACGTTAGAAAAATTGATGGTTTTTTCTGGCCTAGAAAATGTTTGTTACCCAAAATAGACATTTGACTAAAGTTGGTCACCTTTTAAGGCTATTTGCCTTTAAGCACCACAAGACAAAGGGAATAAGAGAGGATACTGGTCACAAACATCCGAGTCTCACACCGAACAGCACAAGCACCACATGTTGATGGGAAAGTCATCACCAGCTCAGATGATATATATTTATATATTCTTTAATTAAAATAAGTGAATGTAGATTATCACATGGAGAAGATCATCGTACCTCTTCTGGTGCGGAATAGCGAAACAGGGTTTCTGCAAATTCTGCACTATTACCCTGAGCAATAGCTCGCCTCCCAGCAACTGCTCCAACTGATCCATGGGATTCAGACGTTTGATTCCTTGAGGATGCATCGTTTCCTTGTTCTCTCGTTTGTGACTGGTCAACAAGATATCCGAGTGAAGATTGTTGCTCGGGAGTTCGCTCGTAGAAATCAATACTTAGCGATGGATCTGGGGATGGAGCATACCTATTACAAATCATGGTTGTCAATATCTTAACAATATGCAACACGTGTTGTGCACTTGGTACTAACACAGAATGATATAGCTGCTAAAGTGAAAAGGAATACAGCAAAAAGTGAAAGTTATGGGTTCTCTATAAAGCTGTTGCCAGCAGGATCGTCTAGTATGAAGGTAAAAGATGAAGTTCCTGTTGCACATGCTCTTAGTTTTGGTATGAACTCGTCTATAGCCTCGGCAGTTTGGGGATCAACTTTCTGAAAAGGTCCAAAAATACTAAAAATTAGGTTATGAGAACAGTGAACAATGAAAATATAAATAAGAGAGTGACAATCATATGCTTTCAATAGACAAACCTTTCTTTCTTCTTGAAGTGCTAGTAATTCATCTGCAGCTCGGACCAGAATTCCTTCCACCTTAAACATATACACGACATGCCAGCAATGTCAACAGAATTGACATTTTGTAACAGAAAAAGTCACAAGTAGTCAAATCGGAAAAGATATTACCGTTGTTAGAGATCCACGTTGCGACTCTGGAGGTATCTCAAAATCCAGTTGAGGTATCTACATATACAGGGAAGAACGGTCAATCAGGTTCAGCATGCTTACGAAGAAATAAACTGCAGTAAAGCCTACTACATCGTTCTGGGATGTTACACAATAGACACATCATTAACATACCTATGTGAAGTAACATGTTCAACTTTCTTCCGCATTAAAAAGCTATACTCAAGTATATGATGAAAAAACTAAAAAGATCATTCGGCATTGTGTCATATGGAATATGCATGTGATTGGCTGATAAATTTGCTTAATGCAAAACATAGAAGTTGAAAGGAAACAACTGTACCCAGAGTTCTAGTAAGTGGTCAAGTGACCTTCTAGCACTTAACCTACGCAGTGATTAAACAGATGAATAAGTGGAACCATAGCCGGTTCATATCAATAAAATGATAACAAAAATAATGAAATGAAATTTTGATATGGTATCACACATACATTTGCAGTTATGTCTATTTACACTAGTTTAAAAAGCTTTATTGATTTTTGCATAAAGATTTGAAACACTCAGCTAAAAAAATTTGTTACTAATCAAAGTGGTAGATAATGCTTAATTTCTAAGGGACCAATTAAGTGACCTTAACTAATCAAAGCAGTGTGTAATGCTCAACATCTAGGTGGTTGCTTAAGCAGAAACATTTAGAATATTAATTGTAAACGTATCATTTGTAAATAACCCAGGATTTATCTTGTTATATTCCTTAAGATAATGTGTCCTGCAATCCTGCATGGCTGCATGCTTAATTAAAAACATAGCGGGAGGCAAGTAGGCAACACGCATGACGCAGCAGGGGCATGCACCTTCGTACTGAAGAAAAAATGATGAGAAGTATCGTGTTTAATCTCAGAAGCTTCATTTCATAAAAATGATAAATCTCATCAATGAATAACAAATACGGGATACATGATTTTGATAAGCCATTGTCACAAGGGGAGATTAAAGTTACAAACCTTAATTGTCGCAGTTTCTGATTTCACCACTTGCCGATCAAGCATCTGCATTAAAAAAATGTGTCTTTAAATAAAATGAAATGAAAACACGAGATTTTTTATGATTACTTAAGTTGGAAGTACAATTGTTGGTGTTCATCCTTGCAAGAAACTCAAGAAAAGAAATGGCTCACACATGGGTAATTTTGACATAATTTCAAACAGAACGTCACAAACATCATATACTTCACTACATACATCCTAGACTAAAGGTCAACATTTGACTTGAATGGCCTGTTGACAAGAACAGTTCTTAATGACTAACATGCCTCTATTAGACGTCTTTAACAAAACAAAACAACGAGCATGCAATCTATTATGGCCAATAACATAATGCATTCTGGTATGAAGTTCAGTTAAATATAAGTGAACTTAATTGTTGGACAAAGTATAAGTATGAGATTTTACGATATACATAACCAATATACAGGTCCTATCACAAGCCCTTAACAGTCTGCTATATTCAATTTCTTTAAGAAACCCAATTCTTAAATCACTTCATTATTCTTCCATTAGTTGTGTGGTAACAATAGCTCAAAAACCTTATACAAAGAAACCTAAAACCCTGAAAGTGGAATATATCATTTGTGGTGTAAATGAAACTTTTTACCTCTGGTTCAACCAAATATCACAAACCAGCAATTCTGCTAAACCTAATAAAATGAATAGGCTTTGTTTTATTGGACAACAACCTTTTGATCACCTGATGAGACTTCCAAGCGATAGCAAGAACCTCTGGGTTGTATTTCACCAGCAAACTGCACCTCATTATTCCTTCATAATAACAAGAAGCTTAATAAGAGATTTCAACTAAACATGCACCAGCAACAAAAATATATAGCAGACTTCATTCGAATTCAATAGAATTGGAATTTAAATTTCATTCCTTTGCATGTTTGGTTGGCTAAGAGAAGAAATTGGAATTAATTCCAACCAAATCCTTCGATGATTCAGAATTCCCTCAAAATTTCCAAGGAATGTTTGCGGTTTTTTGTTTTTTTTAAAACACTTTTTTAAGATATTTGAGTTTTGATCTTTGTTTAATATTTTGTTAATTTTAAGGCGTAATTTTGTCATATTTTTACATTCCAATTCCATTAACAAATGTATCAACCAAACACATTATTAGTTTTCAAAAATATCCTTTAATTTCAGATTCAAATTCTAATTCCTAAACATTCCTCAAACCAAAAGCCCTAAGCTCCACCAATAAATCTAATATTAACACACCTCTCGCCACAATGAGGACACTCAAAGGCTGACAACAAAATCTGCAAACCAAATATTCAACCACCATTATTCTAAACCGAAATTTGTACAATTGGAGTATAATTTATTTATGACATTTTAGAATAAAAGTTGTGAATAAACTGAATGCCTAACGATTTACCTTTCTAAAATGCGGAATCAACGTCAACAAAAACCTCGTCGTCCCCTGTCACTCAATTCAACACAATTCCGTATCAAAATCAAACAATTTCCAGTGAATCATTCATCATTTCAACTATTTTTTATCGATTTCATGTTTCCTAACTTACATTTTCACCGCATCGCATACAGAGGCTCTCAACCTGGTACACCGGCGCGTCGTCGTCATCGGTGGAAACAGCTTCAACAACAGACCTAACGTCCATTACTGATGGATTTTGTGATGTCTCCGTACAGAATCTGTTATCGATTGATTTTGCTATTTGATCAAAATACTTCACAGGAAAAGAAGAGTTTGTGATGATCGTGATTTTAAAACGAAGGTCGGTGGACTCTAGAACAAGCAGGAAGGTCGCGGAATGTTTGTTACAAAATGAACTGCCCCTGTATTTTATCCAAATTTACGAACCGACCACCATTATTTTGAGTTTTAACACTTTGGACCAAAAGTTGCAAAATCTATACTATATAATAAACTAGTAGTTTTACCGACCGAGCGTTATGGCGTCTTCGAAACGTAGCCTAACTTGAATTCTCGCGTCACGCGACATTTAAAAAAAAAACATGTGAGGTTATGACTACTCGTTTTAACCCTGAAAGAAAATATAACAAAAAACAAAAGAAAAAACCGAAGAAAAAAAATGTTTTGTTATTGACACTAACGTACCTAAGTACATAAAAGTAACTTATGAATTTGAGACATATCGGTTTTGGAGATCGAAACATAGATAAAAAAATGTCACCCACATATTCACTACGTATTAATTACCAAAAGTGTTTTACTCACAAAATCCCACTATTCATCAATGTACAAGTTTTCAATGCACTATGTATAACTTTTCAATGCAATAAAAAAAATTATTTGTTTTTACTATTATAATAACAATTATTATTTACTTATAATAATAATTATTATTTAGTTTGTAAACGATAATTTTTTTTCACGATTCCGTTTTTCTATTACTTTATTTTATAAGTTTTCAATTGCGTTAATTTCTTACGCGATTTAACAGACACAATTAGAAATTATATAATTATTTAAATAGTATTGGGGGAATAGTATCCCACCAATAAGGGGGTGACAAGTGCCAATTTAATTTTTTTTTTTATTTTTATTTTCTATTTCACCTCTCATACTATATATATTATACGCTTTTAACCCGTTTATTTTTCTAATAATTTCGTTTTTCCGTAATTACTTCCGTTCATTAGTTGATATTAAAAAACGGAATGCGCGGTTTTTTTTAGTTTTTTTTCAACGTACTAGTATAAATTTTATTAAAACGGAGATGTATTCAAAATCGAGTACTTTTTTTTCTATCGTATGCTATAGCAAGTATGCGTTTCGACGTAAGTTCATCCCTACAAACCAGCCAAACCGGGTAAAAATCAGACTCCCGCCGCATAGCGCGGGTAAAAAAACTAGTATCATTTAAAAACTATGTTTGTTATTATAGTTAATTAAAATATTTAAGTTAACGTAAAATGTAATATATTATACATATTATTTTCAAAATATTTATATTATTTTAATATATTTTTTTTAACTTTTCTTTCGATTAATCTTATATACTTCTTGATAAATTTTAACGAAAGTGTACTTCAAATATCGTAAAATGAAAATATTAACCATAAAATATTATTGTTTGTAAATTAAAAATGGATTATAATATAAGCAATTCATTCTTGATGCTTATCATTACATTTGTTCCACGTGTACAAGTACTAATCAGTGTCAAGGCCATTTTTGTACGGAAGAAAGAAAAAAAAAGAAAAACCATTCCAAGGAAAGGCAGTAGCTTAAACCACCTCTAGTCAACCAATTCAACCAAATTGTAGTTTATGTTTTATAAGCAAATAATTGTTATTTATGCATTAATTATTTCAAAAAAGATTGTAGTTAAGGGGTTTCCTTTAAAAGGATTAGTAATAAAGCTTTCTTAAGTCATATTTTCTGTCTTTCTTTTATTAAATACATTTTTATTTTTTTAATAATAATATATTTTTAAAGAAACTACTAATTATACTAATAAAACAAATTTATTTTAAATTATTTTTTATTATAAGAAACTTTAAAATCTAATTACATAGTTTATGTTTTCAATCAAATCTATACTATATAATAAATAAAGGTTTCTCATGCCACGTGTCGCATTTATATTCATACTCATCATTTTTTTCCCGCCTCTCTCTTATTAAATACACCTCTATCTTTTCAATAATAATATATTTTTAAAGAAACTACTAATTATACTAATAAAACATATTTATTTTAAATTATTTTTTATTATAAGAAACTTTGAAATCTAATTACCTAGCTTATGTTTTCAATCAAATAGTAAATGAAAATCAAATTGAATTGAATAGTAATTAATGTATTTTTGAAACCCAATTATACATTAATTTTTACATATTTTTTGTTTTTGTTTTCTATTGTTAGTATATGTAATACATTTTTCCACCTATAAGACATATATATATATATATAAAGATTTAAGAATTTATGTATTGATATTTTTTCACCCTGTATAGTACACATGTTCTAAGCTAGTATGTTTATATAGCAGAGAAATTGACACTAGGAAAATATTTTATGAAATGTAATTATGGAAAATGTGTAACATCCCATTTTTCTAGGTATAATATATGAAATATAAAGATTATGTGAACGGTTTTATTTTGAAAGCTTTATTAAATTACTAGGTTAGAAACCCCGTGTATTACACGGGTTGAATAAATGCAATGTTATATATTTAATAATAAAAATTTACATGTTACATATTTACGACATATTACAAAGTTTTTTAATACAAAATTTAGAAACGTTATATAGTTATCTTTTAAAAATGTTTTATAAAAAGAATGAACGAAATATTCAATTTATAAAAATGTTTTATGAACAAACTTATTTTTTTAAATAAAAAATATTTTATAAAAAGAATTATAGAAATCATTATTATTTAATAGGAGAGAGAAGCGAAAAACAAAAAAATACTAAAAAACAATTAAAGAAAAATATGTATAATTAATAGGAGAGAGAAACGGAAAAAAAATGATGATGATGTATAAGAGAGTGACAAGTGTCCCTCCAATACCTTTATTTATTATATAGTATAGATTTATTTTTATGGGTTAACTTAATCTTATTGTAGTTGGGAACTAAGTTAAATACATCAAGTTTGGGGTAAAATTTAGATACTTTCTACACACTAAAAACTTAATTAGAAAGTTGGTATTGGGGTGGGGGTGGGGGTGGGGGTGGGGGAGTTTGCCGCATTTCGTCTTAATTTGACCAAAGTGTAAGTGTGTGTTGTGTTGTGAAGTGTCGAGAGAGAAAGGAAGACAAAGAGGAAGATAGATTTCATGGGAATGAGGGGGTTGAAGTTCCTAATCTTCAATGAAAGTGTTCAACCCTTGATGCATGTTGGATAATTTTGGGGATTTCAGTCGGGTAAAACGTGGGATTAAGTCTTAATCTGGAATTTAATATGAAGAATAACATGTATTTGGTTAAATGTGCTTACTTGGAATGTTTATAACTAATGAAAATGGTTAAACTTGGTTTTAAAATCAAACATAACTTTCGAGAAATATGAGGTTTTTGATGCAATATGTTGAAATTGGGATTTTTATGATAAACTTATAGTAGATGGTTCAATGAGTGAAAGAATGACCCAAACCTTATTCATATATGCTGCATCAAGTCAAAATGATAGTAAGTACTTGAACCGAATGATATTTCATTTAATTGGAAACCAAACGGGTTAAATGGGTTATGGGTTTGGAAACATGGACTAAAGACATGATAGGAATGTTAACGAGTTGAGAATCATGCTTTAATAGTTTGATATGATGCAACTAATATAGGTTTGGCAAAATGACGTGATAAATTGATCATTATGAATGAAAGTGCGTTTATGGCATGACTTGCATTTAATGGTTTGTGTTGACTTTAGGAGGTCAACCATTTGGTGATAGGAGGCCAATAATTGAAGGGTCTTCAAGCAAAGGTAAATTCCACACAACCTTATTATCGGAGTATATTCGATTTATATAATTTCGTATGTAGTAAATCAAACCTTTTTAGGAAATCAACATGAATATTTACATATTATTTGTGTAAAATTGTGTTTGTGAAGTAAAATGGGTAAAGTACTATTGGTATAAACATCTAAAAAAGGGCATTTGATCAAGGATACAAGATTCGTAAGAGGGTTTGTGGTCTTAAGGATGGTGTTACACCTTGGGATGGTGAATATAGCAATGAAACTTATATAAGGGAAACCGGTCAAGCATCATGAGGGAATATGACTTATTAATTGTAATTACGGGAACCATATATTGTGGGGAAGAGTTCAAGCATGGAGGGATTGCCTGAGTTCATTAGATTATTTCATATAACGTGTGAAATCTGTTATACATGTATGTGTTCGTATATGGGATAAATTGCAGGTTCAGTGTATGGTATGACGGCCGTGATTTTTTTCACGGGTTATTTTTGAGTTCTGAATTTTGATGCTAGGGTATTGCATGTATAATCTCACTTAGATTATGCTAATAATGAATGTATGTGTGTCTAACTACAATTAAAGCTCCCGTAGACTCGGGACGAGTTCGAACATCAATCTTTTAAAGAAAATACTTATGTAAATGTGTCAAGCATACTTCATGTTAATATTCAAGGTTCTACAATGTTTTTGAAAGATAATGTTGTATGTAAATAGTTTCTAAACTTGACTTAAAATGAAAAAAAGTGAGATATAATTCCGCAAACTAAGTTTAAAATAACTATTAAACTAATTAGTTTTGGGCATTACAAAATGGCGACTGCTACATTGATATTTACCATGTTATCATATGCTGAATTAATTAGTCTTATTATACGTATGGTATATATCGCAATCTTACCAGCCAAATCCAACCTAATCTAGGGATAGGGCGGATCATGACAGAGGAGCATAAACCGTACTCAAAACTTGTATAAACAACTCTAAATCAATCATGTATGTGTAACCTCACTTTAGTTCTTGTTACCTTAGCTTTGGGACTCTTCTGTTGCATGCACACTAGATGCTAAAGGTGTGTGTTGACGCAAACCCCGACAGTATGAAGATTAGGCTTGGTATGTCAATATAATTTTCTCTGGTCAACCCACGGTGAGACAATTGAACTTCTTGGCTAATTTGATTGATTCTCTAATTGGACCTACAAAACAGAAACAACGTTAAGGAGTCACAGGGGAGGGGGATTCCCTGTAACAACCATCCGGCATGAGAATAAGTATACGTTATAGGAGAGGAAACTTAATGGAGAAGATGAAGTGCATGTGTGTTGTATTGGGTGAGAGCATGGGGGTGTTACCTCATTCGTCTGATATATATAGTATTTGGATTAGGGTTTTACCTTTGGTGATTGTGTGAGGGTTTTGGGACCCGTAGAGAGAGTCATGCGATTGTAATCATCGCTTCTTATCAGTGAGAATGACATCTTTGCCCATAGTCTGCCATGTGTCTCTAACATAATTTGTGGTCCCTTCCTTACAGTGGCGGATCCAGAAATATTTTATAGGGGGTTCACTGTTTTTAGATGATCCAATTTCATAGGGCCAGACATAAAAAATTTCGGTTTGGTTCGATTGTTCGGGTCGGGTAAAGTTCATCACATGATAAAATGGGCCCCTAATCTATTTTTTTTTATATTTTCTAATATATATCAGTCATTCATCTTGACCTTTTTTATTATTACTTTTACTGACATTTAACATATTTAATAAAATGGATTGAGTTTATTTTTACCAAAACAATTTTTACAGTAAATATTTTTATATTATTAAAGTTATTATGTAGTCATTTATATTTTAGAAGTCTCGATGTTTAGTTTGGATTTTTAACATATATTCAAATAACATTAAACATAAAACTAAAAATTAAAAATCATATACAGCTAATTTACTAAAACAATAACAAAAAATGTAAAACAAAAATAAAATTAATGAAGTTTGACTTTATCAATACCTCATCTACCTTCATCTACACTCTATACGACGCTAGGGTTAAGAGAAAAAAATAATAAAATATTAGGGTTGGTATTGGGTTTGTAAAATAAAGCTATAAAAAACCTTTAAAGCAATAAAGTATTCCTTAAATATAGACTTAACACTCTTATCACTCTAATTTTCTTCTTCCCTGCGCTCTCTTCAAATTTTCACAGAACTACCATTTTTTCTGGTTGAAAGAAAACTCCGATGATGACATTTTTACTCTAAATTCACATCTCAAAATTTGATCTTGATCAGTTTTTAACTTTTCTAAGGGGTTCACCATATACTTTTTTAAGGGATTCATCTCACTTTTTCTATATACCTTTTCTACTGCAATTTCGAAACGTAAATCCGCCCCAGGTTCCTCAACTGGGTCAGGTTGATACAACATTGAAGAATTTGGACCTTTACTCTTCAGCGTGCTTTTCCAATTTTACATGATTCCAAAATTGAAAAATACATGAAACACAACCATGTGTTACATTAAACATCGGTTATGTCTAAAAGTAACCTAGATACCATCGAATGTGACCTTTCCGACATTGTAAATTATTCGAACGAGAAGCTGAAATGATGGCACATGATTACATAACCGTAACATCCAAAAAAACTCGGATTGATTTTAAAAAAAATGCATTCAACAAAACCTTTATCTCAATTTCATATTCAAAACATTAGTCTAGACTCTCGATAAAGCAGAAGCCTTCAAAATAATATATATTAAGAAACTTGTTTGATATCTTAGGCTACAAAATCGTTAATTCCAAACGTATCAATTTACATCCTAATTTTTTGTATATTATTTTGGGAATACTTTTATTTTTTATAAATTAATGATAAACTCTCATTTAAATCATGATGGCATTATTCTAGTTTTTTTTTTCAATGAAAATTGGACAAAAAAGTCTAATATTCCCAAGTTTTGAAAACTTTATATTGTATCATATGTTATGGAGTGTTTCCTTTTCATAAGTAAAAGTTGAGCATCAATATCATCTAGAGTGATTTACCTCCTTGCCGGTGACCATGATTGACTATTAAATAGTACATAGAGACAAACTTGTAGTCTATATTAGGTGTGACAATTTTTGATACGATTCAAAACACAATACTGTTAAACTTTCTACAAGTGAAGGTATCAAACTTGAAGCCGTACACGAACACAAGGAGTTTGCTCAACACAAGAGCGGCACTTTTTATTAACTTGCATAAACGAAAATTACATTTAGAAGACTCCTACTCTATTCGTTTATATAGAACCACTAATTCTATTCCTACTCAAATTCTAAAACATCAATTTGAATTTTAAACAGACTCACTATAATTAATCGAACAAACATAAATAAATTCAAATACTAGATAATGATAATAATCATTATTATCCCTTGATCTCCTCCAAGCCACCCCATGAGATCTTGACCAAACCACCCTACTTTCCAAGTGTTGTTTACGTTTTACACTCCCTTTCAACACTTGCTTTCACCATACCCAAACCTTCACAAAACTTTACCAACTTGACTTTTGACAGGCCCTTCGTTAGCATGTCTGTTAATTGTTCTTCAGTGTCATGTACTTCAATACTATCTCTCCACTTAGTACCTTTTCCCTTATGAAATGATAATGCACTTCGATATGCTTGGTCCTAGCATGGAAGGTCGGGTTCTCAGCCAGACGTATGGAAGATATATTATCATTAAACATAATTATCTTACTCTCCATCTCTTGACCCATCTCGTTCAACAACTGCTTCAACCAGGTACACTCTTGTGGAGCTGCTTTATATTCAACTTCCGTAGTCGATAATGACATGGTGGACTGGCGTTTGCTGCACCATGACACAACCCCGGATCCAACTAAGAACACATATCCGGTAGTCGAACGTCGAGTATCCTTGTCTCGTGCATAATCAGCATCACAGTACCCCGTTAACTGAATTTTCGACTCCCTCTTAAACTTAACACCATAACTTGGATTTGGTTTTATGTACCTCAGTACCCTTTGTATAGCATCAAGGTGTGGCTTCCTGGGCTTTTGCATGAATCGGCTTAGGACTCCAGGAACATATGCTATGTCCGGTCTTGTAAATGTGAGGTATATGAGACTTCCAACTATCTGCCGGTACATTGTTACATCCGTAAGTTCTCTCCCTTCATTGACTCGTAATTCCAGATTCTCATCCAGTGGGGTTAGGGCTGGTTTGCAGCCTTCCGTTCCAAATTTGCTAAGCAAGTCAATGCAATACTTGCTCTGGTGTAATACCATACCTCTATCTTCATAGCTTATATCTAGTCCTAGGAAATATCTTAGCCTTCCAAGATCCTTCATTTGAATCTTACACATAGATTTTGCTTCAACTGTTCTGTTACCTCAACTCGATCACCAAGTATGATTAAATCGTCCACGTACACAAGGACTATAGCAACTTTCTTTTCCTTGATTCATACAAATAGACTTGAATCTGCCATAGTAGAAGTAAATCCATTATGTCCCAAGAATTCACCAATTTTTCCAAACCATGCCCTAGGAGACTAGTTTAGCCCGTACAAAGCCTTTTTAAGCTTGCATACGTAACTTGGATGATCTGGTTTTTCAAATCCCTCCGGTTGATCCATATAAATCACATGATCAATGTCTCCATAGAGGAATGCATCGCTCACATCCATTTGCCGCAAGGTCCAATCTTTACTCGCTGCAATTGCTAACAAAACACGGACTGATGTTAACTTTGCTACTAGGCTGAATGTTTCTTCATAGTCAAGTCCAAATTGTTGTGAGAACCCTCGGGCTACCAACCGGGCTTTATACCTCTCTATGGACCCGTCAGATCGTTTCTTCACCTTGTACACTCATTTACACGAGACTGAGTTTGTATCATTTACTTTAGGGACAAGTTCCCAGGTCTGGTTACGTATTAACGAGTCCATCTCTTCCTTCATGGCAACTCGCCATTTTCATTACTATATGCTTGCTTAAACGTTTCAGGTTCTGGTTCTTCTTTTTCTACTAGCATGGCAACGTTAGCATACCTTAGGTTTGGTTTCTTGGGTCTATCAGAACGTCTTACTAAAGCAGAACTAGTCGTGTTCCTGCTGTTTTCTTCTGTTTTCCATGGACTGTTCTGGGTTTGAATTCTGATACCTTCATCCGAGGAACTAACTTCATGCTCCTGGTCAGTCTCAGTTTCATCTAAGGTGAGACTAACTTGGTTATCAACTTTTTTCCTTTAGTACTTGAGAGTCATGCAAGATTTCATGGTTAGATGACCACCATGATGAGGCTTTATCAAAGATCACATTTCTTGACACAAAACACTTTCCGGTTATGGGGTCACAACACCGCCACCCTTTCTTCTCATTATCGTAGCCAACAAATATACACCGGATGGCTTTCTTTTCCATCTTATGCCTTTGATGCCCTGGTATGAATACATAGCATACACAGCCGAAGACTCGGAAATGACTAACATTTGGTTTTGCCTGGAACAGCCTTTCAAACGGTGAGGTATACTTCAGGTTCTGTTGTGGTATTAGATTGCTTACATACGCTGCAGTCTTCATTGCCTCTGCCCAAAATTTTTCGGGTAAATTCTTGCTGTGTATCATACACCCTGACCATTTAGTTAAGTGTATATTCTTCCTCTCTGATACTCCATTCTGCTGTGGAGTGTTGGAACATGTAAGTTGCCTTTTTATTCTGCAATTTCTCAAGTACTCATTGAATTCCATTGAGGTTTACTCGCCTCCATTATCAGACCGGAGACATTCTAGTACGCTTTTTGTCTCCCTTTCATCCTCGGATTTGAACTCCTTGAATTTACTTAACGCTTTAGACTTCTCTTTCATGAAATCAACCCATAGGTACCTGGAAAAGTCGTCAATAAATGTGATCATGTACCTTTTACCTGATATTGACTCTTGTTTAATAGGGCCGAATACATCCGTGTGTACAAGTTCAAGAGGTTTTGTGGATCGATGAGTAGATGGCTCAAATGGCAACTGATGCGCCTTGCCATACTGCACATACAATATCTCTTTGGACTTCCAGGTCAGGTAGCCCGCTTACCAGCTTCCTCTTGATCATGAATTTCAACTTATCATATCCAACATGACTAAGGCGTTGATGTCATAGGTCAATATTCTGAGTAGACCTTGTTCTTTCTACATATGTTGTACCAGCCGATATGACATATACGTCATTGTTTTTCATACCCCGCAGGACTGGGTTTGACTTGGTTTCAAACTCGCCAAACACCATAACTTCCTTTGGTCCAAACAGAACATACCGACCGTTTTTAGTCACTTGTGGTACAGATAATAGGTTTTTCTTCATTCCGGGTACTATCTAACACAAACCCTTGGTTCTTTTCCGGATGAAACCGGACTTCTCCAACATGTGCTATGTTGTGCTTTGAGTTATCTGCTATTACCACTACCTGACTGCCTTCATACTTCTTTGGATTGCTTAGTTCACTCTTCTCCCCTGTCATGTGATTAGAGAAACCTGAGTCTACTATCCAATCATCAAGGGTATTGCCATGTGCTTCTGTTGTGGCTGTCATTGTTAGGACTTCTTCTTCTTTTGCGTAGTAGGACTCGGCATCCTAAGGTTTCTCTTCTTGTGTATTGGCTGCGTTGCCTTCCTCGAGTCTCTTAGATGGGAAATCCTTTTCCATGTGGCCACGGACGCCACAATTGTACCACTTATATGGAAATTTCGTACCATGATCCCGATCTTTCTTTTCATTCGATCCACCTCTCTCATGGTCACGGTTGTTCTTTTGGTACTCCTGTTTCTTAGATCTGTCGTACTTTCCTTTCTGTCCCCATATGGTTTGTTTGATCGGAACTTACCTTTGCTTCGGTCTGCATAGAGGGCCGTATCTTCCTTCTTTATCGGATCGGATATTGAAACCCCCACCATCTGTTTGGCTAGAGACTCCTGGGCTGCAAGAAGGTTTTTGAACTCAACTAGTGTTGGTTGGTTTGGCCACCCTTATATAGCAACCACATAGCTATGATATTCTTGCCTAAGACCGTGGATAATAATCCGCTTTACTCTGGCGTCACCGATCCGGGCCTGTTGGTCCAGATCACCAATCTCCCTGCATAGTGTCTTGACTCTATGAAAGTACCGCGAATGTGTTAGTTTGTTCTGACTTACAGATGACAATTCATTCTCCAAGAGTTGGAGTTTGGCATCATTCTTCTTTGAAAATAATGATGCAAGTGCAGTCCATGCTTCTTGGGGTGTTGCAAGATCTCGAATATATTCGAGTAGCTCTTCATCATTGGTTGTCTTCAACACGAACATGGCTTTTCATGCCTTCACCATCCACTTGTGAATCGCCCCATTAGTATCAATCCTTGGCTCTTCCGTGCTGTCACCGTTGACTACCTCCCATAGATCTTGCCCTTGTAGGTACAAAACCATACATGTAGACCAGGAATTGTAGTTCGTATTATTCAGCTTCTTCATGCCGCCAACAGCTTGAAAATCCGCCATGACTAATGGGTTAGGCTCTGATACCACTTGTTAAACTTTCTACAAGTGAAGGTATCAACCTTGAAGCCGTACACGAACACAAGGAGTTTGCTCAACACAAGAGCGACACTTTTTATTAACTTGCAGAAACGAAAATTACATTTAGAAGACTCCTACTCTACTGGTTTATATAGAACCACTAATTCTATTCCTACTCAAATTCTAAAACATCAATTTGAATTTAAACAGACTCACTAGAATTAATCGAACAAACATAAATAAATTCAAATACTAGATAATGATAATAATCAAATTATTATCCCTTGATCTCCTCCAAGCCACCCCATGAGATCTTGACCAAACCACCCTACTTTCCAAGTATTGTTTACGTTTACAAGTAGATGTTTAATATAATTAAGTAGCTTCATAATATATTTAACAATTAATTGGTAGATGAACATCATATATAGTATTGCTCAATGTTACTTTTGTTAAGCTTCTTAGAGAAGAAGTTTTTCATAAAATCAACAAAAGCTATCCTTGTATATCTTGCTGGCCTCTCAGGAGTAACGAGGCTTAGTGCGGGTCCTATCTCCTTATCCAAATTCGGGTTTACGAATGTGGCAATGGATATCCTTTCTTTCTCTGAGTTCACAACTGCTCGATGCTCAATGCTTTTATATTCTCCATTGGATACAATCTGAAAGTGAATAAGATGTTCTTTTTATAGAATAATGAAAACTCCATTCGGCATTATGTATGTATGTATTATTATAATAAACCCTAACTAATAACCACATCTTATAATGTTAATCTCAAACGATTATTAAGGAAATAAAAACTTACCTGTATGACATCGCCGATATTAACAATGAAAGCATTGGGATGAGGTATAACCGGGATCCAAATGCCATCTTTCTTTATTTGGAGACCTTCTACTTGATCCACTTGAAGAAGGAAAGTGATCCCGCTGCCGTCTGCGTGAGGGGTGAAGCCGATGACTTGTTCAGGTTGTGGACATGGCGGATAGTAGTTCATCCTAATCGCATGGAGCCCGTCAGAGAACAATACTTTCATCTCTTCTTCCTTCATCTTCAAAGCTTTTGACATGAACACTAGAGTTTTTAAAGCTAGCTTCTCAATTTCTATCGAGTATTCTTCAATGGCATCTCTGTATTAGTTATAAGATTAAGATCTTTAGTATGAACTCTAAATTCTGTGTAAGGTGTTAGTTTATATTTTAGGGGGACTTTGTTTGTGATTTTGAGTTTGTTTATCAATTATGAAGAACGAAAATCAATGCATGAACTCACACACAAACACAATAGACTTAGAAGCTAGATATATTTTTTGTTGGAATTATTTGTTAATACATCAATTTTTGTAGCTTGTTTATTTGTTTAATATGTAGAATAATAATAAAATTTAGTTTGTATTTGCAATACAAGCCTTCTCGTGTATTGTGCCCATGTGATACATAGAACAACTATATATAAATAGTAAACAATTATCAGTCAATTAATTCTAAATAAATAAAATATAGGTGGTGTAATATAAAGACAGAGATAGAGACGAAGAATAGATGTGTGAATGGTCCTTTAAGAAATGGGTGTTGGTAATTCTAGACACGATTATAAAATCGTATCTCGTACTCATCAAGTACCAGTTAGTCCTATACGTGATTATAAAATCGTATCTCTCGTATCCATCAAGCACCAGTCATCTAATATCTATCGGGTATGCGGGTATATCCGTTTTTGATCTTATGTGATTAAAAAAAAATACTCGTTTGGATGTTTCTTACACGAAACCCGATTTTAAGTTCATCACAACAACCGACTTCTAATAATTTTATCGGGTATGCGAGTATCATGTATACTTAGCTACACTTTTATAACTATAACTTTAACAGTTTCAAGTTTCTAACAACTTTAACGTATCATTTATTATATATTCTTTAAATTATACAGTAGATTAATATATTTGGGTAGACAAACTCGGGTAATCGGATGGGTATCACTTAATCCCATATCCATCTCAAACATATGAAAATTTCTAAAGCTAATCACATACCTAGTCTCATACGCAAATACCTGTCCGAAAGGTTTCATGTTTTTTTTCATCCCTAAGAGAGAAGGAGACAAGGAAATAACCTGAACGAGCAAGGTAGTTTAGGTAACAAGTGGGGCTTTCGAAGATAAGAAGGGAGTGTGATGATGATGCTAAACATATCAGACCAGTCAAGCTTCTGCTTCTCTGAAACAACAAAAGCTTGTCCATACCCTTCAACATCTCCCGGCATTTGCCCATACTTTTTCTTCTCGTCTAATGGCAACTTAAAGAACTCTTTTGCTTCTTCCTTTACTTTATCCAATAATGAACAACTCACCTCATGATTTATCAACTGTAACAATCAATTAGTAAATAAATTTTTCTTCAAATGTCTTAGTATGTGTACCATACCATGCACGTACCTGAAAGAAGCCCCAGTCTCGACAAGCAAGGTGTAGTTTTTCGACTTCTGATTGAACCGAATCTTCAGACAATAAGCGCTCCATATCAATGATAGGTACTTGATCGCGCTTTGAGGACAACATGGATGATATGATCGGAGAGTCTTGATTGGGGCGAATATACCGAGGTGGAACCCTCGTGAGTGGTTCCTTAGCGAGTTCTTGTACATTTGGAACCGGAAGTGAAACTCCAAGAATTGTTCCCTTTGATTCCATGCTTTCATTTTACATATGAGGTTATACCTATTTTATATCAACCTTGTTGAATGTTGATGACTTTTAATTAATATTGGTTATTATTATCTTTTAATACTTTCTTATGGTGATCAGTGATGCTTTGTTAATATTTAAATATTGCCTACACCATAAATATTATATTATTGTAACTTGGCTCCTAGCAGTGACGGACCCAGGAAATTTTTCTATGGGGTCGGTTGTCTATCGTTAAATATTAAATTTTTTTAGTCCGGTTCAGGTCGGGTCACTTAGTACACACATTGTCACTAATTACAATTAGCAAATAACACATATGACATAGCATTATAGCAAAATAATATAATAAGCAAAATTCAAAACTTAGAAAAAAATTAAGAAAAAAGTTCCTTGAAATCGTGAGGAGGCAGTGGCGTAAGGTTGTGAACAGTGAATCGACTAGCTGTGCGAGAATCGTAAATTCGTGATTAGTGAATAGGCCTGAAATCATGATAAGGTATGGCGAGAATCGTGGGGGTCGACTGCCTACCAAAAGGTAGGTCCGCCAATGGCTCCTAGCGTCTTGCTAACGTGACCTTTTGATCGAATATTCTGCCGTCCGAAAATGTAAGTCTTCAAAAAGACAAAAGTGTCCATCAATTTTAAGTCATTTAAAATTAATTAGTTTTGTGTCTCATTTGGGCCTATCGTAATTATATGACAAAATAAAAACTATGACATGACAAGCTAGTGTTAGGTTAATTATTAACTTCACATGTTAATGCTTCTAGTTTGACATGATAAGATAAGAATATTATCTTTTAAGTATTTTAGTAGGATTAAAATAGCTTTTGTTTTCTATTTAATGGGTTTGATTACAAATTTTAAGAGAATGCAGAATTCAATAGAAAGTGAATAATTCCTATTGTTCCATCTATCGCAACTCTTCTGGTTAGTCTTGTTCATACGATTGTGTTTGTGTGTGGTGAAGAGATCTGGGCCAACAATTACAAGTCTACAAGTTGATGTGTCGTTTTTATAATTAGGTAAATGAAACAAAACTAATTAATTAGTACATTGAATTAATAAAACAAGGCATAATTAAAAGTTGATATTTAGTGAAATTTAAACATTTTCTTTTATAATTATTACTTCCCTTACATTTAAATTTACTTAAAGATAAACACCGTATGTGTGTGTAAAGTGTATTGGTGTATTGATAAATGTAATTACGGTTTACAAAGTAGAGGGTTTATATAGAACTCGTATTTACATAATCTACCTATAACTAACATTAATCACATTTGTGTCTAATATTCCCCCGCAAGCTAAGACCAGATAACGACCTGTAGCTTGGAACGTAGAAAAGTGAATCTGTGTGTTGAAAGGGGTTTTGTGAATATGTCTGTCGATCCTCAGTGGATATGAATTGTATGCGAAGTTTTCCTTGAGTAACGTTTTCTCTGACGAAGTAAAAATCAACTTCAATGTGCTTTCATCTGGCATGAAACACTGGATTGGCTGCTTGATAGGTTGCTCAAAGATTATCACACCAAAGAGTTGGAGTAGAGTTTGTGACCACTCCAAGTTTTGTCAGTAATACTTCCAACCATGTTAATTCAACCACTATGTCAGCAAGAGCTTTGTATTCAGATTCAGTAGATGACCGAGATACAGTTTTCTGTTGCGAGCAATCTAAGATATAAGATTAGAACCCATGTATATGGCAAATCCTCTGGTGGGTTGACGGTCATCTGGATAGCCAGCCAAGTCAGCATCAGAGAAAGCTTTAACAGGATGGGAACCCTGCTAGTGAGCAACCGTATATGCTTGAAGATGAGAGCCCGAATTGTGGCGAATGAGAAGACCATGATTAAGTGTTCCCTTTAGATACCGAATAATTCTTTTAACAATAGACCAATGATTTTTCGAAGGGGCATGCATGTACTGCCAGACTTTGTTTACAATATAGGTGATGTCAGGGCGTGACAGAGTGACATATTGTAGGGCTCCAACCAACTGACGAAGTTTCACATGATTAGTGAGCAGAGGACTATCCCCAAGAGAGAGAGAGGCTGTGAAACACTCATAGGTGAAGAAACATGTTTGCAGTCAGTGAAGCCGAAACGTTGTATAAGATCCGAGATATACTTCTTTCGTGAAAGAAGAATGTTTTTCCCTTAAGGAACCAGTTCAAGTCCGAGAAAGTAGTCAAGGGTGCCAAGGTCCTTGACAGCAAAAGCTTTGCTTAGCTGCTGAATAACTCGATTAACTGTCTTTGTGTCATTCCCTGTGATGATGATGTCATCCACATAAACAAGCATGTATATGATAGTTTTTCAATGTTTGTAAATGAATAAAGAAGGATATGTTTTGGAGCCATTGAAGCCCAAGTTGAGGAGGGCTTGAGTTAAGCATTGAAACCAGGCTCGCGATGCTTTTTTGAGACCACAAAGACACTTGTGGAGAAGACAAACGTGATCCGGATGTTTGGGATCGACAAATCCCTGTTGTTGTTTCAGGTAAACTGTTTCTGTGACATCCCCATGGAGAAAAGTATTTTGCACATCGAGTTGAAGAAGTGGCCATTGTTTAGCAACGACTAGAGAGAGAACCACTCGAATCGTAGTAGATTTGACAACTGGACTGAATGTTTCATTGAAGTCAACACCCGGTTGCTGGCGAAACCCCTTGGCAACCAGGCGGGCCTTGTATCGTGCAATAGCACCATGTTGACTTTTTTGATCCTTTAAAACCACTTACAATCAATGACATTAGTGTTTGGTACGAAAGGCACTAATGTCTATGTGCCATTTTTAACAAGAGCCGAAAATTCCTCGACCATGGCATGACGCCACTTCGGATGTTGGTTGGCAATGGTAAAGGAGGTGGATTCAACAGGAGTCAAGATTAGCAGAAGGACTGTATAGAACACAAGCTTTTGGATTTTGTCAAAGATTGGAAGGACGAGGAGGTGGTGGTTCAGGAACATTGGAGTTGGGAGAGGATGACGGATATGGATGGTCCGGAAAGGAGTGAGAGTTGTTAGATGGTGAACTGGTAGATTGTGGAGTAGATGGTGGGGTGGGAGGCAGAGAGTTGGAAGATGTGGTTGTGAAAGGTTGAGGTAGATGGAATGTGAAGTCTGAGAATGACGTGTAAGAGTTTGGAGTGGGTGGTGCAGGAGTTATAAAAGAGATTGGAGTTTGGAAGGGAAATATGTTTTCAAGGAAATGAACATGACGAGCAATGTAGATTCGATCTGTTTTGGGATTAAGGCATCTGTAGCCATGGTGTTTGGGACTTTAGCCAAGGAAGACGCATGGGGTGGATCGAAAATCCATTTTGTGTGGATTATACGAGCAAAGATAAGGAAAGCACCGGTAACCAAAGATACGGAGAAAAGAGCAGTCAGGTTGTTTACAGAAGAGAATTTGGATTGGAGATTTGTTAGAGGATGTCCGAGAGGGCATGCGATTGATTAGATACACAACAGTGCCGAACGCAAAATGCCATAAACGATTTGGAACGTGTGATTGTGCAAGAAGGGTGAGACCGGTTTCTATAACATGGCGATGGTGGCGTTCAACGAAGCCATTATGTTCTGATGTGTCACATGAGAGACGGTGAGTGATACCGAGTGAGATAAAAAAGTTGGTCAATTGTCTGAATTCCTTATGTGTGTGTAAAAGTGTATTGTTGTATTGATAAATGTAATTAGGGTTTACAAAGGAGAGGGTTTATATAGAACCCATATTTACATAATTTACCTCTAACTAACATTTATTACATTTGTGTCTAATACTTAATTTTTTTATAGAACTGATCATATGTAAACTTATATCTTTATATAAAAAAAATCAAAATCATCTTTATATAGAAACTATCATTCTTCTATTTCTATAAATTCTTTATTATTTTTTGTTCTTGGATTTGAGTACGTGTGTTTAAACATGTTCTTCATACTTCATGTATATTCCTCTCCAACACTGATATGTAAAGAATAATAGAATTTAGATGTTTTAGTGATAAAAACGTTTAAATTGGTACTCAAATGATGCCAATTTGAATGGTAGGTCTAATTAAATACATACTAAATGTCAAAAGAGAGGAAGAAGGAAAAATTTTGGAACGAAAAGTGAAGACAAGAGAGAAACTCAAGTTACATGGCTACCTCATGTGAATCACTTAGGCGTGTGACACTATTAATTTACATGCACAGGTATAGATACGTTCATCAAATAGACGTGCCAAGCTTAAGTTTTACGGAGAAAGTTTGAATATCAAGGTACATGGCTATTTCTAATGATACCTTTGATTTGTAGTTATTAGTATGACAAAAACGATCGTAAATCGGCCGCAAAACAAGTGGTCGCAAACTAATCGCAAAAAGGAGCCGGTCACCACTGCAAAAAATGGTCTCTAAGTTCGGTGGCAAAATAATCCCATTCGCAAATGAGATTACCCACGGATGTTTTTACGACTACAATTTTAGTCGCAAATGTGTAGTTTTCTAGTAGTGTCATAAATAAGAACACTTATATTTTTTTTTCTTTTCCCGATCAAACATCATTAAGATGTGAACTACTAAACTCCTTGGTGAGGACGATGGTGAGTTGGAGCTTTCTCTGCTAGCAACACCTTTCAATGATTAAATAGTATATGTAACCCGATTTTTGTTTAATAGTATAATCAGTGGATTGAAGATGCTACTCCTTGTTGGGGACCATGATCAATGATTAAATATTATAGAGAGACAAAATTGTAGTCTATTTTGGAGGTGATAATTTCTGACACAATCCAAAACATAATATAAATAGTTTTTTCAATAATGTATTACACTGTAGATGAACATCATATATGGTATTTATAACTAGTTTTTACCCCTCGCACTTCGCGGCGGGAGTCTGGTCGTTATTCGTTTGACTTGTTTGCGTGGATAAAATTTATATCGAATCGTAGACTCGTAATAGCGTACTATACAAAAAAAACACTCGAATTTGAATACAACTCCGTCTTAAATAAAATTTAAACCAGAACGTTGACAAAAAAATTTAAGAAAGTCGCGCATTCCGTTATTTAAAAAAACCTAACGAACGAAAGTTATCATAAAAAACGGTGTCATACCCATCGTTAATAAAATTTATACGAAAACGTAGGCGGTAGGTGCAACGGTAAAAATAATGTTAATAGAAAAGAAACAAAAAACTAAATAATAAAAAGGGAAAACAAATTAAAAAAATGACCGGTTCGGGTCTTCGAAAAACATAAGGCGAATACCGATACGGGTTCCGATAATACCATTATCGAGAATGATGTTGTTTGCCCATAATAGGTTCGGCTCGTCACGCTACCACAACTGTAACGGCACTCGCTATAGGCAACGACAAAAAAACTCAATTTTGAATACAACTCCGTTTTAAAAAAAATTACATCGAAACGTTGACAAAAAAATAAAACTACTAACAGCTGCGCACTCTGTATTTTGAAAAAAGTTAACGATCGAAAGTTATTAAAGAAAAACGAAATTAATAGAAAATAAAACGGGCTAAAAACATATATTATATATACAGTAAGGATTAAGAATAAAAATGTAAATTTTTTATTTTTTTTTAAATGAATGAATCAGAACTATTCATCGACACGGGCAATTAATAGTTAATAAAAGAAAAAAAAAGGCTTGTACCAATTGCTTTAAGTGTGGTACGTTACTATTCATTCACTTGATGAATGTTTGATTGTTAATGTTACTTTTGTTTTTACGTTTCGTAGAGAAGTTTTTCAAGAAATAAACACAAGTGATCCTTGTAAATCTTGTCGGTGTATTAGGAACAATTGTTGGAATTTATTTAATGATATGACCTTGTGACGATTTGATAAGTTAGTTTAATTTTTTATGTTGTGATAATTAACCTATAAGGGTGGAGGGGGTGGAACCCCTTGAACCCAAAAGTATCACAAAAATTATTTAATCAAAACATGTCATGTCGCCATGTCATTTTTACCCTAAACTACTATAAACACAAGGGGTGGAACATGATATGCATCAAATTATACATGTTTTACACGCATAATCATTCTCATATCCGATTGATTTTAGAGAAATTACATTAGAAAACATGCTTAATTGCATCCTATTTGATTTCTACATGTTATTTGACCTCCCGAGCGAAAAAGAACGAAAAGTCAACAATCTGTGGAAATCAGGAGCCAAGCATGGCCATGCTTCCTTAGGCACGACCATGCCTCCCTTAGAATCAAGTTGGAACATCCGGGAAGCTTCTAGTAGCTAGTCAGCTGTCACCAGAAGACAAGCACGACCGTGCCTCCCTGAACACGGTTGTGCTCCTAGTCAAACGTGCCTGCCAAAAGTTGCCCCAAGTACAAGAGATTCACACAGATGTACGAAGCATGATTTATTATAATGCACAATTTATTGGTAGAGGGACATCATATATAGTATTGCTCAATGTTACTTTTGCTATTATGTTCTCTAGAGAAGAAATTTTTCAAGAAATCCACAAAAGCTATCCTTGTAAATCTTGATGGTGTCTCATGAGTAACTAGGCTTAGCGCGGGCCCTATCTCCATACCCAAATTCGGGTTTATAAATGTGGCGATGGATATCCTTTCTTTCTCTGTGTTCACGATTGCTCGATGCTCAATGCTCAATGCTTTTATATTCTCCATTGGATACGATCTGAAAGTGAAGATGTTATTTTTATAGAATAATGAAAACCCCGTACAGTATTATATATTATTAATCAACGATTAAGGATTACGCTAAGGATAAAGATAATTACAATAAACCGTAACTAATATATTTTATAAAATAATTTTCAAATCGAACATACAACTACTTTTGATAAGATTATGAGACAATGTTTAGTTCAACGATGATTAAGGGAGGAAACTAACTTACTTGTATGACGTCACCGATATTAACAATGAAGGCATTGGGATGTGGTATAACCGGGATCCAAGTGTCATCTTTCTTTATTTGGAGGCCTTCAACTTGATCCACTTGAATAAGGAAAGTGATCCCGCTAGCGTCTGCATGAGGGGTAAAGCCGATGACTTGTTCGGGTTGTGGACATGGCGGATAGTAGTTCATCCTAATCGTTTGGAGTCCATCAGAGAACAATACTTTCATCTCTTCATCCTCCATCTTCAAAGCTTTTGCCATGAACATTAGGGTTTTTAAGGCTAGCTTCTCAACTTCTTTTGAGTATTCTTCTATGGCATCTCTGTGTTAATTATAAGATTAAGAACCTTAATATGATTTTGTAATGGGTAGAGGCCGCTCTACCTTGCCTGATTGCTTTTGTGAGACAATACCATGGTATGCGTTTCTTTCAGGGCATTTGAATTCGTTCAGTAAAGGTGGCATGTCCTTGTAATAATTTTGTTTTCAATCCTTGTTTTTTTTTTAATTTTATAAAATAAAATTAGTCAACAAAACTAGATGTTCTACTCATTTGAAGTCATAGGTTGACCTGGTAACCCAATTTTGCAACCCTTTTTTTATGGTACTTGAGTTTCAAGACATTGATTATAAGGGTGGTCTAACTATTTTATTTTTCATTAGATAAACTTATTATAATTATTAATTGGATCATGTAGTGTAACTTGGTAAAAAAAAGTTATTTTGAGGCAGAGGTATTTTTTGTCATTTTTAATTAATTGTATTCAATACATTCGTCTTTTTTCGCCTACCAAACAGCACAAAGTAATAATTCATTACATTCACATAGGGTAACCAAACAAGACTATAGTTTGGTAAATTTCTTTCACTTGTCCATTCTATTCCTTCGTACCAAACAAACCCTAATATAGATTAATAAAATCTAGTTTGTATTTACAATCCAAGTAAGCTTATAAAATACTAACTATAATATATAACACAAAAATATATAATGAAGCCATTTGGCACTGTATTTTTTTCTATATATTCTTGTCTATTGTGCCCATGTGATTCAAAGAACAATTATAAATACAAGAATCAACCAGTTCTAGATAAATAAAATATAGGTGATATCATATATATAGATGAAATAGTACAGATGAAGCTGGATCGGTATAGTTGAATGTTGATAATCTTATTCTAACACCTGATTTTAATACCTATAGGATACGTAGGTACTTGATATACCCATTTATATATCCATTTATGATCTTATTTGATTAAAATGTCTTGTTAAGATGTTTATTATTTGAAACCTATCATATCAACAAAACCACCTTCAAATATTAAATACTAAATTAAGTTTTTAATAATTTATGATTTTAATAATTTCAAGTGTCTAACAACAGGTAGACGAGTTCGGGTAATTGGGTGGGTACCACCTAATCATATACCCATCCCAAACTCGTGAAAATTTCTAAAACTAATCTCATAATACTCATCCCGAATATTTCTGGTCTTTTGTCCATAAGGAGATAACCTGAATGAGTGAGGTAGTTTAGGTAACAAGTGCGGCTTTCGCAGATCAGAAGGAAGTGTGACGATACCAAACATGTCAGACCAGTCAAGCTCCTGCTCTTCCGAGACAACAAAAGCTTGTCCAAATCCTTCAACATCTCCTAGCTTTTGCCCATACTTGTTTTTCTCGTCTAATGGCAACTTAAAGAATTCTTGTGTTTCTTTCTTTAGTTTATCCAGTAACGAACAACTCACCTCATGATTTATCAACTGTAATAGTCAGTTGGTAAATATTTTTTCTTCAAATGTCTTAGTACACATAATAAGGGTGTCAATCGTGTTTGGTTGACGGGTTGATCGATGTGTATCAGGTGGGCGAATTGAATCAATGACCGGACGTTGAATCGGTCTCCTTACCGGTCCACTAGTCGGACCGGTCGAACCGGATTTAAGAACCGGACGACATCATAAATATTATAAAAATAAATCAATTCAAACAACTATTAATCCTTCAAAAACCACTAACGTGTCAATTCCAATACTCTTAAATTAACAAATAGCTACGAAATATAAATCCAAGAGACTTAAAAGAGATAAAAAAAATAAAAAATAAAATAAAAAACTGGTCCGACCACCGGTCCAACCGGTCCGACTACTGATTTTCCGGTCCGACCGTCGGGTCGCAGCAGGACCGTTTCAACATATGTAACCGGACCGGTCAGACCACCGGTTCCCGGTCCGGGTTTCAAAACACTGGATTGAATTGTTCAACTTAAACACGACCTATATATTTAGGGAGATTCTAATGGGACACGGAATATTGCTAACTGGACACGCCGCCGCCCTATACGCTCTCGTATAGTTCAATACGAGGCGTATAGGGTTCAGTCTCTAACAACAGAATGTCACGTGTCATTCCCTGTCTAGCGGCTGGGTCTAATACGTGGCGTATTGCTCTATACGCAGCGTATGGGTCACGTGTTATATTTTTGCTTCAAAAGTTAGCAGATTTGGAATTTAAAAACCTCTATACGTGGCGTATTGATCTATACGCCACGTATAGGTTTTTTTATTTAATTATATTTTTTAATTTAATTTATATAACTTTGTTAATATAAGTTTGTTATCTTTTTTAATTTAATTTATATAACTTTGTAAATAAGTTTGTTATCTACTTTTTTTAAACATTTATTATAATTTATCATTACAACCAAACAAAATATTAAACATTACCACCATACAAATAACTAAAACATTATATACATTACATCAAAAAATTAAATATATACATCAAAATGTTTTTACATACATAACATAATAAACAAACTGAATAGAAATAAAAACAACAAAGCCTGCCCCGCCCCGCCCTCATCCTGACCCGCCCCACCCTTATCCTGCCCCACCCTCATCCTGCCCCGCCCTCATCCTGAATGGGGTCGCCCGGATAATGACGTGGTGGTGGTAGTGGTGGTGGCTCGATGCCGGCGGCTCGTGACAGATCCACGAGACGACCAACCGCCCACATCATCAGGTCCTCCATGCGGTCGCTATGATGAGCATGTCGCCGTGAGTCGGCAACAAATCCATCAAGCAATGCCTGGGTGGCCCTGTTCAGCCTAACAGACCGACGTGCGTGTCGGGGATGCTGTGGTGGCTGGTCGTGGATGGGCTCGACGTGCGGCTGCGGGACCCCTGTCCATGCATCGGCGGCAATGGCACCGGGACCCAAACCTGGTCCTAACCGTAGGCCGAGCCTCGGGAATCGGTGCATGATGCGCATGCCGCTAGCCGTGCGGCGGTCTAATCTGACAGGGGGAATGGGCGGTAACAACTCAGGCTCATGCGCATGCCATGGTGTAAGAGTACGCATGACCTGAGTGATAAAAGCGTCGCCATACAAAAGCCTGTGCCTCTGCCACATATAGGCAGAATCAAAATAACTCACGAGGCATGTGGATAGGGCACACCCCGTGCCTATAAGCAGATAGTAGAGAAAAAAGAGGTCTCTATCGGTGCACCACTCGCTGCTTTTCTGACGCGGTGCGATCCACGACGAGATAAGCCGGTGCAAATATTTATAGAGGGGGTCTCTAATCCCTGAAACCCTTGCCTTGGTACCTAACCAAGGGCTATCGGAAATCAAACCCCAAAAAACAAGGAGTTCCTCCTTGTCCACCTCCGTCACCGCCGCACTGTTAACTGGAAAAACCGTCTCGGGCTTGAAGCACAAGCCCGTCGCGACGGCCCACTGACGGAGGGTCAGACGGTACTGCTAGCCAAAAATACGAAAGGATACCTGATCCGGCTCCTCTACCGGCGCCTCCCCGGGAAGGGGCTCAAGCCCCTACTCTGAGTAGATGAATGTCGAAAGAAACTCGACGACCACCTCTCAGTAGGTCTCGGTGAATGAAAAATAAAAAAGGTGATCCCATGGCGTGTCCTCGCCTATGATGGCCTTGGCCCGCTATGCCTCCCGGACCTCCTAGAGAAGCTCCCAGTCCACCGCCGTCCCCGGCCCCAACCGCACCCCCCGTAGCTTCTGGCATCGGCCAAACCACTCCGAATCGGGCGGAAAATCTAAATACGGGTAGTGCGCGAGATCATCTAACTCCTCCATATGAATATCGTTCTCGTGATCCGCCATATCTGAAAATAATAATAAATTGTTTTTTCTTTTTAAAATTAATTATAATAAAAAATTGTTTTTTAATATAAATAATTTAAAATAATAATAATTTTTTTTAATATAAATAAATAATTTAAAATAATAATAAATTGTTTTTTTTAATTTTAAAAATAATAAATAATTGTTTTTTTAATATAAATAATTTAAAATTATAATAAATGGTTTTTTTTTTAATTTAAAAAAGTTTTTTTTTAAAAACCTATACGCCACGTATAGCCTTATACGTGGCGTATAGGGTGTTACCGGGTAACCAAACCATACGCAAGCAATCCAAGCCATACGCGGCAACCCCAGACCATACGCAGGTCAGTTACCGAGAAACTTTAGTCATACGCAACGTATAGCCCTATACATGGCGTATGGTTTCATCTTCTTCCTCAGATGAACTATACGCCACGTATAGGGCTATACGTTGCGTATAGTTCATCAATATCAGTTTATATAATGCTAATTCTACGCAATTTGAACGGGTAATAATCTAAATAAAAGCTATATTAGTGTAGATTACGTACCTTTACGAGTAGAATATAACTTTTTGGAGCCGATAATCAAGAATCTCCCTTGGCTTCGTATAAGGTTTTGTGTAAAAATGGGGGTGCGTTTGGCCCTGTATGATGGGAGTTCTAAGTATATCTTAGATCTATACGCTTCGTATAGTACAATACGTAGCGTATAGACCATGACCTTTGGAATTCTATATGGTGCGTATGGCTTTATATGCAGCGTATTAACTCAAAAATATCTGAAATTTGAAATTTTTCAGGGTTTCCATTCGTTACATAATAAAATTTTATTAACATAATTTATATTAAATTACATTATCCAACATTCGTTACATATTGTGTATAGTTCTGTGCATCAGTATCCATTATCTTCTTAAACCGTTCGATACGATCACTGTATATATTTTCCCATTCTGCTGCAACATCATTTCGGTGCAAAATCCAAAGAGCATTCGGCGAAAATCTCCGTCTAACTTGACGTGGATGAAATGAGCGTTGTTGACGTGAAAGAACGATACGATTTGATGTTGAGCGTGAACGTTAGGACCAAACCATAATGGAAAAAATGTTTGATTACCGGCGATGCTTAAAAGATGAATAATCACCCCAAATCTTTGAGCAATTAAGAGTCCTGTGTATGGCATCCACATCCAACGACTAACTGGTGCGGCTTTCACATCCTGTCAATCTATCGTGTGACGTAGCCTGTCATACTCTTGAAAGGCGACTCTGTCGAAAATAGTTCTCCACCATTCTTCTTTATTGTCCATCTCCTGTAGAAGCTGTTGTTGAATAAAAAACCACCGGTTTTCATTTAACCCTAAGCCCACAGCTACCGATTGAAAACCACAGTTACCGTTGGGATTTACATCCTGTATACATGAAATGTAGGGATGAAACAAAGATGGAATCGAATCCTTAAAACAATTTATATTGTTAACTGCATCTTTCCCCATCATCAATGGAAACCCATGACGGGCGTTATCATCTTGTGGTTACTTTCCTTTACCCGTCGTTGAACGACGGTTTTGAATGACTGAACTCGGTTGTCGAGAGTCCAGTGACGCAATATAGGAGCTATGTCTCGCAGGGTCACATATGCTTTGTTGGGATCCTGTGAATGAGCTGTTTCTCATGACATCTTGTTTCCTTTGTTGTTGCTTTTTCAAAGTTGGACGACCGCGAGTATCTTCTTGTACCACATGCGCTTTCTTGTTACTTTTGCTGAAAAAGACCACCCCTGCGATTCTCGAAAACATGCTTTTTTTGACGTGATCGGGTTGTGACATAATTTTGTTTCTCACTTGACCAACTACTTTATCCACGTCTACATTTTCATCTTCGACAAACGACGGTTTTAGATCAAGCTTCCTCAAGAAGACGTCCACCGCATATAGCGGGATTCTGCCACCTGTATTAAAACGAGATAGTCAGAACAATTTGAAATTAGAAAAAAATATTATAAATATTAAAAGGTTGACCTGGCCTGTAGTTTTGATATTTGCAAGACGACAAGCACACGGTAACCCACAACTACTGAAAAGTTGGCAACCACACGTTGCATTTTGTTTCTGTATAGTTGATAACTTATACCACTCGGTTTCAAAACCGGTTACCTAAAAAACGACCGAAGTCGTGAAAGCCGGTCGACGGCTTAACACGTCTGCGACCGTGTTCGCAGAACCCGCTTTGTGCCGTATAACGAACGTGAAATCCTAAAGAGTTTCCACCCATTTTGCGTGACGTGGATTTAGCTTTGCCTGGCCTTGGATGAACTTAAGTGCTTGGTGGTCCGAGTAGAGAATAAATTCACCGGGTAGAAGGTAGTGGCGCCAATATTCAAGACTCCGAACAACGGCATAAAACTCTTTATCATACGTGCTATACCGTCGTCTTGTGTCACTCAATTTTTCACTAAAGAAGGCAATGGGATGGTGTTGTTGGCTCAATACGACCCCAATTACCAACCCCGACGCGTCACATTCCACTTGAAAAACATGTTCGAAGTTTGGTAAGGCAAGAAAGGGTGCTTGGGTGACGGCGGTCTTGAGAGCATCAAAAGAGTGCTATGCGGCCGAGGACCAAATAAACTTACTACTTTTTAAGCATTCAGTAATAGAAGCCACAATAGTGCTAAAACTGTGAATAAAACGGCGGTAAAAAGAAGCGATCCCATGAAAACTTTGAACATCATGAAGCGATTGTGGTGTGGGCCACGTCGTGATGGCCGAAACTTTGGACTCATCCATGCGTATTCCGTTGCCCGACACCAAGTATCCCAAGAAAACAAGCTCCACTGTCAAGAAGTGGCACTTTTTTTCATTTGCGTATAGTTTTTATTCCCGGAGGACCGTGAAAACGTCCCGAAGGTGGCTGAAGTGTTGTGCCACATCTTTTCTAAATACCAAAATGTCATCGAAATAAATGACAACACAACGAACGATAAGAGGCCCAAATGTTATTGAAAGAATAATAGTTAAAATATGACCCAAAATCAGATTCTTGAAAAAAAAGATGATATTTTGATAGTTTGATCTCACATACAATTGAACTCCCAATAACATCCAACTAATTAAAACACAACCTATTAAGCTAAACGGGTTCAACTCATAACTGACCCGACCCGTTTATACTAAACCCAAACCCGTGAATTTCATGTTACCATATGTGTCCTATGTATAAACTTCAGAATCTAACAAACTCTAAAAGTTCTGTATATGCTATATATGTTATATTCATGATCCAGTAATTGATTTAATGCAAGTTATATACAGTCAAATTAAGGTCTTGTAGAATTTCAACATTTCAAAGCTTGTTAGATTCTAAAGTTTATATATAGGACACATATTATACTAAACCCAACCAACACCCCCCTCCCCCCCTGGGAATTTCGAATTAGGTTCGTGTCGTGTCAAAGATTCACACCCATACCCATACACATACCTCATATTGCGACCTTTGGTACTTGGCACATGATATTGTGGCCCCGGAAGAAGAAGCTTGTGTGCCCGTCACTATGAAATTAGGATCTGAAGATCCTATCCCAAATCTCTTCCCTCCCATAATACTCTCCCACAACTCAACATCACCCACTTGATGTTGAGCGGTGTCCTCCCGTACTTCTCTACCATTGCACTTTCGTACTCCTCCGACCAAAATCCAAATAATTTTCATCCATTACCATGGCCACCAAAAACATCACTCAATATTGTCAGCAAATCAAAAACATTGCTCATGGTTTAGCCGATGTTGACCACCCCATTTAAAAAAAATATCTCGTCCATCAAACACTTCGTGGTCTTTCTTATGAATAACAAACCCTTATCAATGTCATCACCCACCTAGAACCCTTTCCCACTTTCTCTAAAACTTGACTTATGCTTCTGAATAAATGAGGTTAACAAAAAATAAACCCTCCTCCCCTCATACCGCTCTCACAGCAACCAACCATTCATCCAACTCTCCTTACCCAGGTTATGGCAATAACACATACTCGAGTTGTAGTCGTGTTGGTCGTGGTCGATGGCAAAACACCCGCTATGGGCTTTGGAATCGTCACGATAACTCTCAGTTATCCCATCAAAACCCGACCACTTTCACCTACAACACTAATCACATAGGTTTCATTCAGTCGAACTGGTCTCAAACACAGCCTCCAGCCTGTCATGACTGGCCCGGTATTATCAGGCCCACTCTATCACTAAATCTCCATCTAATGGGTTACTTGGCTCATGTAAGGCCTCAAACCCGGGAGGCATCACTTGTTGGATTTACTCATTCACAAACAGTTCTTAAACTTTAATATCAAATAACTCAGCGGAAAAACTTTCATTTAAATATAACAGTAACATTGTCAAACATGCGGAAGCGTAAACATTGTCTAAACATAACATAAACGTAATAAAAACATAACGGGATGCCAGTCTTCAAGATTAGCCGGGTAACTCTTCATCGCTAGCCAAGCATCACCGTATATCATCATTACCTGCCCTTAACCTGAATGTGTATACTAAAAGTCAGCTACGCTGGTGAGTTCTAGCTTTACTTAAAACATTAACTTTAAACATTTTGCCAAAACATAACTTCATACTTCATTTAATAAAAACGTACGTAAATAATGTAATAACATAATATTAAACATGTGTCAACAATAAACCGAATCTGCGTCTTCTCGTAACCGTCAATTCCCTTCAAGTACGGTACTCGATTGAGCACACGTACCAACATAAACCATTCGTAACCTCTACCATTCGTAACTATTCGTAACCTCTACCATTCGTAACTATTCGTAACCATACATCACTACAAGAAAAGGACCCTGTGCCGACGGAGCCTATACCGACGACACTTGTCGTCGGGATAGGTCACCCTATACCGACGACATGTCGTCGGGATAGGCCAAACCCAAAATTTAATAGGGGAGACCCTATACCGACGACATGTCGTCGGCACAGGGTTGAGGCAGATGGAGGGAAAACATGGCGCCCAATGAAAAATTGGGGAAAACCTGTGCCGACGACATGTCGTCGGTATAGGTTAATTTCCATTTTCTTTTTGTTTTTCTTTTATTTGATAAATATTCGTCGGTCAAATTTTTTTTTTTTAAATTAAAAACAATTATGGGAAAACTCTATACCGACGACATGTCGTCGGTATAGAGTTTTTAACTTTATTAACTTGACAAACCTGTACCGACGACATGTCGTCGGGACAAAACCATATTGCGCCGACTTTCGAGCCTATACCGACGACATGTCGTCGGTATAGGTTAATTTCCATTTTCTTTTTGTTTTTCTTTTATTTGATAAATATTCGTCGGTCAAATTTTTTTTTTTTAAATTAAAAACAATTATGGGAAAACTCTATACCGACGACATGTCGTCGGTATAGACTTTTTAACTTTATTAACTGGACAAACCTGTACCGACGACATGTCGTCGGGACAAAACCATATTGCGCCGACTTTCGAGCCTATACCGACGACATGTCGTCGGTATAGGTTAATATCCATTTTCTTTTTGTTTTTCTTTTATTTGATAAATATTCGTCGGTCAAATTTTTTTTTTTTAAATTAAAAACAATTATGGGAAAACTCTATACCGACGACATGTCGTCGGTATAGACTTTTTAACTTTATTAAATTGACAAACCTGTACCGACGACATGTCGTCGGGACAAAACCATATTGCGCCGACTTTCGAGCCTATACCGACGACATGTCGTCGGTATAGGTCTCAGCGAGAATAAACCCAGAAACAGCTTCCTGCTTCCCATTTCCACGAAAAAAACCCCAAAACTCTCTCATCTTCTCTCTTTGGCGATTTCCCGTTTTTGGTGTGTTTTGTGGAGCAATCTTCACCAATCTCTCGGGTTTTGAGGTTAGTTAACATCTATGTTTCAATTTTGACCAAAAAATCAACATTTTTGGGTTTTTACTTAATTTCTTTGATTTTTGTTAGTGTTTGAAGCTTTGACCATTTTTTGAGGATTTCAAGCTATTCGAAGCTAATTTGCAAACTTGGTTAGTAATTTTTCTATAAATTAGGTTTAGATGTATGTTTGTATGTATATTGTTGTGTTTATTTGTATGTATGTATATATGGTTTAGATGAATGATTTTATAAATATTTATGAAATTTTATGATGAAATTAGGTTTAGATGTGAAATTAGGTTTAGATGAAATTTGGGAATTTGGGCATTTATATATGTATGTTTGTATATAATATGTATGTATATATGTGTATGTATGTTTGTATGTATGATTATGTAATTGTATGATTTGTATGTATATAATTGTTTATGTATTTATGTAATTGTGAATGTATGTATATATGTTTGTATATATATGTATGTTTGTATATAATATGTAGGTATATATTTGTGTATGTGTGTTTGTATGAATTTTGATTATGTTTATGTATGGAATTGTGTTTGTGTATGTAATTTGGGAATTTGGGCATTTATGTATGTTTGTATATAATATGTATGTATATATGTGTATGTGTGTTTGTATGTATTTTTATGTATGGAATTGTGATTATGTATGTAATTTGAGAATTTGGGCATTTATTTATGTATGTATATAATATGTATGTATATATGTGTATATGTGTTTGTATGTATTTTTATGTATGGAATTGTGTTTATGTATGTAATTTGAGAATTTGGGCATTTATTTATGTATGTATATAATATGTATGTATATATGTGTATGTGTGTTTGTATGTATTTTTATGTATGGAATTGTGTTTATGTATGTAATTTGAGAATTTGGGCATTTATTTATGTATGTTTGTATATAATATATATGTATATGTGTATGTATGTTTGTATGTATGTTTGTATGTATTTGTATGTATGTTTATGTAATTGTATGATTTGTGGATGTATGTATATATGTTTGTATGTATATGTAACTTTATTTAATTTTGTTGCAAGTTCGGAACTCATTACGGTTGACGAGGTGTGAATAACATCATATTTGTGTTTTATTGAATTTATTTAAGGTATGTATCCCGACTTTTATGCCTTTGTGTATTTAATTTTTAATTTCATTTAGGCTGTAAACGGCTCGTTTATCATAATTTTATAAATACTATTACTTATATATTAAAAAAATATATATTTTATAATTTTATAAAATAAATAAGAAAAAGGCTTACACCCGTAATGTCATTTATGTACGTCTTTGTTTATGTATGTCATGTCTCATATTGTGTACACTAGTATGTTTATTTAGGATAACCCTTTAGAATATACCCGTCCGAAATTTATCTGATAGAGATAAATTTTGGATTGTCCCCTTTGGGACTGCTTTTTGAATATTCTATCTTATTTAGGATATGTATACATTTTAACGGGTTGACATTTAAGAAAAAAATTGGTAGCTATTTCTCTTTACTCCTTCGAGGTTGCGGTTTATCTGCATACTTGAGGAGTTAAGGGGAAATGCTGCTGATTTATTCTTAAATAGTCAACTCGTTAAAATGTATACATATAAGATAGAATATTCAAAAAGTGGGTTAGGATCCACCGCCTTAGAGTACCGATCAAATCACATACATTAAATTATATAATTTATTACATGCATGTATATGTGTATGCTTATAACACAATAGATATGACACTAGATATGGAAATTGATAAAAGTTGGGTTACACTGGGAAATCGGAATTCTCCGGCTTTCTTAAGCGGTCTTCGCAACTTTATAGAGACGGCCAAGAACCATGTCGACGGTCGAGGTAGAGCGTTTTGCCCGTGTAGACGTTGTTGTAATGCGTGTCGACAGGATTTGAAGACGATATATGGCCACATACATGACCGTGGGTTTCTACAATCATATCAGAATTGGATTTATCATGGTGAACAACATCCTCGTGTGGCGGAGATAGCATCATTTTTTGCCCCAAGAACAACACCAACTCCTCCAATAACTATAACAACAAATAATGAGATGTTTGATGCCATAGATGATGTGATGGCAGAGCAAAATACAAACGAGGATAATATAGATGAAGATGGAACTGGTTTAGACCCAGAGTTTGATGCGTTGTTTGAGGAGCTAAATAAGGAGTTATACCCCGGTTGTAGTCAAATGTCTTCCCTAAACTTCATAGCCAAATTGATGCATATCAAAGTTATCAACAAATGGACGAATTGTTCGTTTGACCAACTGTAAATGGTTCGACACGAGAGGTAAAAGATTAATTAAGCAAAACAATACTATCATAATTGACATCGGCCGTGAATGGTATGTTGGCAAAGAATGGTATGATGATGTCCAATATATATTAGCCACACAGGCTAAACAAGTGTTCTATCTTCGAGACCCTTCTCGAACCACCGGTCAATGGAGGGTTGTTGAGGACGTTCACCATCGGAAGCTTTGGGATTATCCTAGTGTTGTTAATGATATAGATATATTGCACAACACTCAATCAAATGATTATACTTTGGTTGTCGACACCGGATGCGAAGGTGGTGAATCAAGTCCTATTGCCCCGATTCCCCATGCAGATAGTCAATCTATTACACGGGAAACTCAATCATTTTTTGGTAACTTGGTTGTCGACTTAGGCTACTTGCCAATGCGTACAACTTTAAATGAGGGTGGTGAATCAAGTCATGTTGCCCCGATTGATCTTGATGAAAGTTTTATTAACGATGATGTAGAAGATGAAGAAGATGCATACAATTCAGATGAGGAAGATGAAATAAATGATGAAGAAGAAGAAGATGATGATGTTGACACACGTTATTGTAGTGATGATTCTGATTGAATGTATGTTAATAGATGTCTTTATATTTGTCTATGTTAAAAATGTAGTATTAGTGTTTAATAGATGTCTTTATATTTGTCTATGTTAATTATTAATTATTTATGCTCACTAATTATTTTTGGTGTAGAAATTATGGCAACGATGGCGCAATCACACGGTGGTGATGGTGGAGACGATGGATATGGGGGTCCGTACAACTTAGAATCGGGTTGTGCGAGTGGTAAGTTACTTGTTAGTGTTTAATAGATGTCTTTATAATTGCCTAACTTTCATGTGTCAATATAGGTAGTGCCTCAAAAAAGAGGCGTTCTAAAGGAAAAAACCTCAAATTATATAAGAAATTTGAGGAAAATGGGAGGAAGCCTCTTGACATTGATGTTGAACTTCATGGCGGTGGCTACAAGTTCGTGGGTCCTAATGCAACTGATTTTATACGTGCTATCTCTTTGGAGGTTGAGAAGGTTATCCCGCCATATTATCCTAACTGGGCCAAGGTTCCAAATGAGAAGAAACAGGCAGTATATCCCACTCTATTAGTAAGTATAGATGTTTTATAATTACTTACAATTTCATAACTATTAGATTTTTTCTAATTACTTTCCACTTGTAGGATTATTTTAATCTGGACGCCTGGAGAAACACTGAAAAGTGGCAAGGCGTTCAACTCGGAATCACCGCCGAGTGTCAAAGGGCCTATAAAGACCGCAAGGGAGAGATGAAAGTTCATTTCGACGAGAATGGGGGATACGATGATGTGGAGGCGGCGAGGAGTAATCCACCACAAGATGTTGATCAAGAAACTTGGGATATTTTGATTAATCAGCTGTTTTTAAGTGCGGGCTATAAAAACCGCTCGGAGAAGAACAAACAAAACCGAGCAAAACAACGCTACCCAAGTTTCCATGGCAGCAAATCATACGCCCAACGCCGACACATGGAGGTATGAAATACAGTTGTTATTATTATACAAACATGCTTATTAATTTTTAGTGATATTATTTTTGTTTTTCACAGGGGACCGGCCCTATTGACGTGTTCAGATCGACCCATTATAAAGAAGGGACGGGCTGGGCCAATGATTTTGCATCAACAGATTATGTAAGTGAAATTTTTTTTTGTTAAAACATCCAAGTTTGATTTTAACGGGTCAAAATGACCCAAACACAATTTAATAGACTTAAAACAAAATACTTTAACTTAAACGGGTCAAAATGACCCAAACACACTTTAATATACTTGGAACATCCAACTGTAACTTTAAACGGGTCAAAATGACACAAACACACTTTAATAGACTTAGTACATCCAACTCGAGGCCAATTGTTGAATATATGTTTGCTAGTATTATTAGTATTTGTTGTGAGGCCAATTGTTGAATATGTTTGCTAGTATTATTAGTATTTGTTGTTATTAGTGTTGGTTGATTGGAATTTGTGAATTTGGGTCGTCTATTACTTATAGTTTAAAAGGTTGGTTATCCATTTTACAGCAGTTATGCTGTCGAATTTTAGTAAAATAGTCAACTGATTGTTTATTACATTGTTTAATGCAGGACCGAATACAAGAGGAGTATACAATATCATCTGCTGAGTCTGGTGGTGACACATCCACTATTGATGAGTTTGCATGCATGGAGCGTGCCTTAGGTCATCGGCGTGGCCATATCCGGGGTGTTGGTCGTGTGGTGAGTAATCCCACACCGGATGTGTTCGGTACTCCCCCTCCACAACCACATTGGCAAGACGTTGATCAACGTGTGGCTAGTCTTCAACAACAATTCCAAGAACAACAACAACGCGAAGCCCAACGAGAGGAAGAACAACGATTGCAAAATCAACAACTAGAGGAAGAACGTCGTGTGCATAATCAACAAATGCTTGAAATGCAACGACAAATGGATCAAATGCGTCAAATGTGGGAGCGCCGAACTAGTAGCGATGATAACTAGCTTGGAGTTGTTGAGCCTTTGTAGTTGGTGTGGTGTTGTCTTGAACAATTTACATATTTTTGTGTTTTGAATGTTTGATTTGTCGGACAAGTTTGTGGGTCGAACAATTTGTATGCTTGTTTTACGTTTCGGATATTAGTTTTTATTGGATTTGAATGTTTGAATGGTTTATATATAATTATTTGCAGGTTTTTGTTTTTAGAAATTTAATATTTCTGGAAAAATATTAAAAATTAAAAAATTAAAAAAAAACAGAAAGACCTATACCGACGACATGTCGTCGGGATAGGACTTTTTTAAAAAATATTAAAAAAAATGAAAAAAACCTATACCGACGACATGTCGTCGGGATAGGACTTTTTTAAAAAATATTAAAAAAAATGAAAAATACCTATACCGACGACATGTCGTCGGGATAGGTCTTTTTAAAAATTATTTAAAAAAATGAAAAAAACCCTATACCGACGACATGTCGTCGGTATAGAATTTATTTTTGAATTATTTAATTAGAACCTATACCGACGACATGTCGTCGGTATAGAATTTCTTTTTGAATTATTTAATTAGACCCTATACCGACGACATGTCGTCGGTATAGGCTGACCTATACCGACGACAGCTATACCGACGACAATCTTGGGCTATTGGGACGAAGCAATCCCGACGACACCTATCCCGACGACAAGTCGTCGGGATAGCTTATGCCGACGACAAGTCGTCGCTATAGGGTCAAAAAAAGTCGTCGGTATAGGGTGATATTGTTGTAGTGCATAAACGTCAATTCCCTTCAAGCACGGTGTCTCAAAGGATAGCACGTACCAAACTTCAAAACATTTCGTAAACACGTTCCATAAACATCATTTCGTAAATATCATTTCGTAAACACCGTTTCGTAAACATCACTTCGTAAACATCACTTCGTAAACACCATTTCATAAGTATGCACACCAGCCCAAAAATATATTTTAAAGCATTAAAATAAGGGCTCTAGAACTCACCTAGTAAGCTAGTCTCGGTTTGTCCTAACAAAGGTCCAACGGCATCACACACGATCTGGATTGATTGGTTAAACACACATCAGACCAAATTCTGACTCTAATACCCATTCTGTTTTAGGCGAACTTAAGCTAAGTTCGCCTATTCCATACCCAGCGAACTTGGCAAGTTCGCTTCTACAAGTTCGCTGATTCTTCCTAGCGAAGTTATTATGTTCGCTACCCATAGGCTACCAGCGAACATAGCAAGTTCGCCGGCCTAAGTTCGCCCTTACCCATGCGAACTTGACAAGTTCGCGCGGGGCTGTCGTCTTCCCCAAGAACTCTAATTTCTTGCATGCTGATCTAATCACGTCTAGATCCCAACTTTCTACGTTCAAAACGTTCTTTTTTCATTCTAGATGCTATATCTATGTTTATATCCAAGTTTCATACGTAAAAACGTCACATTTTATCCAAAACCCGAAAACCCCAAAATAAACAAAAACTCAGATCTAGGTTGTTTCGTTACCTGAAATGAGCTTCTGATTCAGAGGTTCTGCTCACGAGTAGTAGAAGAACGAGTAGTAGAGGAACGAGATACTTGCTTCGCGGGCCGATCCGACACTTTCTCTCTCAAGATTTTGCAAAATGAGAGAAAGAGATATGCTAAGGTATTTATAGGGAGAGGCTACCCCCCTGAGCCCATTCGCGTGCAAGACCAAGGCCGACCCATTCCTCGCTCGTTTATTCCGTTCGTTTCGCATCGTCACCCATCTATTATTCTTCTTTTATTTTTGGGATGTTACAGCCCATGCCCCCGCCCCACTCACCCTCACAACATACCGCTAGCCCTCCCTTCACCCCCATCCCGCATTACATGCCCCCAGGCCATTCTTTCATGGATCAACATGGTCCTAACCACATAGACATCCTTGGATCTCTTCACAACTTGTCTCTTGATGCTCCATCTCATGAATGGTACTCTGTCTCGGGAGCTTCTGCACACATGACCGGTTCCACGAGTACGTTAAATATTGTTTATAATAATTATTTAAATTCATCGTCGCATGTTATTGTCGGAAATGGACCTTGTTTACCTGTTACTCATATTGGTCAAAAATAACTCCACACCCCCACCACTACACTACCCTCTCACTAAAAAACGTTCTTATCACCCCTTCTTTGATTGAAAATTTGATTTCAGTTAGAAAATTTACCACAGACAATTCTTGCTCATTTGAGTTTAACCCCTTTGGTTTTTCTAGGAAGGATTTCCAAACCCGGATTTTTCTGTGAAGGATTTCCACCTGATCAGTTCTTCGTGCTGACCACCTCCACTCTCTCTACCACCATCTGGCACTGTTGACTGGGTCATCGAGGGAATAATGTCATGAGTCGTCTCTTTGGCACCTCTATTTCACATAATAAAAATATTTGTAATGCTTGCGAACTTGGTAAACGTATAAAATTGTCTTTTTCTTCTTCCTTAAGTTATAACTCTAATGTCTTTGAACTCTTACATTGTGATTTGTGGTTATCACCGGTACTGAGTGTATCGAGTTTTAAATATTTTTTGCTTCTCTTGGATGATTTTACACATTTTCTATGGGTGTTTCCATTGTGCTTTAAGAATGAAGTATTTCACAAATTTTTCATGTTTCAGTCTTGTGTTCAAAACTAGTTTAATCAACCCATTAAAATGGTGCAAAGCGACAATGGTACAAAGTTTATAAATCTCAACCTACAAAGTTTTTTCTATCACAATGGCATCATTCATAGACTCACTTGCCCTTATACATCCCAACAAAAAGGCATAGCCGAAAGAATGACCGGTTAACCGTTTAATGTCTAGTTCGGGATTGAAGTGTACGAGAAAGAAGCACAAGGACTCGATTGAAATTTCTTAGGGTTTATATAGCATAATATGAGAAACCCTAGGTGTGACATCCGGCAAATTAGGGTTAACCCCGTTAACCAAATCTTGTTAAAACCTAACCTAGTTAACCCTATCTATAACTCCAGGGACTAATCCTGCCTATATTCAAACCTAAATACACAAAACTTGAGGGACTAAAGTTAAAATTTACCTATAGTTGCTTCATGTTGACTTTCAATAGTCAAACTAACCAAATTGTAACTTAATTAACTAAATTCAAACCATATGGACTATTTCTGCCATTTCTCAAACTCCAACACAGAAAACAAAGGGACCAATTCTGTAATTAACTCAAATTCTATTTATGTTTGACTTTCTAAAGTCAAACTCACGATTTCATCCAAATTTGAATCCTATGATTGTTTTCAGTTGGAATTGAAACTGATATCGCATGAATAATGTCATTAACAGCCTTAACTACCGACATAAATCATCATCATTAGCGAATTAATCAGATTGATAGCCAATAATGGCATAACCGTCGACATGATCATAATAGACATCAAATTCGTTTAAATCCTATGTTAATTCCGTAATTGAACACCTTGCACACTTAAATCAAACAACTGCGAAGCTCCTGTACGCATCAGTTTCATCGGAGAAACAACCGAAGTCGCTGGGAACCAAGTCTGTCATCGTCGGCGACGGTTTTAGTCGATCACCAACAATTCGATCACATTTTAGGTAACAAACCACATCTACAGTTTCTTTCTTATCTGCAGATTGAAATCCCTATGTTATTTGGGCTTACATTACCGAATTAAACATGAACCAGAATCTAGGGTTCATGTGAAACCGGTTTACTCGATCACTACCTTCGACCTTGTTTAAATCCAATTAACCTATACCATTAGAATCGCAATTCCTTGGCTGACGAAAGCCCTATGCTTAATTAATCTTTTAACATCAAATTGTTCAAGATCCATATACTAGGGTTTGTTCTTAAAAAAGATTTGGAGTTTTCGATCTTGGCCGATTTGTAAATCAAATTAACATACATGGCTAGATTCGTAACCCTTTGTTTATTAAAAACCCTATGATTCCAATCAATTCTACTATCAAAATCTACTGATTTGAATCCATGCTAGAAACTAGGGTTTTCTGTAGTTGAATCTGCAAATTAACGATTAAAAACTTGATGTTTTTCAAATTAAAATCAACCTCAGATTCTCCATTCCCTGATTAACAAAACCCCCATGTTATCTGGTTCAATCGAAATCGAAATCAGAGGTTTTGAAGGGGAGTTCGATCGCGAGTTCATATGGGGAGGGAGTTCATTTGACTTGTATGTTAAAATCAAATGAAACCGGGTTCTTGTGCGATACCCTAGAGGGCGGGACTGGTTAAGTTTATGTGCTGGTGTGGGAGAGACCTGGTTTGAGTCTCTCCACACCCTTTTCTTTTTAAACCATTTTCTGTTATTATTTTTAATACAAAATCAATTCCAATATCATTATAACAATATATTAAAGTGTTTTAACTCCGTAAATCACCCGTAAACCCGGGTTTGGTTTTATAATTCATAATTATTATTATTTTCACTTTTAAAATAATATATTTATATTATTTTCAAACCACAACTTCGAATAAAATAATATGTTTATATTATTTTCAACCCGTGACTCCTAGTATAAAATAATATATATTATTTCGCATCGTTTATTAATCTCGTGTAACGTTTCAAAAGAATTAATAATATAATTATTTATATTATTTACTCACATTCATAGTCTCAAATAAAAATAATATATTTATTATTTTTGTCACGTAAATGATTATCGTATATTTTTCTACGAGTTCAAAAATAATATATTATTATTTTCCTAGTCATTATTTTAATGGTACAAACGCATGGATGTATTTAATTATTTATTTAATATGATTCGTTATTAGCATTCGGCATGTAACGCACTCATCTTACTTATTTTAAGAAACCTATATTCCCGTAGACACGTTCATTTACTCATTGATTCTTAGAATGTTTTAGGACGTTATAATCTTGGTCACAAATCCCAATGTGTCCATAATTGTTATGTTTATAATTCTAGGGCATACGTGAGCCGTTTCAGGCTAACACTTGTGGTTTCAATCTCATACTTGTGTGATACTACTTACTAAGCAACGCATGTGAGTTTCACGGCCCTTTTTTACTCGTTTTTCTGTTGGGGGAGAAACATGTACACAAACCATCATACTTTTACTTGTTTTCCCGTGGGGGAGAAACAGGTACGCAAACAAACATCATTTTACATGTTTTCCCGTTGGGGGAGAAAACATGACGCAAACTATTTTGATTATGGTACGTCATATGATATCACTGTTGGGGCTAAGCGTATTGCAACTATCATTGAAATTCCTCACACTCACATCGTACCGTTAATATGGATCTTAGCATGGTAATGTTTAGTAGTACTACTGGGTTTGACAAACCCCACCCGCGTTAGTCGCGCTAACTCGATTGGAGGTCGAACGGGTGAAATATTAGCCTACTCACATTATTCAGAGTTGATAGAACTGGCTGGAGGCAAACAAACAAACACATGTCAGCTTCGGTTACGAACGCTTTAACAAAACAGGAACGTAGGTTAGCTACCTATAGATATGCATATTGGAATGTACATAATCTAGCAAACACTCTCTTATTGCAAACTTGAAACCTGTAAACTCATCAACCTCGTGTTGACACCTTTCGTACATGTTTTCTCAGGTCGCTAAGGCACAAGTTGCACAACTAAGACATGCATGGAGTCCTACTATCATTTCACTCATAGGCAAACCATTAAACAATTCACTTACTTTTATTAAACTAAATTTTGGTGCGTTGTTTTGCGCATTTACTTTCTTGTTTAAACGCTTCCGCATTAACTCTGAACTTTTATGTTATGACATTTTAAGTCCCATATAGTGTCGTTTGATGTAACTAATGACTGAGATCCTGGTTTGTCACACGCCAAACGGTAAAACTCCGTTAGTGAAATTTGAGGGTGTGACACTAGGCCACTTTTGGCCTAGGTGCGCTTACGGCAGAGAGAGGGAATGAAGAATGGGAGCCGACGAGGAGGAGTGACCGGACAGGGGTACACCGACGGTTCGGCATTGGCGTTAAGTCAACGGTTTCCAAACTTCGTAAAGGTAATCCCTGTTTTGTTTATGCATGCTCGCGTATTAGTTTTCTTGTTTGGTTGATAGGGTTTCAGGGGTGACGATGGGGAGGTGATCGAAGATGGTGACCACGGTTGTGGTCGAGCTCGTCGGAGATGACGATGACGGGGAAGGGGCCTGCGGGTTGGAGGTGGTCCTCGGCTAGGGCAATGGCTGAAATAGATTACGGTGATCGGTGGGAGGGTAGTGGTGACGGGCTACGGCGTGCGGCAAGGAGACGACGGCGACGTGTGGTGGCTTCCGGTGACTGCGGTGGTGGTGTTCCATGACGGTGAACGGATGGAGACGACTGTGGATTTAGTTCCGATGTGAAAAGAGACTCGGTTAGGGTGTTGCATGACGAGGAGGATGATGGGAATGTGTATGGTGGTGCTCAGTGGGTGGAGACGAGGGATGATTGGCCGGCCTGATAAGGTTTTTCCAGATTGAAGTTGCATGGCTTGCATGCACGGGGGAAACCTAGCTCGAGCTCGCGTATTCTTGTGGACTGGAGTTTGCATGATCACGTGTACATGCATGCATGGGACGAAACCCGGTTTGTGTGATCGGATTTCCAAAGGTGTAAAGGACGACCCAGTACGAGTATCCGAGGAATTAAGGATTCGTTGAGTCGGTAGCAAGTAATCAAGACGAGGGGCGGAATTTATTTATATTTACGTATATTCGATGCATGTTTAGCATGTATCCTGATCATGTGATCATACGTCTTACAGGTTTGGGATTCGAGCGTGAGCAAACAGGTTGCAGATCAAGGATTCAGAGTTGCCTTTCAACCGGTGAGTTTCTAATTCCCTTCTTTAAACGTTTTAATGTTTTGGGGATATCGTACATGCTTATGGGACAAGTTTAATCTATTAAACGTGTTAAGGGTTTCGGGTTCTAATTCGATGTGTTTTTTTAAATAAAAATGATTATTAAGGAGTTGTAGGGTATATGGTGTGTCCATGGGAATATGTGAGCTAGGGATAAGAGTTACTAATGTGTGACGTGTTAAGGGTTGATCGAGGAGAGTCGGGCTTTAAGCTAAATGCTTATGATTACATGTGGGATACATTATCCTAGTGTTAGGTGTGAGGTGCGAGTGTAGTTAATGTGTCATGTAAATGAAGTGTGATATTATGGGTTTATATTGTGTTGTGTGTTTTGTGTCGTTGTCCTTGTGGCATAGCGGGTATTGTGTTTGCATAGTTGTCTTTATGACACGGCAAACGGGATTGTGAGGGACGAAGTCCTTCGGGAAGTCACCAACGGTGACATTATTTAACAGGTTAATGATGAGCTCGGGGTGTGTTGAACGCCCTGACGTGGGTGCAGTGATAAGGTATGTGTTTGCATGCTTATATATATGTTAAATTTGAATGCAAGTGTCGAGTTATATTTATTGTGCACGAGATGATATCAGTGTGGTGTATAGATGATATTAATGTGGTGTATAGATGATATTAATGTGATGTATAGATGATATTAATGTGATGTGTAGACGATATTATTGTAGTGGGTAGAGTTAGATCGACCGTTGTGTGGGGACTGTGGTGTGGTGTTTACAACTGTCGTGTCAGTTAATTGGTGAAAGCCTTGGTCAAGCCTGAGTAAGTCGATGTCTAGGGATTTGTTGTGTTAACCATGTGTCGAGTTAATATGTGTAGTGAGTCAGGAGTTAATAGTGTAGTAAATTGGATCTTTGTCAGGGAGACTACCAGATCATAATTAGGGATGAGTTTTGAGTGGTGAATCGTTATGGGATGTCGTAAGATAACGGGAGTTATCTACTGGTTGACAAATGTCAAGAACTATTTTATTAAGGACCGAAGGGTCTTAAGTGGAGACAAATATTAAATGTGATAAGTTGGCTTTTAATTAAATCAAACTCTTAGAACTCACTCAGTGTAGCTGACTTTGTGTGTACGTTAAATTGTTTTGCAGGTGGGCTTTGTGTTGACGTATCTTGGCTTGGGAGCGGTGCTACTCGGATTGGTGTGCAGGCATTTGTGAGGTAAAGCTAGTGACAGTAATCATTATAGATTTCCGAAAGACTTCCGCTATAGTTGATTAAAAATATACATGTTTTAAAGAGAATAACCCGTTATGAGAACCAACTGTAGGATGCTCGGGTCGGGGTCTTACAACATGGCTTGCCACTTACTAAATATCCTTGTAACCACACCCCACAATAATAAGGCACTCCACAAGGTCATGTTTCACAAACCTCTCTCATATACTTACCTTCGTGTCTTTGGCTGCCTATATTACCCAAACCTCACCTCCACTGCCCCTCACAAACTTGCACCTTAATCCACACCCTACATTTTCCTACGCTACCCAACCAATCAAAAATTTTATCATTGCCTCGATTACAATACAAGAAAAGTTATCATCTCCCGTCATGTAATCTTTCTTGCAAGGCCGGCCCTAGGGTGGGGCGAGCCGCACCTCCGGGCGGGGCCCTTTTTTTACGGGGGCCTAAAATTTTGTATATATGTTATATATATATATATATATATATATATGTTTTTTTATAAAATTTTATATACCGGTTTTATATATTGGGCCCTCTTTATAAAAACTTAAAACCTAAATTATATTGGTGCTCTATCTAAAACTAAAAACATGGCTCAAAAGACATATTTTGATCCATAATCCAACAATATAATCCATTAATCTCTAATCCAGCAAAAAAAACATCGCATTCATTAAAAAAAAAGAACGCAGGAATCCTACCAGTCCATCAGCGGCTCAGCCACCACCTGCGGTCCACCACCCTCAGCCACCACCGGCGGTCCACCACTCTACCACAGTCTCAGCGGTTCATACTCAGCTACCGGCCACCACCGGTCAAGGTAATTATGTTTTATTTTGTTTTAGTTCCAATTCCATGATTCACACAATTGAGCCATAATTTTTAATTATTAATTTAGCCCTAAATTAGGTGTTTTTCCACAAAAGCGTTTGATTAAAAGGGAAACAAATTGGTGAGAGTTCAAGTAGCCAAGAAGCTTCATTTACACCTGAAGAAAATTTTAGAGTAAGTTATTTCTTATATATTTGTTAGGGGTCACTTTTATGGCTAGGGATCCAAGATCTTCGACATACTTCGGTATCCTGACAGGTTTTGGTATCCTTAATTTCCTTATTATCTAACCGTTGTATCTTTCCTCTATCTTGATCAATACACAGGTAAAACACATGAAGTCAATTTAATCCCTGAAGAATCGGTCTAGAAGTTGAAATAAGCGTGTAGAAGACGCGTAGAACGACCTCCAACGGTCATACTTGAAGACTTGGTTGATTCCGGGATTCTCGGATAGTTAGTTAGTATGATCTCTGTATAAAATCAGCAGCTTGGTTGATTAGAAAACACACAACAACGCACTTAGAAATAGAATACACTTGCAATCAGTCTTGTAACACTTAGATATCGACCATTTGCTGCTCAACACTTGTAATTCTTTACCATTTATTGAAGTAATGAGGCAGGTGTCGATTGTCACCTCCCGAGGTTTTATGCCGGAGATCCTGAACGATCAAGGGCTTTCCTCGTAAACATCTGTGTCACTTTTTACCTTCTTACCTTGTTTTACATTGATTTTACAAGCACACTACCTTACAAATGAAATTTGGTTATAAAGTTAGTCTTGTTAATTTTTACCCAAAACAATATTATTGATCAAGCTATTGCTTCTCTTGAGACAAGATTTGATCAATTCAAAAGCTATGGGAAATTATTTGGTTTTTTGTTTCCACGTAACTTGAGGGAAATTGAAGATAAAGATCTTGAGTTGTCTTCTCGTTTTCTTGAAAATGCACTCAAGTTTGAAGGAAGATCGGATATTGATGGTGATGAACTTTATATGGAGTGGAAGTCATTTGACACATTATAAATCAGTGAACTTAGCAACCCTATAGATGTTTTAAAGCATTTGAAAGAGACACAAGAAAATTTCTCAAATGCAAGGATTGCATATAGAATATTATTGACTATTCAAGTCACGGTGGCATCTGCAGAAAGGAGTTTTTTGAAATTGAAGTTATTGAAATCATACTTACGATCTACAATGACCCAAGAAAGACTTAGTAGATTGGCGACGATAGCTATCGAGAACGAAATCTTAGAGAGTATAAACTGCGAAGAGGTGATCAAACAGTTTGCTGTCAAGAATGCTAGGAGAACTTCATGAATCATCGGTTAGCTATTACAGTGTGTCATGTAAAATACTATATTTTTGCTATGTTTATTGCTATAATGTTAATCGTCATTTCAAAAAGAATCAGTTTATATATTTCGTTAGTAAGGGCCTTTTTTCGGCTCGGCCGAGGCACTTAAATCCTCGGGACCGGCCCTGCTTTCATGAATCATACTTTCCTCATCAACATCTCCCCACTTCTCAACACACATCCACTCTGCCCAACCTCCATAACCCTCTTGATTCGGACCCCATTCCCCACCACTTATCGTTTTTCGCCCGACTCATATACCCACCACCATAAATTCTCACACCCATCCCACTTATCACTCCTCTTCCACTTCCTAACACCTACAGTCCGACCCCTCACCAAAAATCTCTCTTCTTTCTACACCAGACACAACATCAACCACAGCTGACGAAGTCAATTACCACCAAAGCAACCCTCCTAGTCCTTACCATTCTCCAACTTTTAATAACCATCCCATGACCACGTGCGCTAAAGCATGTATCCAACGCCCAAGGTTCCCTTCGCCCCCACCGCCTCTACTACTTCCAAATTCCTACCACTTACAAAGAGGCTCTTTATGATCCAATTTGGTATAATGCCATGCATGATGAGTTTAATTTTATGATCCAATTTGGTATAATGCCACGCATGATCAGTTTAATGGACTTATTTAAAATAACACTTGGTCTCTAGTGCCTAGGCCCCTAGCTAGGGGTCAATATTTTGATAGGAAAATGGTTATTGAAGCAAAAGTTCAAGGTTGATGGCTCATTGGAACGTAACAAAGCTAGGTGGGTCGTTCGGGGATGCTCCTAACAGTATGGCCTTGACTATGAAGAAACCTTTAGCCCGGTAGTAAAACAGGCTATAGTTCGAACTGTCCTAAGCATTGCTATAAACAAGTCTTGGACCATTCACCAACTAGATGTAAGGAATGCATTTCTTCACAAACACTTGGAAGAAATCGTTTGCTGCACTCAACCCCCCGATTTCATTGATTTGCAACATCCCAAACATTTCAACAAACTAAACAAACCCCTTTATTGACTTAAACTAGCCCCACGAGCATGGTACCAAAGTATTTCTTCATTTATCAAAATTCTTGGGTTTAATAGCTACAAAACCGATGCTTCTCTCTTTCTCGCTCACCAAGGTACCTCCATGGCCAACATCTTGCTTTATGTTGATGATATTATCATCACTGCCTCCTCCACTGATTTTATCAACTCCCTTTTCTCCTATTTTCAATGTCAGACCTTGGTCCTCTCCGTTACTTCCTTGGCATCTCTGTTACCCGCAACACTCATGGCATTTTTCTTTCTAAAAACTAGTATGCATAAGAAATCCCCCTATGACCTCATTCAAACCATGCTCCACTCATGTTGACACAAAGAGTAAATTGGTTGCTAGCTCCTAGCCACCTGTACCCGATCCCACCTAATACCAGGCCTTGGTCAGGGCACTTCAATACCTTACATTCACCAGACCTGACATCACTTAACCAGTTTAGCAAATTTGTCTATACATGCATGACCCTAGAAAACCCCATCTCTAGGCTCTTCATTGCATCCTCAGATATATTAAAGGCACCTTTTCCTATGGCCTCCAACTTCACAAGAGCCATGCTTCCAATCTCACCATATATACTGATGCTGATTAGGGGGTTGCCCTTCCACCCGCCGCTCCACTTCTGGTTTCGTTGTGTTCTTTGGTGGTAACCTCATCTCTGGTTTGGTTGCAATACAAACGGACGCAAAAATGGACGATCACAAACTGGTAACAAAAAGGAGCTGGTCGCAAAAACGTGTTTGCGACCGCAAAACGGTTGCTAAATTCGATCACAGAATAATCTTGTGTCGCAAAATGAGATTACCCATTTTTTGCAACTGTAATTTTGATTACATATGCTCAGTTTTCTAGCAGTGTCGTATGCATGAACAGTTTTTAACAATTTTTTTTCTAGATCGAACATCATTAAGAGGTGAACTATTCAAAATCTTGCTGACAAGTGACAACCATGATGAGTATTGGAGCTTTCTCTGCTAGTAATACCTTTTGAATACCAGTGATTAAATAGTATAGGAAACATCGCAATAATTAGATTTTTATTAAATTGTATAATAAGTGGATTGCATATGCTATGCCTTGCTAATGACGATGCTCGATGATTAAATAGTATATGAAACATCGCAATAATTAGATTGTAACGAACCAAATTTCGGGTTTGCCCAGTAATATACTAGTTATATTGTGTCACAACCCAACCGACGGCGGATTATACGTCGGGGCGGACGCGATTGTTCAATAGCACAAGGTTGACTATTAAAGTTTCAATATTTCATTAATAAATAGATTCAAAGGTTCAATACAAAGGGAATGACAAGTATACAACGTTTATTTAATAAGTAGTCTAGGTCCAAAGCGTCCTATGTGATCACAAACAAGTCTCATGATGTAGAACCTAAAACATGTGAAAGAATCTGTCAACTACAAAATAGTTGGTGAGATACAAAGGTTTTGACGCAGTTTAACAAGTATTTGGAAAGAATTACAATTCACTATGATATATGCATTCTATAATGTAAGTATGAGAACAAGTATCTTAAACATTGTGCATATCAACCCTCTAACCAAGTTTAGGCATAACCCGTAGGTTACCCTTATAAGTCTCAAGTTTAAAAAGTTTAATTCAGTAACAATCACCAAGGGCTCCCCCCGAAGGGTCAATCAATCAAGGTGGATTGGTCAAATGCAATAGATCTATCATTGTTACTATAGGCTTGATCAATATGCTAGTTTTAAGTTTAATCTAAGCATACAAGTCTCAAGTTTAACATAAGAATAAGCACATAGTCATAGTTTGTACAAGAATTGTATAAGTTTAAAGTTTTGAACATGTTTCACCCCAAAAGTATAGAAAGGAAAAAGGGGCTAAGTATACTCACTTGGATTGATGAAGAGTATCCGATAAGAGTAAGTTTGCAAGACTTTGAGAGGGAGAATATCCTCACAATAAGCCTAGGAATATAAGTCTAAAGTTTCAAGTATGATCTTATAAGACTAGGACAAGAATTCTAAGATTTCAGGATTTGACTAGGGTTCCAATGGGAGATGGGATTGATTGTGTTTATGAAGTTTAAATCAAGTTTAACCCAAGTTTGTAATAAAGGTTTTGAATGAATGTCACAAGGCTTGAATATCAAAGTTTCATAAGTTTATAGCTTAGAGTAATTAATTAAGACAATTATTTAAAAGCCTCAAAAATTATTACTTACACACAATAGGTAATAAGAATTAGATTTGTACATATAGTTAAATGAAAGGCCAAACAAATTTTTTTTTTTAAAGCTTTATAATAATTATTTAAGGTATGGGTAATTATTAAAAGCTTTTTGTAAGGATAAACGATATGTACTTAGAGAATGTATAATCTTTAAGGATTAATACTAACATTTAAAGATTAATAGGAATTATTTGAAGAGTGAATAATTATTAAGGGTAATTTGTACAAGTCATTTATTAAGTGTCAAGTATTTCTTTTCTAATTTGATTTACAACCAAATAATGTTTATAAATCTTAAGTAAATGCCAAGTTTCCATAGGTTTGAAAAATAGAATTCATTATAAGGCTTAGAAGTTTATAAAATGTTTTAAATGTTTACATTTTTACAACGTTTACAAGTTTAATTATTTAAGACGAATAAATTTGTTTATTTCCAAAGAAATATAACAATTTAAAATTTTCAAATAGTTCCTGATATGGTGTAAATTTAATAAGGTTTATAAGTATTTTTAAAGATTTAAAGGATTTATTATTATAAGTTTAACTAAATTTAATTAGTTAAACATTTCGGAATATGTAAAAGTGTAAAATAAAATTGTATCCGAGTTTATAAAAGTCGGAAATATTTTATAAAAACATTAGAAATGTTGAACCTGATTAATTAAGTATAAAAAAATGAGGAAAAAGAAACTGGGCTCGACCGGGTCGAACCCGCGCCTATGCCCGAGTTGCAACACATACCCACGCCTGAACCATCCCGACCACGGGTCTTGTTGCTAATTTAACCAAAGAAGAAAATTTATAAAGAGAATCCTGAATCACCCCCAATTCCTTAGGAACCCTAGATTTGAAATCCCCCAAATTTGATCGAATCACCCTCTGTTTATGCATTTAAACAGAGGGCTTTTGATTCTTGCAAGTAAACGACGGTTATGGATATAAGAGTTACCTGAAACGGTTTCGAATCGAAGGAGAACGAGTCCTAGTCTTTGAGTCGGCCGGCGCAACTTTGAACGGCCAATTTCGAGTTCAATTCGGATGATTTGTGAGTTAGAGTAGTTGTGGTGTGATGTTACTGAAGATTCTAATCGATATTTATAACCAAATTTGATCATTGAATGCGTGAATCGGTTAGGGAGGTGGTGGTTGACGGAAATGATTTCAAAGTCGAACACGCGTGTCTGGAACGGCGTACGAGCATTGAATGGCCTCGGATGTTGGTCGCACGCCTTAGGCGAGTTCGAGGTTCATCCGAATCTGGACAATTTCGCGTTTTGGATAAACCGGTTTCAAAAACGGGCTTAGCCGGAGTCGAACCTGTGACTGGTTCTGAGTTTCGGAAGTTTGGGTTTGTGGAAGAACAGGTCCTTGATGTTTCGCTGAGTTAACATATTATGTTCAAAAGTTTATTTCTAGTTTAAGGCAATTTCAGGTAATGACGGTTTTGGTCCCTTGACTTTGTGAAGATAAATATATATATATTCTTTTGTTTTTATAAAACCAAATAAGTTTTATAAAGATTATAAGATATAAGTATACATATATTTATATATATAAATATATATATATATATTTATAATCGATTCTCATACAATTATATATATATAATAAACGAATCCACATTTATTATTTAGAATTATGTTTTAAGATTTGGATTCGAATGCGCACCAGGGTTAGGGTAAGGATAGGTCGGAAAGATATCGGATATTACAGTCTCCCCTACTTTAGGAAATTTCATCCCGAAATTAAAGTAGAAGGTTTCCGTTTTAAGTCTTATGATACGCACAAGGATTATGGGAAAGATACTTTACGTCCCTTAGTAAACTATGGGTTACGTTTAGGATCCTCACTGGAATGACATGAATAAGATTACGCTCAAGTTTCTAAGTTTCCAAAGTCTGGGGTTACCAAAAGTTTCCCTACTAAGCATATAGTTTCATGGGACTGTATCTGAAGATCTATTTTCAGAATTGCATTTGAGAGAATAACTGATGAACTTTCATTCAAGATCTAAAGTGAGATGCATCACTCAGAATGGATTTGATGATAGTTTTAATGATTTGACTTTGTAGACTAATACGTCTAAGGGTTCGCTACGGTACCTAAGTTCCGTGGCTACCTTTTACGATAAGTCTTAGATCATAGCACATGACAGAGTTCACTATGTCTTCCCACACGCTGATTTTCATACTTACGTGTGCACCCGCAAGCATTTAAATCATCGCATAGTCCGCATAGGTCCTTCTGTTTGTGTGTGGATCAAGAAAGAGTACAAGAATTTGTTAAACACACGACTAAGGTTTCCTCGTAAGAGCGATCGTTGATTAACGAGTCCCTTAGAGAGAAACATCATTCGATAATTAAAGAGAAAAGAATGTGACAAGATTTAGAGTTTCAAAGTTTTCTCGTGTTCGAATAAGAATACATCAAACATCGAGTAGTTTAAAGTCTTTACACTTCCCTCGTGTTTGATCAAGAATACGTCAAACCTTGAGTAATTTAAAAGTCTTATACGTTCCTCATGTTTGAACAAGAATACGTCAAACATAGAATAGTTTAAATTATGTTTGAACAAGAATACGTCAAACATAGAATAGTTTAAAGTCTTATACGTTCATCATGTTTGAACAAGAATACGTCAAACATGGAGTAGTTTAAAGTCTTATACGTTCATCATGTTTGAACAAGAATACGTCAAACATGGAGTAGTTTAAAGTCTTATACGTTCATCATGTTTGAACAAGAATACGTCAAACATGGAGTAGTTTAAAGTCTTATACGTTCATCATGTTTGAACAAGAATACGTCAAACATGAAGTAGTTTAAAGTCTTATATGTTCATCATGTTTGAACAAGAATGCGTCAAACATGAAGTAGTTTAAAGTCTTTTAGTTTAGCTTCAGTGTGTAGAAGTGTACTATTATGCTTTGAGTATAAAGCGGTTATCTAAATACTCTAGTATTAAGAGCGATGTGGGACAGCGTTTGAAACAGGATTAACCGTTATACGCTCTTTCCCAGAAGATTCGAGTTGTCCGGAAGGTTAGGTGGATCCCGATTGTGTTGGTTTTGTGAATAAGGCATGGGAGGTACTCTGCTAAGAGAGCAATGTCCTTCTTCGTGCTAGTTTCTAGTATCAAGAGTGAAATTTTCTCGTGTATCCGAAATGAACGTTTATCAAGTTTCATAAGGGTTAGTTAGGACGAACACAAAAAGTTTTCAAGACTAAGAATCCAAGTATGAGTTTGAAGATAGGGTAGGTCAGTTGGTTTCAAGTTTCAGTATTGAAACCAAGTTTTACATGACGTTTTGTTGTACATGCTTACTTTGGTTTAGAAGGTGTTCAGTTTTCAAGGATACGGTTTCGAATGTTTGTATAAGTTTTTACATGACTCAAAAGTCTCTGACCTTATAGTTGTGTATACGAAGTTTGATGTTTTAGCAACGTGCATTTAAGCCTTTAGTTCCCGTTGTGACATATAGCAAATCTTTTACGTGGCAAGAGTTTGATGGGGAAAGTCTTCTAGTATAGGGTAACGGGAAAAGTTTTGGAAATGATAGTATGTTTACAAATGATTTGTCTTGTTTCATAAAAGAATACGTAGTTTTCTTTTATATAGTGTATAATTTAGATGTTCAAGAATAGTGAGTTAAACAACGATGAGTAGTATAAGTAGGACTTACAAGGAGGTATGTATGGTTGTCTAAGGAAAAGTTGGTTAAGTTCAGAAGTGTTAAGTCTATATAAGGGGTAAGGATCATAGTTGATTACGGCAGTGGTTCGTAAGTCATGTTGTTTCAAAAGGGTGCTTTACGAATTTAGAAGGTTTGTCCAAGGTTTATTCTTCAAGTTTACGTGTCACTTAGGGTTTTTTTTATAGTTTGATGCCACGTTGTTAATTACTAACGTGAGCTGCCTTTGACGAAAGTGTTTTGGGTAGAAGTGTTAAGTTTGTGATGGTGACAGAAAAGTCAAACTAGTAAGTGATAACAAGATGAATTTTCAAAATAACTTTCATTAAACGTTTCAAAATTGGGACTTCCAGCCCTTACATAAGACATTCGCCATTAAACGGAAAATTAAAATTAAGGAAAAACAGAGGTTTCACGCACGCCTTAGGTAACTCTCCGCTAGGAAGCAGACAAGTACTACCAAAAGAACTGCTAGAGTCACTCGGATGGCAAACCTAGCCTCCGCTCTAGTGGTCTCGGTATGGTGCTCGAGGATTTCCCTGTCTTCCTCCAAAGTCGTGATCTTTTCTTCCTGGATCCAGATTTGATTGGCCAGGTCGTCGATCCTTTGGTTTAACAGGTCCTGTCGAGCCCTATGCTCCATCTCTCATCTTATAAATTCCGCGGTTTCCACAAACCTAGGAATGTTAGGCACCGGGATTCCCATTGCCACGGGAGGTACTCCGGCATGCCTAGCCCTTAGGGTAGGGGTAGGTGCTAGATATGGGTCCCTTGGTGGTGATGAGAACCGGTGGTGAAGATGAGGTGCTTGATAAGGATTCCTCGGTGGTGGTGATGTCCTAGGGTTTCTGATCCAATTGGTGTTGAGTTCAGCTCTTGCCTGTGCATTAGGATAAGGACTTGGTTGATACACCGGTGACTCGCTACTCTCTTCCCGGTCGGACTCTCCTCTTGGACGGTACACCGGTGAAGAGTGTGAGTGTGAGTCCATTACCTAGCTAGAGAGAGAGTAGAAAGAAAGGTTGTTCAAAAGTTTTTATTCATAATACTGAGTTATCACAGTAATACTTTCAAAAATAGTTTTGATTGGAGGCTGGTGGGCTAACAAGGAGGATTCCCGGAAGAAAGGGGGTGGTCACAAGGACTCACTTAAGTACCCTATTTCCCTAGCCAGAACTTCCTCATGGGCCTACAACTTCTCTCAGTTGTTGTCACCGATGTTTGGGTTTATGGTACTATGTCAGGGTTCATTGTGGGCTTAGAGTCTTTAAACGTGGAGCTTGTCTATTCCATGGTAGACTCCTTTTCTTACAAGGAAAAACACTTAGGTTACTAATTTAATGTATTTTGGATTCAAAAGTCGTTAAGTTTTGTTTACAAGAAACGGTGATGTGTAAGTTTTAAAGACGTATGAAAGTTTCGGGATGTAATAAAGTGTAACAAAGTTTGAGTAAATCGTCAAATGAAGTTGTGAGTGATAAAATGAAAACACAAGAGTTTCCCCTTTAGTGTCAAGTTTATAAAATAATACATGGTTTTAAAGTATTACAAGGATCATGAAGTTTAAGGACGTATGAAAGTTTTGAGATGTATAAAAGTCTTGAGTTAGTTATCAAATGAAACTTGGTTAAGTGCTAAGGAGGTAAGGTAAAAATACAAGGGTTACCTCTTAGGTGTCATATTTATAAAATAATGAAGTTTTGTAGAAGAATTTGTAGGGTAATACATAGTTCTAAGGGTTGTATTACAACGATCATGAAGCTTATTGGGTAGTATCTGCATAAATATAAATTTATGTATATAGTCTTTAAGTATAGTCTCGTAAGAATTTCTTCTTGAAGGTAACTCCTTTAGGTCATGACGAGTAAGCATGCTGTCATGTGACAAGACGGGACTTAAGAATCATAGAATAATGGTTATAGAGGAAAGTTTTTGAATCATGAATTTATGAAGCGTAAACTATTTGAGATGGTACTCATTTAGTGCATATCACTAAGCGAGTACTTTGACATATCAAGAGAAATTTGAGCTCACTAATATTTAGAGAAGTCATGCATTCCTATAAGTGGATACTCATCCCAAGAATTCCCAGGAAAGCATATGGGTCCAACGGTTGATTTGGATTTATACGAAATGCTTTCCTTGACAGAATTTCCCAGAATACAGTTATCCACCCTTCCGGTCCACACAAGTTCTCATACATTGTTTAGAACATAAATACTACTGACGAGAGTTTGTTGGAGGATTAGACTTAAAGCCTAAGAATGTATCCTCGATGTAGTAGACTCTTGTAGCACATAGGTAAGTAGAAACGTAGAATCTCCAAGCGTTCACGTATAAGATTTAATAATAGAATGAGGAGAGAATTTCCTAGTAAAGGACATGAGATAACTCATGTTTGGGTCTCCTTAGTTATAGTCTAGGTCATGTGTCTAATATCCTAATTCTCTATAACCAAGGCTCTGATACCAATCTGTCACACCCCAACCGACGGCGGATTATACGTCGGGGCGGACGCGGTTGTTCAATAGCACAAGGTTGACTATTAAAGTTTCAATATTTCATTAATAAATAGATTCAAAGGTTCAATACAAAGGGAATGACAAGTATACAACATTTATTTAATAAGTAGTCTAGGTCCAAAGCGTCCTATGTGATCACAAACAAGTCTCATGATGTAGAACCTGAAACATGTGAAAGAATCTGTCAACTACAAAATAGTTGGTGAGATACAAAAGTTTTGACGCAGTTTAACAAGTATTTGGAAAGAATTACAATTCACTATGATATATGCATTCTATAATGTAAGTATGAGAACAAGTATCTTAAACATTGTGCATATCAACCCTCCAACCAAGTTTAGGCATAACCCGCAGGTTACCCTTATAAGTCTCAAGTTTAAAAGTTTAATTCAGTAACAATCACCAAGGGCTCCCCCCGAAGGGTCAATCAATCAAGGTGGATTGGTCAAATGCAATAGATCTATCATTGTTACTATAGGCTTGATCAATATGCTAGTTTTAAGTTTAATCTAAGCATACAAGTCTCAAGTTTAACATAAGAATAAGCACATAGTCATAGTTTGTACAAGAATTGTATAAGTTTAAAGTTTTGAACATGTTTCACCCCAAAAGTATAGAAAGGAAAAAGGGGCTAAGTATACTCACTTGGATTGATGAAGAGTATCCGATAAGAGTAAGTTTGCAAGACTTTGAGAGGGAGAATATCCTCACAATAAGCCTAGGAATATAAGTCTAAAGTTTCAAGTATGATCTCATAAGACTAGGACAAGAATTCTAAGATTTCAGGATTTGACTAGGGTTCCAATTGGAGATGGGATTGATTGTGTTTATGAAGTTTAAATCAAGTTTAACCCAAGTTTATAATAAAGGTTTTGAATGAATGTCACAAGGCTTGAATATCAAAGTTTCATAAGTTTATAGCTTAGAGTAATTAAATAAGACAATTATTTAAAAGCCTCAAAAATTATTACTTACACACAATAGGTAATAAGAATTAGATTTGTACATATAGTTAAATGAAAGGCCAAACAAATTTTTTTTTAAGCTTTATAATAATTATTTAAGGTATGGGTAATTATTAAAAGCTTTTTGTAAGGATAAACGATAAGTATTTAGAGAATATATAATCTTTAAGGATTAATACTAACATTTAAAGATTAATAGGAATTATTTGAAGAGTGAATAATTATTAAGGGTAATTTGTACAAGTCATTTATTAAGTGTCAAGTATTTCTTTTCTAATTTGATTTACAACCAAATAATGTTTATAAATCTTAAGTAAATGCCAAGTTTCCATAGGTTTGAAAAATAGAATTCATTATAAGGCTTAGAAGTTTATAAAATGTTTTAAATGTTTACATTTTTACAACGTTTACAAGTTTAATTATTTAAGACGAATAAATTTGTTTATTTCCAAAGAAATATAACAATTTAAAATTTTCAAATAGTTCCTGATATGGTGTAAATTTAATAAGGTTTATAAGTATTTTTAAAGATTTAAAGGATTTATTATTATAAGTTTAACTAAATTTAATTAGTTAAACATTTCGGAATATGTAAAAGTGTAAAATAAAATTGTATCCGAGTTTATAAAAGTCGGAAATATTTTATAAAAACATTAGAAATGTTGAACCTGATTAGTTAAGTATAAAAAAATGAGGAAAAAGAAACTGGGCTCGGCCGGGTCGAACCCGCGCCTATGCCCGAGTTGCAACACATACCCACGCCTGAACCATCCCGACCACGGGTCTTGTTGCTAATTTAACCGAAACAGAAAATTTATAAAGAGAATCCCGAATCACCCCCAATTCCTTAGGAACCCTAGATTTGAAATCCCCCAAATTTGATCGAATCACCCTCTGTTTATGCATTTAAACAGGGGGCTTTTGATTCTTGCAAGGAAACGATGGTTATGGATATAAGAGTTACCTGAAACGGTTTCGAAATGAAGGAGAACGAGTCCTAGTCTTTGAGTCGGCCGGCGCAACTTTGAACGGCCAATTTCGAGTTCGATTCGAATGATTTGTGAGTTAGAGTAGTTGTGGTGTGATGTTACTGAAGATTCTAATCGATATTTATAACCAAATTTGATCATTGAATGCGTGAATCGGTTAGGGAGGTGGTGGTTGACGGAAATGATTTCAAAGTCGAACACGCGTGTCTGGAACGGCGTACGAGCATTGAATGGCCTCGGATGTTGGTCGCACGCCTTAGGCGAGTTCGAGGTTCATCCGAATCTGGACAATTTCGCGTTTTGGATAAACCGGTTTCAAAAACGGGCTTAGCCGGAGTCGAACCTGTGACTGGTTCTGAGTTTCGGAAGTTTGGGTTTGTGGCAGAACAGGTCCTTGATGTTTCGCTGAGTTAACATATTATGTTCAAAAGTTTATTTCTAGTTTAAGGCAATTTCAGGTAATGACGGTTTTGGTCCCTTGACTTTGTGAAGATAAATATATATATATTCTTTTGTTTTTATAAAACCAAATAAGTTTTATAAAGATTATAAGATATAAGTATACATATATTTATATATATAAATATATATATATTTATAATCGATTCTCATACAATTATATATATATAATAAACGAATCCACATTTATTATTTAGAATTATGTTTTAAGATTTGGATTCGAATGCGCACCAGGGTTAGGGTAAGGATAGGTCGGAAAGATACCGGATATTACATATTATAGGGGGTGTTTTTAACTAAAATAAAGTTGGAATGTGTTATTTAAATGGTGAGACTACCTAGTTTGGGCTAGAGGAATTAAATTGCAAAGTAGGGGGACTGATTTTGTAAATAACCAAATCTGGTTATTTGGTGTTGGAGTATGACAACACACACACTTGAAGTGTGTGTGTGTCGTATTTTAGAGAGAAGAAAAAGGGGGAGAAGATGATTTTGCTCAAGAACTCAAAATCAGAGATTGCATGCTTGGATTGGAAGTGTTGTCTTGCACAATCCTTCCTAATTATCTAGTAAGTATCATCTTTTCTTTCTAAACCTCCATTGATTATTGTTCTTGATGGGTTTGGGTGGATGAACCCTAATGGACGAAAATTGGGGGTTGTAGTGGAATATTTGTTCGGTAGATTTGATAATCTACCATTACTAAAGCTAGAGAAGTAACCAACTCATGTTAATTTCACCAAATTAAAGATTTTAAAAATAGGGTTCTTGAGGACCCAAATTAGGGGTTTTGATATTGAGGTGTTTAAATGGTGAATTGAGTTTGGATAAGTGTTTATGGTGTTATATAAATACATTTTCAAGTATAAAACTCAATTGTTTTGGTGATTTATATTTTGGATGAAATTGTGGAAATAGGGTGAAAGCCTTATCGGGACAAATGGGTGGAATTGGCTTAGAATAGTTATAAGCTTGTGCGGAGCTTAACAAACCAAGATTAGATGATGGGTGAAGATAATAAGATATTGGGTGGGTGTTAAACTTCATATGATGAATATATTAGGGTAATTTAGATTACTAAAACATGTGGATTTTTTAGGTGATCAAGGCGATAAATGTGTTAGCTTTGAAGACCGATTGGAATCTTCGTTAGCCAAGGTAAGTGCTTTGCACTTACTTAGTAGTAGATAAGTAGTTTACATGTAAGTAGATTATGTGGTAAATTATTTACATGTTGTATGTTGTAGAGTCTTATATTTTGTATAAGCTGTTGTCATCAATGTATTTCTTTTGAACAATGTTTAGTTAAGTTTTGATTACTTGTAATTTCATTTTGTGTAATTTCCTGTTTTTATTCTAAGTCTGGGCCATCGAAACTACCTAGTTTCGATTGAGGTTTGTTCAATCAAAACTAGTAGTTTCGATAGATGGGAAGTTTCGATAGGAGGTTCATTTATTGTAAATGCTCAACCGAAACTACTAGTTTTGGTGAGCATAGTTTCAATGCTTGTCATCTTCCTATAAATAGCCTAGTTTGATAATGTTTAGGGTGTGGATAGCGGTTGTAACCCTGAAATTCTCTCTTTCACAGTTTTTCTGAATCAGTACACATTTGGAGTTATTTCATCTGTTGTTCTTATAATTTCATATCTTATTTGTGTTGATTCCTGTGTGGTTTGCCTGTTTATCTTCACCAATTATGTTTCTACTATCTGTTTCACCACCATACACACAGATTCCACCTGTGTGTGTGTGTAATCGATCTGTTGAGTGATTTTCGATTGAAATCTGAACCTACATATGCTGTTTTAGACTATGTGGTATGGTCAAAGTAAAGTGTGAATGTGGTAGGATTGTTGTAGTTGACTTGATGAGGAAATTAGTCAAACTAATGAATGACACTTGGTAAAAGTGGTGTAGGTGAACTATATGGGATATAGTTAAACTAAACGTGATAAATAGGTGTAATTTGACTATGTGATTAATAGTCAAACTTGAATGTGAAAATGTGGCAAATAGGTGTAATTAGACTATGTGGTTAATAGTTAAACTTGAATATGCAAATATGGTAAATAGGTGTAATTTGACTATGTGGTTAAAAGAGAAACTTGAATGTGCAACTATGGTAAATGGGTGTAATTTGACTATGTGGTTAATAGTCAAACTTGAATGTGCAAATGTGGTAAATAGGTGTAAGTTGACTTATACGGTTATTAGTCAAACTTGAATGTGGTATGTGGTAGAATTAGTGTAGTTGACTTAATGTGTCAAATAGTTAAACTAATGGGTGATATGTGGTTAAATGGTGTAAATGACTCAATGTGGTCAAGAGTCAACTAAAATATAGAATGTGGTAATACTAGACTAAAATTAACTTTATGTGGTAAAAGTCAACCGTTAGTGGTAAAATAGTAAATTGATTGATTTCATGAAGTGAGGATACTTCATGGGGGTGACGTGAAGTCAAATACTTCACGGGTGGTAGATGACAACCGAAACTACTAGTTTTGGTGAGCATAGTTTCAATGCTTGTCATCTTCCTATAAATAGCCTAGTTTGATAATGTTTAGGGTGTGGATAGCGGTTGTAACCCTGAAATTCTCTCTTTCACAGTTTTTCTGAATCAGTACACATTTGGAGTTATTTCATCTGTTGTTCTTATAATTTCATATCTTATTTGTGTTGATTCCTGTGTGGTTTGCCTGTTTATCTTCACCAATTATGTTTCTACTATCTGTTTCACCACCATACACACAGATTCCACCTGTGTGTGTGTGTAATCGATCTGTTGAGTGATTTCCGATTGAAATCTGAACCTACATATGCTGTTTTAGACTATGTGGTATGGTCAAAGTAAAGTGTGAATGTGGTAGGATTGTTGTAGTTGACTTGATGAGGAAATTAGTCAAACTAATGAATGACACTTGGTAAAAGTGGTGTAGGTGAACTATATGGGATATAGTTAAACTAAACGTGATAAATAGGTGTAATTTGACTATGTGATTAATAGTCAAACTTGAATGTGAAAATGTGGCAAATAGGTGTAATTAGACTATGTGGTTAATAGTCAAACTTGAATATGCAAATATGGTAAATAGGTGTAATTTGACTATGTGGTTAAAAGAGAAACTTGAATGTGCAACTATGGTAAATGGGTGTAATTTGACTATGTGGTTAATAGTCAAACTTGAATGTGCAAATGTGGTAAATAGGTGTAAGTTGACTTATACGGTTATTAGTCAAACTTGAATGTGGTATGTGGTAGAATTAGTGTAGTTGACTTAATGTGTCAAATAGTTAAACTAATGGGTGATATGTGGTTAAATGGTGTAAATGACTCAATGTGGTCAAGAGTCAACTAAAATATAGAATGTGGTAATACTAGACTAAAATTAACTTTATGTGGTAAAAGTCAACCGTTAGTGGTAAAATAGTAAATTGATTGATTTCATGAAGTGAGGATACTTCATGGGGGTGACGTGAAGTCAAATACTTCACGGGTGGTAGAGAGGTCAAATACCTCACAGGTGGTAGTGAAGTCAAATACTTCACGGGTGACATGAAGTAAAATACTTCATGGGTCGGCATGGAGCCAAATACTCCATGTGGGAAAGCGAGTGGTGGTTCTCGCATTAGACGTGTGGAAATGTCTAGTTATTGAATGGTGAAACCTTAGGACTTGTATGAGATTAATACATGTCTAAGTTGTAGGTCGTTGTATGTTTAAATAAAGAATTGGTAGAAATTAAAGTTAAACACTTCATGAGTGAAAAACGAGTAGTAGCGCTCGTAATGGGGGAGGATAAGCTAACAAATTAATGTTAGTTAATGTGGTAGACATTGCGTGGTCGGAAAACAAGTAAATATGTGTTAGTTACTTGTTAAAAGCAAGAATTAGTAGAAATGGTGAAAATGGAAGATGTTGGCAGGGAACATGATTGTGTTCAGGGGAACATGGTTGTGTTTATCTGAACATGATCGTGTTCGTCTGAACATGGTTGTGTTCAGTAACCTTGCTTTTTCTGATGTTGAGAAGGAACATGGTTGTGTTTATTCTGAACACGATTGTGTTCAGGGAACATGGTTGTGTTCATTCTGAACATAACCATGTCAGAAACTTTTGTTCTTAATAATGGCCATTTTTCTTGGGTTTTACCCATGGGGACTTGTGGAGAGGTCCCTAGGGCTATTTATCTTTATTAACCATATTAAATTTGATGTTTTAAATGTAGGGAAAGCTCTGGAGTGAGCTTGGGTCTCGCCTAAGGTGGATATTGGATTCTCAAAGTTGGTTTTGGATGTTTTACAAACTATTTGGGGTCGTTACAAGTTGTAGATAACTTGTTGTTGACTTTTGTTTAAACTAATTTTGTGGAAAATTATGTAGTTTTATTCATGTTTGTAAAACTAAAACGTGTGGATATGTTAAATGATGTAATTAGGACCGCTTCCGCGTCGTTTTTAAAAAGAGTTTAAATCGGTTTGAATTTTTGAGTGTTACATAGATTTTATTAAATTATATATGTGGATTGCATATGCTATGCCTTGCTAACGACTATGGTTGATGATTAAATAGTATAGAGAGACACAATTGTCATCTACATTGCAGATGATAATTTCTGACATGATCCAAACACATAATATAAGTACCTTTGTCATAATATATTACACAATTTATTGGTAGATGAATATCATATATAGTATTGCTCAATGTTACTTTTGCTGTTAAGTTCCCTAGAAAAAAAGTTTTTCAAGAAATCAGCGTAAGTTATCCTTGTAAATCTTGCTGGTGTATCAAGAGTAACGAGGCTTAGCACGGGTCCGATCTCCATAGCCAAATTTGGGTTCACGAATGCGGCAATAGATATCCTTTCTTTTTCTGCGTTCACGACTACTCGATGCTCAATGCTTTTATATTCTTCATTGGATACCATCTGAAAGTGAACACGAAGTTATATTAAAATCAAGCATACAATCACGAACGATAATAATTATCATACAATGTTACGAGAAAAAAAAACTTACCTGTATGACGTCACCGATATTAACAATGAAAGCGGTGGGTTGTGGTGTAACTGGGATCCACATGCCATCTTTCTTTATTTGGAGTCCTTCTACTTGATCCACTTAAAGAAGGAAAGTGATCCCGCTACCGTCAGCGTGAGGGGTCAAGCCGATGACTTGCTCGGGTTGTGGACATGGCGGATAGTAGTTCATCCTAATCGCTTGGAGTCCGTCGGAGAACAATACTTTCATCTCTTCATCCTCCATTTTCAAAGCTTTTGCCATGAACATAAGGGTTTTTAAAGCTACCTTCTCAACTTCTTTTGAGTATTCTTCAATGGCATGTCTGTGTTTGTTATAAGATTAAGATCCATAATATGAACTCTAAACTTTGTCTTAGGTTTTCTTGTCTTTGTCAATTAACATAGAGCTTTTTAGTTTGAATATCATATTTGGGTATGTTTAATGACGATCATGTCGGTTAGGATGTCGCTAACCCCACCTAGCCCAGAGTTCAAGTCCTGTCACATAGGGTGTTCATGAAATTATGAAGTGCACCTTGTGAGGATTGAACCTGAGACCTCCACATGAGGAAAGCCTTATATTAAATACAACTTTGATAATTAAAAGGATTAAATAATTAGTTTAGATAGAAAAAGAAAGAAAATTGGATTAAGTAATTTAATCTTCTTGATTTAAGCATAGATATATAATTATGCATGCATGAAATCTGAGTTATGATATTTTGTTAAATATAAATCATGAATTACTTGAATTAATAATCTATGAAACCTTAGGGGCTAAAAGTGATAATTTTGAAACTAGGAATAAAAGAGACAATTAGCTAAACTTGAACAAAAATCATTTTTAATCTGATTTTTTTGGATTAAAATCTTAACTTACAAATAGTATTTATAAACCTATGTGCATTTCTTGTTAATCATTGCCTAATATTCATTCCAAGGTATGGGTTTGAGTTTAAACACAAGGTTTGGTTATGACACTACTTATGCTACGAATACATGATTCATTGAACATACAATGCCTTGAGGGCAATACATGGAACATCATCTTGGTAATCCAAGACACTATGAGCATAATTGTGCTATTTTCATAATCCTCAACTATATATAAATTTTGCAAACGATAAACTTTCTTAAAACTGAACTTGTGAATTCACCAACAATGTTGTTGACTCGTTTTTGTGTATACTTTGTTACAGGTTGAATATGTTGATCTACGTGCGTATCAGTTTTACTTGCTTGATGATTACTGAGATAAATGGATAAACTCTTCAATATATTAACTTACAAGAATGAAACAATATATAGCCGTATACAAGCAAATGAAAGGACAAAACATAAATACAAAATGAATATAAAAACTGAACTATAATTGGCTATAAATGAGGAGAGTTAATATCCCCCTGCAAGCGAGACGGTGGTGGACCGAGACGGAGCTGTTGCCGAAAGGATTTAAATTGAGGTCGAGGGAGACTTTTGGTAAAAATGTCGGCCACTTGGAGCTTGGTTGGTATGAATTTGGTGGAAGTTTTCCTGAAGATACTAGTTCACGTTTGAAGTGAAAGTCTAACTCAATATGTTTCATTCTTTTGTTGGAGATTGGGTTTTGTGTAATAAAAAGAGCATTGCGATTGTCACATAAAAGCGTCGGACGAGCCGAAGGTAAGGCATGTAATTCCTGAAGAAGATGAGATATCCAAATTAGTTCAGCAGCCATGTTAACCATAGCCCGATATTCAGATTCACAGCTTGAACGGGACACCATGGGTTGTTTCTTAGCACTCCATGATACAAGGTTGCCAATAAAAAAAATAGAATATCCATATGTTGAGCGTCTGGTTTCTAGACAGCGAGCCCAGTCGGCATCAGAGTAGCCAAGAAGAGATGTGTGTGTGGGTTTTGAAAAAGTGAGACCAAATGTTATGGTGCCATTGATGTAACGGATAATTCTCTTGATAGCTTGGAAGTGATCAATAGTAGGAGCATGTAAAAATTGGCTAACTTGATTGACAGCGTATGATATGTCCGGACGAGTGATGGTTAAGTATTGAAGAGCACCTAAAATGGACCGATAGTGAGTCGAGTAGGGTTCACCCATGCCGGTAAAGGAGACATTTGTGGAGAGCGGTGTGAATGCGGGTTTGGCATGAAGCATGCCTGCACGTTCCAAAATTTCTCAGGCATATTTTGATTGATTGAGAAATAATCCCTTAGTGGTATATGTGACTTCAAGGCCCAAAAAATAATTTAGTTCCCCCAAATCTTTAAATGCAAATTCCTTGTTGAGACGAGTGATGAAGGATCGAAGAACATTATCGTTGTTGCCTGTGAGGATGAGATCATCAACGTAGACTAGAAGATACATAATACAAGCATCCCTTTTAAAAACGAACAGGGACGTGTCCGTACGGCTGCAAGAGAAACCATTGGTAAGTAAAAATGTGCTCAGCCGGTGAAACCAAGCACGTGGGGCTTGCTTGAGACCGTATAAAGCTTTGTTTAGCCTACAAACATAATTGGGGTGTTGAGGATTGATAAAGCCCGGGGGTTGTTCCATATAGACACACTCATTTAGATGTCCATGAAGGAAGGCATTGTTAACGTCAACTTGGTGAAGTTTCCACTTGTTGAGGACGGCTAATGAAAGAATGATACGAACGGTGGCAGCCTTGACAACCGGGCTGAAGGTGTGGGAGTAGTCAAGCCCGGGAGTTTGACTAAATTCTTGAGCCACAAGGCGAGCTTTGTAACGATCAATCGTGCCATCAGATAGGTATTTGGTACGAAATAGCCACTTGGAGCCAACCACATCACGGTTAGCTGGGCGAGGTACCAAAGTCCACGTATTATTTTTATGGAGTGCATCAAGTTCCTTATGCATAGCATTAACCCACTTTGATTCTTTAGCAGCAGTGGTGAAACTTTTAGGATCCGTGGAGGAAAAAAGTGCCTCATGAAGAGGTGTTTGAGTGGCTTGAGAGAAATCTGCACAGTGACGTGGTTTAAAAATGCCCGACTTAGCTCGGGTAACCATAGGGTGAGTGGGTAGAGGGGGAGGCGGTGGCGGTGGTGGGATCGGACTAGTTTGAGGAGGGGGCTGGGCAGGTGTTTGCTGAAGGTGGGTAGGAGATGTAGGTGCAACAGGGATGTGCAAGGTGTTTTCGGTAGCTGGTGTTGTGGGTAGGGCAGTAGAGGTGGTGGTATTTGGATCTACGAAGGGTAAGGGTGATGAGGGTGCACCATCCATGCAAAGATGGCAGGGTTTGGTGTGGGTGACAGAAGGTGGGGTTGGGTTACAGGGAGGTGTAGGCGATAATGGGGTTGGAATTTTGTCAAGGAAAGTAGTGAGTTCAAGGTGAGATGTAATTTTGGTGCTGGTGGTGTCCTTAAATGGGAATACTTTTCATCAAACCGAGCATGTCTAGAGATGTAGACACGAGAGGTTGACGGGTCAAGGCAGCGGTAGCCTTTATACATGGGACTATAACCAATAAATATGCACGGTATGCTCCGTGGGGAAAGTTTATGTTCCGAGTAGTCACGAAGATATAGGAATACACAGCGTTCAAAAGCACAAAAAGTGGTGTACGATGGTGTTTGTTGGTATACAATTTCAAACGGGGACTTACCATCAAGAACGGATGTGGGTAAGCGGTTTATGATATACACTGCCGATGAAAAAGCATCGACCCAAAAGTCGGATGGAAGGGAGGCAATGAATAACATAGCAAAACCCGTTTCGACAGCATGTCGATGTTTTCTTTCAACCTTTCCGTTTTGTTGAGGCGTATATAGGCAAGACAATCGATGAAAAGTGCCATTTTCTTCAAACAAAGTCCTTACTTTATGGTTAACAAATTCGGTTCCTCCATCACTTTGAAAGGTTTTTATATTCCGAGAGAATTGAGTTTAAACAAGTTTTAAAAACACCGTTAATACATTGTAGAAGTCAGATTTTAGTTTTAAAGGATAAAACCAACAAAAGCGGGAATGATCATCAACGAATATGACATAGTATCGATAGCCGTCACCGGATATAACCGGAGATGGACCCCATAGGTCACAGTGTATTAGGTCTAAGGATTGAACAGATCATTTAATGTTAATGTCAAATGGTATAAGATTAATTTTAGCAAGTTGACATGGTGGGAAAATACCCAGTTTGGATAATAAAGCTGAAATAGATAATTGACCAAGTTTTTGTAATGTAATAATAGTTTCAAAATGCACATGACCCAAACGAGAGTGCCATATTTCAAAAGAAGCTTTAGGATAAGAGGATGCAAAAAAAGCTTGATGGTCCGATTAGAGAACGTAAAGCCCATTCTCACACCTTCCTTGAGCTAGAACTTGTTTGATTTGACGGTCCTGAATAAAAAAGGAAGGATAAGATAGTAAAACATCAACAGGATTATCTTTTGTAAGTTTGCTGATGGATAGTAATTGTTTGGTTAGATTTGGAACCACCAAAATGTCTTTAAGATGAAGTCAATTATAAAGAACCGTGTTTCCTTTGTGTGAAACAGGGAGGGTATTACCATTCCCAAATATGACTTGTTCGGTACCTGATGAAGATGACGGATTAGAAACAGACTGGGTGGATGGGGTCATGTGATCTGTTGCACCCGAGTCAACATACCAATTTGGACCAGATGAGGAGACATGGCATTGAGAGAGAAAAGCACTGGCCAAGCTTTCTTCAGATGGAGTAGGAACCGATTGTGAGGCAAAGGAGTTTAGGCTTGGGCAAGCGGTAGCATAGTGTCCCTCATGTCGGCAAAGTTGGCAGTGAGGAACACGACGGCCACGCGCACGACCACCACGGTTACTGTTGTGTGAACCACGAGAGAAACGGACTCCGCGGCCCCTAGCTGATGAGGGATACCTATGTGACAGCGCGGAAAAGGCAACAGGTGGGGTGGGGCTGCCATGTATGGTGCGGAGGAACAACTCGTGATTCTCAGCACGGGCCAGGAGATCAGTGAAGGTCGGGTGAGGTCGAGTGGTTCGGATGGCCGTGGAGAACGTCTCAAAGGAGGATCCGAGACCACAGAGAAACCAATGAAATTGATCAGCGTCGTCAACCGGATATCCGATGGCCGATAATTGATCACAGAGGTGTTTAAATGAACGACCAAATTCAGTGACGGAGCGAGAGCCTTTCTGGACAGGACGCAATTGGTCGCGTAGGTTGTGAACACGGTCAATAGATGAGTTTCCATAGGCCTGCTCTAACGCAATCCAGATTTGTCGGGCCATGGGAAGGCCTACAACAGTGGAGATAGCTTCTTCATATAGTGAAGAATGGAGGATGATGATGGTGCGTTGGTCTGACATGAGCCATGTAGAGTAAGTCGGATTGACCATGGTTTTGTCACTGGTGGTAGTGGTTGATGCAGGGCAGGGAGAAGAACCGTTGACATGAGGGAGAAGGTTTTGGTAAGTAAGGATAGGGATCATTTGATTTTTCCAAAGTAGGTAGTTGGAAGAGGAGAGCTTGATGGTTATCATGTGCATGAGGGTGTTGAGGGGAATGGTATCATTTGAGGAAGAAGCCATGAGAGGCGCAAGGAGGAAGACAGCAGGAGGAGGGGAGGAGGTGGGGAAGAAGGAAAGGTTAGGCTCTATACCATGAGATAAATGGATAACCTCTTCAATATATTAACTTACAAGAATGAAACAATATATAGCCGTATACAAGCAAATGAAAGGACAAAACATAAATACAAAATGAATATAAAAACTGAACTATAATTGGCTATAAATGAGGACAGTTAATAATTACTACATGCATGAAGTGAATGTTTAAGTGCTACTTGGATGAAACGTGTTGATGTCACCGCATGGTGTTATCTATTTAGGTAATAGGCTTCTATGTTAGAAAACAATGTCTCATGATGTAAACTCTTAAATTTCATTGTAATTTAAAACAATACTTTTTGCTTAAAAACACTACGCTTCAAATTCCGCTGCAATAACAATGTGCCTCGATCCCAACGTCTCGCCTCGATTCCGCACGAACATGACGGGTGTGACATGCTTATAATGTACAGACGCCCCTACATCTACTAAAGGCATCTCCCCCCTCTCGTCTCATTTTCTCACTCTTTTATCTTTTCGTACATGGCCGTCCGTGACCACAAATAAATCTCTCTCTCTTTAAAGTTCGTAGCCTCTATTCGCCATGGGGGCACAGTTAATGGTCTAAGTGAAAGCGAGTCTTGGATTAAATGCATGAACACATGACTTAAAATTATTATTTGTTTTAAACATGAGAAAAACAAACATACACAAATACACAGACTTAAAATTATTATTTGTTGGAATTTTTTTGTTAATACATCTGTTTCTGTATCTTCTTTATTTGTTTAATATGTAGATTTATAAATTTTAGTTTGTATTTACAGTTCAAGTAGCCTCAGCTTATGAAATAGTAAAATACCAAACTATAGTATATATGAAAAAAAAATGTGCCTAAATGGCATTGTATATTTTTTTTATAAATACTAGACGATTATCAATTCATTCTAGATAAATAAAATATAGGTGATATAACATCACATGTATAGAGATAGAGATTTTTTTACGACGACACTAAAATCTACTTCTAAAATCCACCTATTATTCATTTTGTGGGACTTGAACCCACACCATTTTGATGAGAATAAACACCAGTTGCCACTAGGCCAAGAGGCTATCTGGAATGAACTACTCAATACAACTGATAGGAAATTGGATCTTTTATTAAGAACATAGAATTGGGGATGGGATAAGCAGATTACAAAGAAAGAGACGAGAATAATAGAGTCATGAGATCTAACAAATTGCTGATCAAACAATAATTACTTTAAATACACTCAGTAACTAATTTCTGTTAGGTCTTGGCTGATGTGGCACCCATAATATGGTCCTGAAATTTCTTTGGCTATCCTTTCACTTCTTCTTTGTTGAGCTTGGTTCATACTCGGTGTACTATTATTAGCCTGCTGACCCATTGGACTCATGACAATACCGCCCCCATTAACATCCACCTTGTCCTCAAGGGGGAAATTAGGAAACTACTGAGGGAGCTGAATAGTATCTTCCCACTTAGCTGCGTCTAAAGGTAAGCCTTCCCCTTGCACTAGACTTTGAGGGACAAGCTGATTACCTTTGGAAATGGTCCTGGTCTGAAGCACCTGCTGTGGTTGTAGGATGATAGTTGAAGTGAAGTCCACCAGATGTAAGGGGGTGATTTGATGAACCGGTTTACCAATGCATTTTCGAAGCAACGAGACGTGAAAAACGGGGTGTATTTTAGCTGTAACTGGAAAGTCGAGCTTGTAAGCGACTGCTCCGATCTTGGCGATGACACGGTAAGGACAAAAATACCGATGACCCAGCTTGTGATGTCATTGTAATCAGCCAGATCCTTGGCGGTACGGTTGAAGTTTCACATATACCCAGCCGTCAACCATAAAGTGTACATCCCGTCGGTGTTTGTCGGCAGTCAATTTCATGCGTGATTAAGCCTTGAGAAGGTTGGTTTTCAACAAAGTTAAAACCGTATCCCGTTCCAGAAACTGTTCCTCCAAAGTGGGATTAGTGGTTGAGTCCCGGAGATAACGAGTAATAGTCGGAGGTTTCCTACCATATAAGATCTCAAAAGGTGTCATTTGGGACGATGTTTGATAAGAGGTATTATACCAAAACTCAGCCCCCGGTAAAAATTGCAGCCATTTTTTAGGTTGATCCGCCACATAACAACAAAGGTACATTTCTAAACATCGATTAAGTGCCTCGGATTGCCCGTCTATTTGAGGGTGGTAGGCGGTACTAAACTTGAGAGTGGTACCGTTTACCCGATGCAATTCTTTCCAAAAATCCGTCATGAAACGGGCATCTCTAGCGGTGACAATGGTCAAAGGAATGCAGTGTAATCGGACAATTTCGGTAATAAAGGCAGCAGCAACCGAAACGCTATTAAATGAAGATGGTAAAGCAATAAAATGACCATATTTTGATAAACGATCGACCACAACCATAATGACCGTTTTACCTTGTGAAACCGGTAGACAAGTGATGAAACCCATTGCAATATCTTCAAAAACTGCATTGGGAATTGGGAGTGGTTGTAGTAACCCACCTGGTGCTAAAAACGACGGTTTTGTTTGTTGGCAAATCTGGCAATGTGCAATAAACTGTTTGACATCAGCCCGCATTTGCTTCCAATAAAACGTGGATGATAAACGTTGGTACGTACGAGTCACTCCCGAGTGTCCCCCAAATGCCGACGCATGGAATTCTGTAAGCAACTGTTGTCGTAAAGCCAGATTATTTGGAACCATCAAGCGGCACTTAAATAACAAGAGCCCATCCGTAAGTTTATATTCCGGAAAATTGGCAGGATTGGAGGTGCAGCACTGGAGTAAAGCAGTGAGTTCAGGGTCTGTTTGGGCTGCCAAGGACAATTCGTGCAACAAAGAGGGAACGGGAGCAGAGATTGCCATAATATGACCGGAAGGAACTCGTGATAAGGCGTCAGCAGCACCGTTTTGGTCACCGAGTCGATAGACAATTTCAAAGTCGAAGCCAAGAAGTTTGCCCAACCATTTCTGTTGCTCCGGGGTCTGAATGACCTGATCTTGTAGACGTTTTAAAGAATGTTGGTCTGTCAAGATTGTAAATTTATGGCCCAAAAGATACTGTCTCCACTTGGCAATAGCTTGGGTGATGGCATACATTTCTCTATGGTAGGTCGAGGCTTGTTGCATTTGAGGGCAAAGCTTTTTACTAAAATAGGCTAATGGATGTTTTTCTTGGGACAAAACAGCCCCGATTCCAATGCCAGAGGCATCCGTTTCGATGGTAAAGGGTTTAGAGAAATCGGGAAGGCGGAGAATAGGTGTAGAACTGAGAAGGTTTTTGAGTTGTCGGAAAGCTTGTAGGGTGGTGGGAGTCCAGTAAAAAGCATCCTTGCGCAAGAGATCGGTTAGAGGACCGGCAATGGAAGCGTAATTTTTTATGAAACGCCGGTAAGGCCCAAGAAGCTTCGGACATCTTTAACATTTTTAGGAACTGGCCATTGGTGAATTGTACTTATTTTGTCGGGATCGACGGCCACCCCTTGAGACGAAATGATATGCCCCAAATAAGCAACCTGTGTTTGACCAAAAGTGCACTTAGATAGCTTAGCAACCAATTTGTGATTGAGTAACAACTGCAAGGTAAGGCTGATATGGTGCAAATGATCTTCCCATGTCTTGCTATAGATTAAAATATCATCAAAGAATACTAAGATGAAACGACGAAGAAATGGGCGAAACACGTCGTTCATAAGTCGTTGGAAGGTGGATGGAGCGTTCGTAAGCCCGAAGGGCATGACTAAAAACTCGTAGTGACCATCATCGGTACGAAAGGCTGTTTTCATGACATCCCCGTCAGCCATGTGAATTTGATGGTAACCGGCTAATAAATCGAGCTTAGAAAAATAACGAGCCGCATGTAACTCGTCAAATAACTCATCGATGGAAGGTATAGGAAAACGATCTCGTACCATAATAGAGTTTAAAGCTCGATAATCCACACAAAAGCGCCATGTGCCATCTTTTTTCCGTACCAAAATGACAGGGGAGGAAAAAGCACTTGTGCTTGGGCGAATGATTCCTTGCTGAAGCATTTCATGAACTAAACGTTTGATTTCCTATTTTTGAAAATGAGGATATCGATAGGATCGGACCGAAACGGGATTACTGGCCGGAAGTAACTCAATATGGTGATCATGGGACCGAATTGGAGGTAAACCTTTTGGTGCAGTAAAGTGAGTCAAGACATCTTGCAAATCCTGAGGGTAATCAGGTGGTTGGTGATCCGGTGGAACAAGGGTCAAATGAAACAATTGCCCAATGCCATCAGATTGTAACAAGCGTCTAAAGCCATTGAAATGTATTGCTTGAGCCACTTGAGTGTTATTCCCTTGCCATTTAACCCATTTTTCTTGGAGAGAAAACTTAAAAACTGAAGTCGAATAATCCCACCCTTGCAATGGTAACACATAAAAATCAACGTTAATGGGTTGGCCCTGAATTACCAATTCCACTTGCTTGGCCAAACCAGAACAAGGTAGCCTTTCGCCACTGCCGACTAAAACCGAAAATGGTGCAATGGACTCGATTGTCAAATTAAGAAAATGAGCAATTCGGGTTTGTACAAGACAATGGGTGCTTCCCCGTCTAAAAGCACCTGGACTTCTTTCCCGTGAACAGTACCTGTGAAGCGCAAGGTTGTAGAAGAACATCCACCCGACAATGCATTATAGGAAATAGCAGATTGTGTTTTAACCTCCTCTAATTGAAGCTTCTCAGCAAGAAGAGAGTCTGTGCCTTCAGATGTCATGGAATCTGGTGAACCACCCGGATCCGGTAAGTCTTCATCGAAGAAGAGAAGCTGTGGGGTCGCTTTACATTTATGGTCCCATGTGTATTTTTCATCACATCGATAGCACAAGCCTTGTGAACGCTTTTGAGCAATTTCCGCCGGTGTCAAGCGGCGGAACCCAAATTTGGGAGTAGGGATGGTGGATGCAGAGGATTTACCTGGAACATCAGATATAGGTACCTTCGGAGTGGGTAACAAAGGTTTAGAGGAGCCCAATGAAACCCGACCCATACCCTTCTCGAACTGGATCCGTTGTTCATGTAGTTGGGCCTTATCCATCACGTCCTCTAAAGTAGTGGGCTGATGTATGAGGACCGACTGCTTAATATCGGAACGGAGACCAGAAATCCAACAGCTAACGAGAAATCCGACCGGCAATGGCATGGTGCGATTAGAAATCGCCTCAAAGCGAAAACGATAATCAGCCACAGAAGTTGTTTGATGAAGTTTCGCAAGGAGGCCTTCCGGTTCTTCAATGTCGTTTGAACGGAAACATTTGGTTAGGGCAGCCGCAAACGCCTCCCAGGTTGAGATCTATGGCGTTGAAGCCAATCAAACCAGTCTGCAGTAGCATCATCTAAGTAGAAGGAAGATATGGTTAAGTGCTCCCTCTTCGGAATAGAATAAAACTCGAAATAACGAGTGGCTTGGGCAAGCCATCGTTCGAGATGCTCGCCATTAAAACGAGCCAGGTACACCGGCGCTGGCTTATGGCGGCCGTTGATGCTTGATCCTTCACCTTCCTCACCGCCGGTATGTTTGTAATCCATTGATTTCTTCGAATCCCGAGACCCGCCATCCGAGCGTCTGATCAATTCGTTAATAGACTGCTGCAAGGAAGCTATGGCAGTGACAACAACATCTAATTCCCCACGCATAGCGTGCTGATCTTCCTGAACGCCTTTCACAGTTTCTTCCATGACCCGAGCTCGAGTACCCTCTGCCATCGATACAGAGGTACAATGAAAGCACCAAATTGAAATGAACTACTCAATACAACTGATAGGAAATTGGATCTTTTATTAAGAACAGAGAATTGGGGATGGGATAAGCAGATTACAGAGTAAGAGATGAGAATAATAGAGTCATGAGATCTAACAAATTGCTGATCAAACAATAATATTCTTTGTTGAGCTTGGTTCATACTCGGTGTACTATTATTAGCCTGCTGGCCCATTGGACTCATGACACTATCATTGTATAAACAGAGAGAGAGAGAGATATAGAGATGTAGATAGAGACAAATAAAAGATAAAATAGGGATGAAATGAGTCGGTTATGAGATGAGCATTGATATTGCTAATCTCACATATCATCATAAAACTTGTCTCATATTCATTGGGTATGTATTACTCAATACCAAAAGGTACTAATACCAAAAGGTACGTAGGCTAAGGGGTGTGAATTTCTGACACGACATGAACTTAACACGATATTCGTGGGTTTGAATTTATTATAAACAGCCAGTTTTGGGTTAGCTAAAGGGTCATTGTCAAGTCAACCCGACTTGTTCGTGGGTTGAACCATTTTTTTTTTTTTTTAGTTTTATAAATATATTTTATTTCATAAATTATATCTGTAGGTATTTTATGTCCGAATTTAAAACTTAAAAAAGAAATTAACATAAGATATTATTATTAAAATGTAATTGCTTAATATATATTTGAATTTTTTTTCCTTTTAAACTTGTAATTTTAAAGTGTTCATATGTGGATTTTTTTTAAAAATTGGGTTAAAGGAGTCGTGCTCGTGTCAACCCGTAAATATTTGTGTCGTGTTCGGGTTCATATGCCTGACACGATTTTTGGGTTCATGACAAATTTTCGTTTTCACGCCGGGTTGGACCCACCATTCCACCAACCCTCAAACACGACTCGTTGTTTAGCACTCCAAACTTTGGTATTGGGTATACCTCTTTATGATCTTATGTGATTAAAAATTAAATGTTGGTACCTATGTTAAATTCATCTCAACAACCGAATTGAAATATTAAGCACTCAACTTAACTTCTAATAATTCTCTAACTTTTAATAATTTAAATTTTATAACAACTTTAACATGCTATTTATTATTTATTTTTTTAAGTTACAAAATCTATACTATATAATAAATAAAGGTTTTGGTGGGACATTTGTCACTCTCATATGCATCCAAAACACTTTTTTTCTCGTCTCTCTCTCCTATTAATTATATACATTTCTTTAATTGTTTTATAATTTTTTGTTTCCCGCATCTCTCTCCTACTAAATAATAATAATTTCTATATTTCTTTTTATAAAACGTGTTTTATTTAAAAAAATAGGTTTGTTTATAAAACATTTTTATAAATTGAACATTTCTTTCATTCTTTTTATAAAACATTTTTAAAAAATAACTATAAAACGTTCGTAAAATTTATATTAAAAAACTATGTAATATGTCATAAATATGTAATATCTAAATCTTTATTACGAAGTATATATAATATTGCATTTATTCAACCCGTGTATAATACACGGGGTTTCTAACCTAGTATATAATATATTCGGGTAGACGGGTTTGGGTAATCGGGAAGGTATCACGTAATCATATACTTGTCTCAAACTCGAAAAAGTTTCTCAAACTAATCCCATACCATTCACATGCCCATCCCATTACCAGAAATATTTTCATCCCTAAGACATAAGGAGATAAGGAAATTACCTGAATGAGCGAGGTAGTTTAGGTAACAAGTGCGGCTTTCGAAGATTAGAAGGGAGTGTGATGATGGTAAACATGTCAGACCAGTCAAGCTTCTGCTCTTGTGAAACGACAAAAGCTTGTCCAAATCCTTCAGCATCTCCCGGCTTTTGCCCATACTTGTTTTTCTCGTCTAATGGCAACTTAAAAAATTCTTGTGTTTCTTCCTTTAGTTTCTCCGGTAATGAACAACTCACCTCATGATTTATCAACTTTAATAGTCAATTAGTATATAAATTTTCTTCAAATGTCATGGTATGTGTTGTGTGGGGTGTCAATAATGTCGGGTTGACAAGTTGAATTGTTCAACCCGAACATGAACCACAAATAAGATATACTTATTTATGTTAACCTAGACATACTTAAAATCGTGTAACCCAAATACAACATGTTTAGCCTATTTATCAAAACGTATAAAACGGGTTGAATGGTGGTTAATCAAGTTGTAAATGTGTTAACCAGTTGTAATAAATGGGTTAAATGGGATAGTAAACGGTTTTACGAGTCGGCCTATTTAATTATATATGTTGACGGGTCGAACTATTTAAATAAATGGGTTACGCAGATCAACCCGAACACAACACAATTAATTAAACAGATCAACCAGAACACAACCCATTTATTAAACATGTTAGATATGACAACTCAAAATTTAATTATTTTTGTGTCATTATCATGTCATTTTAGACAAAGAAATACCTAATAGTGACGGAACCAAAATTTTTTATCCGGGCCATGTAATAGAATTTAGATAACATTCATTAGCGTACCTTAATTAATTCTTTTGCTAATCAATATACAACAAGTTTGATAGTGATTGTTTTGTAACCTTTGAAATCTTATATTTTAAATATGTTATAATATTATTTCGCACTCAACACTTACAAACAAGACACCAATGGTCATCAATCTCGTTGCTTAAGTGAGTATGAAATTTTCGTAAAAGGAAACACCTTTAGTTTTAAAAAATATCTCCTTAAATGATAAAAAAAAATGATAAATAGATACACCTAAAATGTATATAATTTAGAAGAAAACAAAAGTAATTCAAAATAATAAAGAAATAAAGTAATCATTATTATAATAAATGAATAGTTTTATTTGTCACGTGTTGACTTCTGGTGAAGTCTAGATTTTTGTTTTCCGGCTCTCTCTTTTATTAAATAACAATGATTTTAAATAATTAAATATCTAAGATTTATTAATATATTTTATTAAAACTTAGTAAATCATAAGAATATTTTAGTTATATCTTATTTTAAAATATAATTTTATAATTCTTAAATTTTCTTATTTGTTATTTATAATTCTTAAATTTTCATTATTTGTTATTTATAATTTCTTAAATCTTCATTATTTCTTATTTCACCAATATCTTGTGACATCCAACATACAAATGTTCATAAAAACTGTTGGTTTACAACAAGTTGAATTTATTCGACTCATATAATACCCATAGCCTATATAATAATGAAGTTAAATAAATTCCTAAGCAAATTAAATAAGCTAATAAACTAAAATTAAATGAGAATATAAACTTAATTTTTGTAAGTATTTAGGTTATTGGTTTATCTTTTGGTGTACCCTGCTGCACCTATTCAATACACCATGTGCTTTTAAGTGTTAAACTGACCTAATAGTACATTAGTACATGACTCACAACTCCTCCATAAATCCTGATCATTCTTTAATTTTTCAACAGCGGTTACCTGACCGGAAAATTCAATTTTAATATCAAACTATAAGAACGTTAGAGACCCTATTAACAAAGAATTTGATCGGCCGGAGGGTCAAGGACCTTGGACCTAGTTCAGTTGGTGATCCCTAATGTGTACCATGCATTACACGTACCTGAAAGAAGCCCCAGTCTCTACAAGCAAGGTGTAGTTTTTCGACTTCTGATTGAACCGAATCTTCAGACAATAAGCGCTCCATATCAATGATGGGTACCTGATCGCGCTGTGAGGACAACATGGATGATATGATCGGAGAGTCTTGATCGGGACGAATATACCTAGGCGGAACCCTCGTGAGTGGTTCCTTAGCGAGTTCTTGTACATTTGGAACCGAAAGTGAACCTCTAAGAATTGTTCCCTTTGCTTCCATGATCTCTTCCTTCTCTGTTACGTTTATTTATTTTTCTTGAATTTGACATATGAGGTGTATTCCCATTTAATATCAACATTGTTGGTGAATGAATTTAATATTGGTTATTAATTTTTTGTACTGTCTATATGGCCAATAATGCTTTGTTAATATCCAAATGGGTATTCAGTATTCTAAAGGCACCCCCACTTTAGTAATTAATCCTTTTTTTTATTTTGATATGTTTACGGGTGTATATATCTATACTATCTAATAAATAAAGGTTTTTTCATGACACGTGTCGCCTCCATATTCATTCTTATTATTTTTTTCTCGCATCTCTCTCTTATTAAATACATCTGTATCTTTTAATAATAAAATATTTTATAAATAAAATACTAATTATACTAATAAAACACATTTATTTTAAATTATCCCTTAGTATAAGAAACTTTGAAATCTAATTATGTAACTTTTTTTTTTCAATCAAATGGTAAATGAAAGTCAAATACATTAAATATTAATTAACATATTTTCGAAACTCAATTATATATTAACTTTTACATATTTTGAATTTTGTTTTTTATCCTTAGTATATGTAATACATTTTTATATCTTTTAAATACATGTAAAAAAATTTAAGAATTTTATGTATTGAAAAATTTCACCCGTGTGTATTACACGGGTTTTAAGCTAGTATAGTATATATATACGAATACGGATGTATAACTGAAGAAACACTAAAATGATGGCGGCTACCACTACAAGAATTTGGATATATAGCAACGACATGTCGTTCCTATAGTTTTTTCCTTTTATTCTTGACCTCCTTTTGTAGTGGGAAAATTTGTCGTCATTTTGAAACCCTATAGCAACGACTTGATTAATAAAAAAAGAAACAAGTTTTTTCTTTTGTCCTTGATTAATAAAAAAAGAAACCTAAAATATCAATTTAAGCTATACCCATGACAAGTCATTGCTATAGATTAAATAAATATTTTTTTCCTTTTCTTTAATCTTGATTAATAAAAAAATAAATCCAAAATATCAATTTAACCTATAGCCACGAGAAGTCGTTGTTATAGGTTAAATACATCTTTTTTTTCTTTTCTTTTCTTTTATTCTTGATTAATAAAAAGAGAAACCTAAAAAATCAATTTAACCTATAGCCATAACAAGTCGTTGCTATAGGTTAAATACATAATTTTTTTTTCATTTTCTCATGTGGTATTTATACTACGATCATCCTGCCATTGTCAAGAATGAAAATGGGGTCTACAGGTGGTACTCGAATTGATACATCTCCCTTTTTATTTGTGGTCACATACCATGCATTTTGAGCAGTTTACCACCTCAACATGGGCAGTTATTAGAGTTTATGGCCTTTGAGATATAGAGTCCGGCCCATTTAATCGGGTTCGTTACCATATTTCTTCAATAACATATTGGTTATTATGTTTTAAACTTTTTATATGGCCAGTGATGCATTTTTCATATCAAAATATAGCCTACAACATAAAATGATCTTATTGTAACATAGCTCCTACTATCTTGCTAATGTGACTATTTTAATCAATATTCTATGGGTATAAACGAGTTGAGACGAGACTAAGCTTAAGATTCTAGGGTTGTAAACGAGCGAGCTTGGGCTCATTTAACTTAAGAGAGTTCGAGTTCGGCTCGTTTATAGCTCCATTTCTAAATCTCGAGCTCGGTTCATTTATTATTTATTAATTATTTAATTATTATATATATAATAGTTAAGTACACAGATAGTCCTTGTGGTATGTCCAGATTTTGGATTTTGTCCCTAAGTTTAAAAAATTACACTATCAGTCCCTAATTATGTATGTGTAAATGTTTGGTCCTTGGAGTGTATGACAGTTAACTTTTCTGTTACATATATTTTTAAATGACCAAAATACTCCTAGATTAAAAAACAAAAATTAAAAAAATGGGTTTAAAAAAGGTGATGGTGCCGTCTAAGAACTAGGAGTATAAAACTATAAATATAGGTTTTTTTAATTTCTTTTTTTTTTAATTTTAATTTTTTTTAATCTAGGGGTATTTTCATCATTTTTAAAATATTTAACAGAAAAGTTAACTGTCATCCACTCCGTGGACCAAACATGTCACGTTTATGCATAATTTGGGACAAAATCCAATATTTAGACACACCATATGGACCATCCGTGTACTTAACTCTATTTATAATTATAATTTGCATATATAACATAATATATACTATATAATTACTTTTATCACATATTATAGAGTAGATTGTTATTTTCGTCCCTGTGGTTTAGTCACTTTTGCCAGTTTCATCCAAAACGTTTATTTTTCTCCTGTGTATCCTCGTAGTTTATAAAATTTTCCATGTTCATCCAATCAGTTAACTTCATCCATATTTTAACGTTAAATGAGGTGTATTTAGGTCAGTTATATATATATATATATATATTTTATCGATATTTTAAACCCTTAAATTTCCCCCCCTCCCCCCTCCATTAACTCCATCCATATTTTAACGTTAAATGCGGTGTATTTAGGTCATTTTCTATCCATTTCTTTATTTTATCAATACTTTAAACCCTTAATTCCCCTCATCCCCTTAAACCGTATTAACCTTAATTACCCTATTACGACCATCCATGTGGATATCATCTTCTTAATCACGATAGTCCATGTGGCCATCATCTTTTTAAATTACGATCGTCCATGTGGTAATTAAAACCATATATAAATATACAAAATATAAAAATATTGTATGTTTTAATGTGAATTTATAACTTTTAATGAAATATGAATACTTAAAAAAATAAAATATATATGAAATTTAGAATGCTAAATTAATTAGAAAATAAGATTTTGAAATGAAAAAAAAACTAAAATAATGAAAATCCGGTCCGACCACCCGATCCGGCTCAAGTGATCTAACCGAATACCAGCCGGTTCAAATAGACATAATCAGACTGGTTCTGATCCGGTTCTGAAAACACTGGTTATATGTCTCCATTGGTCCCCCATGGACTTATATATAAGAGTATTGAACTTGGAATACTAAATTAATTAGAAAATAAGATATTAAAATAAAAAATAATGAAAATCCAGTCCAAGCACCCAATTTAGTTCACTGGTCTAACCGAATACGAGCCGGTTCAAATAGACATAATCGCACCGGTTCTCGGTTCGATCCAATTCTATAAACACTAGGGTATATGTCTCCATAGGTCCTCCATGAACCTATATATAGGAGTATGGAGTGTCTCTCTTGTATTGCACAATAATATAGTTGAATGTTAATGAATTTCATACTATCTCTCGTATTTCACTCAATCGTGTGCACATACAATTTATGCTAACCTTTAGTTTAAACCTTCTTATATGATGACGTCAAGCCACAATCAAGGGTTGATAATTTTATCGTCACCAATGTCATTTTATGTAATTGGATTTACTTAAAACCAAATAAAAAGTTAGAATACATGCTTCAATAGGTGCCAAGGGGCAATTCTCCTGCTTAAAAAAATGTTTCACCGGAAATGAATCAGATTTGCATAGATAATGAAAAGTTGCATGAAATTGATGTTCGAAAGAAACTTTGAGCATTACTTTGAAGCTTCGGTAGAAACTTTGAAGCATCAACAACAACTATGATCTTAAGTAGAAACTAAGATCAGTATGAACTGATCGATTAGTAGTAACTCTGTTACCACTAATGGTAAATAGTAACGTTGTTACTACTGATAATGTTTTTTTACTTAAGTTTTTACTGATGTAACTGCAGCAGGTATAAGCGGTTATAGCCATCAACTGTCATATTTTTCATGAAAAGTTGCAATGACTCATTGACTATTTGACCCCTATATATATAAAAGATTCATTTGGTATGATTTCAAAACATCTATTAATACGAATTTTCAGAAGAAAAAAAATTGCATCTCGTCCTTTGAATTTCACTTTTGATCTTATCAGATTAAATATTTTGTATACAAGGGAAATACTTTAACCTAAAAGTGATCACACGATTCAACAATTAACCATGATTTGGGTAATAACAACACAAAACTAAGTAGGAACAAAATCATGTTTACTAACAGTTTCAAGAACCAATCAAGGATTAAGCAAACTGAGCAAGAATCAAAGCTATTATATCCTTATGAAGTCGTCGTCCTTGATCAGTTGATCGCCCCAAGTCTCAAGTCAAGCAATTAATTACCAAAACGGATCAAATACATATATGCCTTGTTATTTACTCGCATTTATCATGAAAATGATGATTAAAAAATAAACAATGCCACACCATCAAGTTAAAGAGTTCAATTAATTATCTATATCTATACTTCTATACTACTATATAAAGCATATAGAGTGGACAAAATTGTAATTTCGGGGGAGGTAATGTTGAAATAACACTGATTTTAGCCCTGTCTACCCCCGACTTGACACCACATGATCCAAAACAATACCCTCTTGAACCATAAAATGGCTCTTCTCCCAGCGTAAGACCAAATTAGTTTCCACATATCGTTTCAAAACCTTAGATAATTCATTTAAACACAAATCAAACAATGAGCCAAAAACTGAAAAATCATCCATAAAGATCTCAAGGGACTCCTCGACCATGTCCGAGAATATACTCATCATACACCTTTGAAAGGTGGCCGGGGCATTACACAACCCAAAGGGCATTCACCGGAAGGCAAAAGTACCATAAGGGCATGTGAAGGTGGTCTTTTCCTGATCACCAGGATTGATGGCTATCTGATTGTACCCTGAGTAACCATCTAAAAAGCAGTAAAATTTCTGACCTGGTAGCTTCTCAATGATTTGATCAGTAAACGGTAAAGGGAAATGGTCCTTTGACGTGGCAGCATTCAATTTCCTGTAATCAATACACACACGCCACCCGGTTACCGGTCGAGTGGCAATTTGCTCACCATGCTCACCGTGTACTACCTGGATACCTGCTTTTTTGGACACTGTTTGGGTTAGACTCACCCATGGACTGTCAAAAATGGGATAGATGATCCCGGCGTCCAACCATTTCAACACTTCCTTCTTGACAACCTCACGCATGTTGGGATTTAATCGGCGTTGTGTATCCCATGAAGGTGAAGCACCTTCAGTAATGCTTCCTCTTGCTGTCCAGGTTGGATGCAATGATGACAGGTAGAGTTTCATCATCCCCTAAAAATGCATACTTTAGGTTCTTGGGAAGGTCCTTTAACTCCACTTTTGGGGGGCTCACAAGCGATGGTTTCAGCCCCGAATCAATCTCAGTCGGTAGACTCTCCACATGATGAGTCGATGGAGGTCTACCGTCTTGCACTGCCAATGCTTCCACAACCTTTTCTTCTTCTTGCAAATCAAGCTCCAATTCCTGTTCAACCCTGTCACACACAAAACACTCCTATGTGGACTCATCCTCAGAGTGAGGATAACATCCTTCAATAATGTCTGCCATGAAGCATTCATCACTTGGCAGAGGGTTAGATTCATTTGAAAATATATTTAAATGGACCCTTCTATTGCCAAAAGTCATATCAACTGTGCCTAAGCGACATTCAATCAAAGAATGGGAGGTGGCTAAGAAGGGTCGACCCAAAATGATAGTTGGTTGAGTGACCTTTTCAGATTGCACATAGTCAAGAACCAAGAAATCCACCGGATAGTAGAATTGATCCACTTTCACTATCACATCATGAACAATCCCTCTTGGGAGTTTAGGGGTCAAGTCAGCCAACACCACATTAGTATTGGCTCTACGCAGTGGACCAAAGTCATACTGGTCATACAAACTCCCAGGAAGGATGCTCACACTTGCTCCAAGATCCAATAGTGCCTTGTTCATTTTAAAATCACCCACTTGTATAGAAATTATGGGCGCTCCTGGATCTTGGAGTTTAGGTGGAAGAGCACCAGTCAAAATTGCACTGACTCGTGCATTCAGATCAAGCTTTTCAGGAATTTTATTATGCCTTTTCTAAGTGCACAAGTCTTTTAAATACTTCGCATAGACCGGTATCTGTTTAATTTCATCAAGAAGAGGTATATTAATTTTTACCTGTTTAAAAAGCTCTCAGATTTCCTCCTGTTGAGGACCTCTCTTCTTGACTGCCACCTGTTTTCCTGTATTCACTAAAGAAGCAGGGAATGGCACCCTTGGAGGCACCACTCCCCCATTGTTAACAGTAGATGATGTTTTAGGAAAAGGTGTTTCATTTTGACTTAGAAAAGCAGCCCGTGTAACCGGAATCGGCTCGGGTTCATCATCACTGATAGGATGCTCATCAATGTCCTCCACCACACCATCAACAAAGGTTGGTGGAGGCGCAACCTTGTTATCGTAAGTCTTACCACTTCGAAGAGTACTAACCTTGCCCACGTGACTGTTCTTCATGTTTCTGCTCCCCGATGTGTGATGAGATGGATTAGTCACTGTATCACTTGGAATCTTGCCACTACTCTTCCTCAATTCAGCTATCTCAGTGGCAAACTGCCCCATTTGAGTGGTCAAAACTTGCACGGCTTTATCGCGCACCTCATCAGCTTGATTCTTCTTTTGCAAGTCTTGTTGGATGGACTTCAAGATATCCAACATTGCATTCTCACTAGTCTGATTAGAGGATCCAGATGATCCTCCCTGCTCATTCCCCCTTTGATAACCCCTTTGGTTATTGCCTTGATTATAATTTTGGTTTCGGAGTGAGAATGGTTGTTGAGCTCTTTGACCACTACCTTGAAAATTAGGGTTAGCTTGATTTGAGGCATCCCCATACCAGAAATTGGGATGATTTCTAAGACCCGGGTGGTAGGTATTGGAGTTCATGTCATAGTTCCTACCACCCCCTTGCAAATAATTCACATCCTCATACTGTCCTGTGCAACTAGCACCATTATGCCCCACACTGATCACACACCTCATACTGTTGACCCCTAGTTCCCATATTAGCCACCTGCTACTCTAACTTTTCTTTCCTGTTTGCCTCAGAGCTAGGACTCTCAACTGCTCTCACTACTGAATGTCTTGCCCTTCTTGAAGATTGAGCTTTTCTCTTAGAAGTTCGTGTCATCTTCTCTAAATAGTCCAAGTCTTCATCCTCAAAGTTGGTACCAAATGTACCATTAGAAATAGAGTTGAGGTCCCGGGCATCATCATCTTTCAAGCCCTCATGGAAGGCATTCAACATCTCCCACATTTGCGAACCATGGTATGGACAGTTCTTGATAAACTTCTTGAACCGAAGGAAAGCCTCATGAAATAATTCCCCAGATTGTTGTTGGAAATTTCTGATGTTCTTCCTAGCATCACTAGTCCTCTTATTAGTATAGAACTCATCTAGGAACTGTTGTTGCATACCCCCCCAAATGTAAATAGAAGCAGAAGGCAAGGAATGAAACCACTGTTGAGCCTTGTCTTCTAGGGTGAATTGGAACAACACCAACTTCACATCATCTGGTGTGAATCCCTGTCCCCCAATGGTATTGCACCTAGCATCATAGGCACTCAGATGCAAGTAAGGCTCCTCTGTTCCTAGACCATGATACTTAGGCAAATTCTGAATTGCCTGGGAACGAACTTCAAATGACCTCCCATGTTGTTGTGGAATAACAACTGGAGATGGATTGTAAGCAATGGAAGGTCTGAAGTGGCTCTCAATCCCTCTAACAGGGCCTCTGTCATATCTCCTTGGAATGCCTCCCGGATTGTCAACAGGAGGGATTGCATTCCTAGGACTAGGTCTTCTTAGCCTGTTTACAGGCTGCTGCTGTGGTGGGATTGGTGTTGGAATGTCTTGTTGAACTGGATGTTGTGGCAGCCACTAATCAAACTGATGTTCATTAGGCATTTCAAACCGAACACCTGTATCATGCTTTCTGTATGCTAGCACCCTAACCCTTTGTATGGCTCTTCTGTCAAACTCATTAGCATCATCCTCATACCCCTCATACTCATCATCAAACCCATCTGCTTCATCCTCATGGTCTAAACCTGAAGTGTATGGATGAAAGCCCGGTGGAGGGGTTGAATGAAATGTGGAAGGTTTTGTCATGGGTGGTTGTGAGGTTGTGGAATGGTATCTAGCACTATCCTCACATATGGTGAAGAATAATGAGATTCGGGTTTGAAGTCAAAAGGTTAGCTTACTTGTGGTAGAGGTTGGCCAAAGCTTGGTAATGGTGGGATTTGGCTAGTGGATTGGTTGAGGTTTTCATCTGTCCTAGGCGGAGGAACAGATAATGAGAACATCCCCGAGGTGGGATGCTGTTCTGGTCGTAACTGACCTGTAGGAGGCAGATCAGATTGCTTCCCAAGATCCTATTTATTCTCTATTTGAGTTGGAGAAGACACTACTTTGTTAGTTCTATGAAAAACCATGTTTTGCTTAGAAGTCTTCTCAATTTCTAGATCAAAAAGCAATGAAGATGATTTCTTGGAGTACCTTGTATGATGCATACAACTGACGAATCACCTTCACAACACAAACAAGAAAGCCCCGTGTAATTCTGAACAAAACAAAAATGATACAAGAAAAGTAAATAAGAAGTTTTTGATTTTGTGAGTTGTAGCCAACAATAACAAATTAACACTAAGCGCACTAACTCCCCGGCAACAGCGCCATTTTGATCGATGTCGTTTGGTCAGTCAAAAACAATCCTTAAACACCTTAACTAGTAAGGGTAAGTAGAGTATCGTATCCACGAGGAGTTTGTGAAAAGTGTCACTTTGTTACAATGGTTGAAAGATAGAAAATAGTAAACACTGATTTGGATTTAAAACAATAATGAGAGAGGTAATCCTCTCCGGGGTTCAGTTTTGCAAACACGAGTCACTTCCGGTTCAGTTTTGCAAACACGAGTCACTTCCGGTTAATTAGCAAGCAATTGCATAGACATAATCTTATGGTTTAATTGAATTCAGTGAAAATGGAAGAACACGTTGTAAAGAAAACTTATTCTTGCATAGTCAATTTATGCTAACCAACGATCATTCAACCCTCAAAATATCTCTGATTTAAATAAACCTGAGACTAACGAGACTTGAACAATAATTCGAAATCAACACATATATTTTAAAGCATTCAATCAATAAATGAAATCATATGGCTTAACATGCCAATCAAGATTACAAACCAAAGCTAATCATTCTAGAAAATAACAAGTGTCAAACAAAACCCTACACCCGGAGAAGACTACTAGTGATTTAGCTACTCATACTCATAACAATAATCAAAACTAATGTGCTAGGACTTACAATCATCAAAGATTAAGAACAATCGACTCAAGAACAGTAGGAATCGCCTCTTGGGAGCTATGGAACGGCTGAAATCGAAGATAGATGATTATGGGGGCTGAGAATGGTTAAAACCTAAATTAGGTTAATTTTCCCATATTTTAAGATCTTCGTGTGTCGCAGAATCCATTGGCCAAGTCCTTCACGTGGCGCGAAGGACAAAACAGTAGGGGCGCATTCTTGATTCCTCGCGTGTCGCGAACATTGCTCCCCAAGTCTTCGCGTGTCACGAAGACCAGAAATTCCAGGAAACTTTGACTTTTGACTTCCCATGCTTCGCATCCGATTGATTTGCTTCCATTTCCCAGCTCATTTAGCACATAAAACCAGGGAGGCACTCACAACCACAAACACGCATAAAACCAAACAAATATACAAACTAAAATAACCAAAACGAACACAATAAGACACATAGACCGGTTATTTATCCTTACATCAGGTACTGGTGGTTGGCATTACTTGACGGGGCAGAAGGGATGGTAATGGTGGTTGGCCAGATCAAGAAGAAGATAGGGGAGATGAGGGGGTTGGGGAGGGTTGGTGGGTTATTAACCATTAAAGATCTTAGGGGTATTTTATTCTAAGGGTATTTTAGTCTATTCAGATAAAACTTAATAGAAAATTTAATAGAGTTAGCTAAAAGGACTCAAATGGTAGTAAAGTTGAAAAGTCAGGGTTCAGACCGAGGTTTTGAAATATAAGGGACTCAACTAGTTAAAATGGACAGACGTCAGGAACTCAAATAGTAATTTACTCTATAAATAAATAAAGTGAAAACTTATGACTAAAAGTCAAGGAAGGGCAAGAGATAGGCATCCAACAATGATGCATGTCAAGATGAAAGGAGAACATGTAGGTCTTGGTTTATGGGCCCTAGTTTAGTAAAATAGTCCCCCCAACTTAGTAAAAGAGCGCCCCAGTGTATCTCAATTGACCTAAAACTAGCCTTAAATATATATATATATATATATATATATATATATATATATATATAAAAGTACTAATTTTTGTCGGCCCTATAGGGTGCCTATCCACCCCCTTCTATCCTTTTAAATACGCATCTGGCCACAGCTGTCGAAGCGCATTTCCGATCTATGTACAAGAAGCCATAGGGACCATGCAAGATACGAACACTTTCGAGACAAGGTGTCACACCCCAACCGACGACGGATTATACATCGGGGCGAACGTGGTTGTTCAATAGCACAAGGTTGACTATTAAAGTTTCAATATTTCGTTAATAAATAATTTAAGATTCAATACAAGGAAACATAACAAGAATACAACGTTTAATTGATAAGTAGTCTAGGTCCAAAGCATCCCATGTGATCACAAATAAGTCTCATGATGTAGAACCTGAAACATGTGAAAGAATCTGTCAACTACAAAATAGTTGGTGAGATACAAAGGTTTTGACACAGTTTAACAAGTGTTTGAGAAGAATTACAATTCACTATGATTTATGCATTCTATAATGTAAGTGTGAGAACAAAGCATCTTAAACATTGTGCATATCAATCCTCCAACCAAGTTTAGGCATAACCTACAGGTTACCCTTATAAGTTTCAAGTTTAAAATTTAAATTCAGTAACAATCACCAAGGGCTCCCCCCGAAAGGTCAATCAATCAAGGTGGATTGGTCAAATACAATAGATCTATCATTGTTACTATAGGCTTGATCAAAGTTAATGAATATGCTAGTTTTAAGTTTAATTCAAGCATGCAAGTCTCAAGTATAACATAAGAATAAGCATCTAGTCATAGTTGTACAAGAATTGTATAAGTTTGAAGTTTGAACATGTTTCACCCCAAAAGAATGTAAATGAAAAAAAAAGGGCTAAGTATACTCACTTGGATTGATGAAGAGTATCCGACACGGATAAGTATTTGCAAGACTTTGAGAGAGAATATCCTCACAAAAATCCTAAGAATGCAAGTCTAAAGATTTAAGTTTGTTTCTATAAGTCTAAGGCAAAAGATCTAGGATTTCGAGATTTGACTAGGGTTCTCGGGTTGGAAAGTGAGAGTGGTCGTGTTATAAAGTTTAGTTTCATAACAAGTTTTAGATTATCATTAAGTTTGAAGTTTAAACGAATACTCATATGTTACATAAAGACCTCTAAATAGTTTTCGAAGCATTAAATTTATTATATTGGAAATTTAATAAACAAGTATTTGATAGTAGAAATTACCTAGTAAGTTTAAGTAATATTTAAAGAATGATACCTATAAAAGAATATTAAGTTTCTTGGATATTTACCATTAAGTGTATTTATTAATTATCTAGAAGGGAAAATAATCATTTAAATAAATGCATAACTTTCTAAAATAATTATTCATTTAAGAAAATATCACAAATTAAATTTTACTAAATAATATTTAAAAATATTGGCTACGCTTTAAATAAGTAATAAATGTACAAGTATATATATGTATATTTTTTTTTACTCTTTTCATACTTTTATAAAGTTTATAAGTTTTACATGTATCCCATTGTATATAAACAATTGTACTCATATATTTTTCTTACTAAACAACCAAGTAAAACATCTTGTTTGTATATAAATAAGTTTCAAGTGTATCAAATACATATGTATATATATATTTTTTTGTTCGAAGTATTTTAAATCATTTTTGAGAAGTTAATTTATTACTAATAAAACATTTCAGAAAGTATAAATACCGTGAAAGTCTAAGATAAGTTTCAAAAGTTTTAATAAAATTTATTAAATTTTTAAAATTGAACAATTATTTTAAATTCACAAAAAAGAAAAAAAAGGGGCTAACCGGATCGAACACCTGACCTGCCCCGGGTCACCATTGCACACACACACTAACCAACCCGGCTACGGGCCTCGCTGAGAATATAACCGAAAAATAAAGTTTTTAAGCATCATTTCAAACGACCCCCAAATTCCCGTATGAGCCCTAGCATGTCGATCCTCAAATACATGTCGAATTCGCCTCTGTCATTGTAATTTGACAGAGGGTTTTCGATCCTTTGGAAAAAAACGACGCATATGGATACATGATTTACCTGAAATGGGGTCGGATTGATCGATTTCGAGTTTGGCTTTGGCTTCGGCGGTCACGGGTTTGAATCGATACTTGCAGGTTCTAGTTCGGTAAATTGAGAGTGCAGGTAGTTTTGGTGAGGTTTTGCAGTCGCTATTTATAGCTAATTTGAGCATTTAATGATCGAACGGGTTGTGGATGGGTGGTTGAGCCGGTCGGAGTTAATTCCGACTCTATGCGCGGCCTCGATCGAAATTGGAAGTTAATGCACCTAGGGGACGGGTCGCATGCGTGACTGGAAGCCCGAGGTGCATCGCATCTGGACGGATTCGCAATTTCGGTCGATAAAGGGGTAAGGCGGAGGGTTGTGGATTTCGAACCCACGACCGGTTTCTTGGTGTTGGAAGTTTGCGGGAATGACATGCCAGGCCCCTAAGGTTTCCATTGTTTATCATTTTATGATAAACTTTGGTTTTTGTTAAAAATCAGTTTTGGGAATTGGTAGATTTAGTCCTTGGGTTTTATAAAATCAAATATATAAAAGTTAAATTGTTTTTATAAGTTTTATTATTTTATAAATTTATAAAACAATTTCTAAGATTTATGATTTATAAGTTTAAATTATTTACATAATTACAAACTTGCAAAGAATTTAATTGGTATTTTATTTATAAAACACACACATATAAGTATGATCGTTTTTCCTTAAATCCATATTAATTAATTTAATATTTCAAGAAAATAGTTTTAATAAGAATTTAAGTTTTTAACGTGTAGAAGTTTAGGAAAAGTTACGTCGTAAAAATTCCGGATATTACAGTCTCCCCTACTTTAGGAAATTTCGTCCCGAAATTAAGGTAGAAGGGTTTAGTTCAGGATTTAAGTCTATGGTACGCACGAGGATAATGAGAAAGATGCTCTATGTTCCCAAGTAAACCCTGGGTTACGTTTAGATTTTTAAATGAGTTGTAAGGATAGGGATGAGATTACGCTCGAGTTTCTAAGTTTTCAACGCATATGGTTGTCAAGAGTTTCCCTAAGAAGCACATAGTTTTTTTATGAAATATATGAAGATTTGTTTTCAGAAATGTATTTAAGAGGATAACAGATGAACTCTCATTCAAGATTTAAAGTGAGATGTATCACTCAGAATGGATTTGATGATAGTTTTAATGATTTGAGTTTGTAGACTAATACGTCTAAGGATTTACTACGGTACCTAATTTCCGTGACTACCTTTTACGATAAGTCTTAGATCATAGCACACGACAGAGTTTACTATGTCTTCCCATATGCTGATTTTCATACTTACGTGTGCACCCGCAAGCATTTAAATCGTCGCATAGTCCGCATAGGTCCTTCCGTTTGTGTGTGGATCGAGAAAGAGTACAAGAATTCGTTTTAACATCATGACTAGTGTTTCCACGTAAGAGTAATCATTGATTAACGAGTCCCTTAGAGAGAAACGTCATTCGATAATTAAAGAGAAAGATGTGACAAGATTTAGAGTTTCAAAGTTTCCTCGTGTTTGAATAAGAATACATCAAACACCGAGTAGCTTAAAGTCTTTACACTTTCCTCGTGTCTGATCAAGAATACGTCAAACCTTGAGTAGTTTAAAAGTCTTATACGTTCATCATGTTTGAACAAGAATACGTCAAACATGGAGTAGTTTAAAGTCTTTTCACATTCATTGTGTTTGAACAAGAATACGTCAAACATGGAATAGTTTAAATTGTGTTTGAACAAGAATACGTCAAACATAGAATAGTTTAAATTGTGTTTGAACAAGAATACGTCAAACATATAATAGTTTAAAGTCTTTTAGTTTAGCTTCAGTGTATAGAAGTATACGATTACGTTTTGAGTATAAAGCGGTTATCTAAATACTCTAGTATTTAAGAGAGGTGCGGGACAGCGTTTGGAACAGGATTAACCGTTATACGCTCTTTCAAAGAAGATTTGAGTTGTCTAGAAGGTTAGGTGGATCCCGATTATTTTGGGTTTGAAGAGAAGACTAGGGAGGTACTCTGCTAAAGAGAGCAGTCTCCCCCTTCATATTAGTTTCTAGTATCAAGAATGAAGTTTTCTCGTGTATTTGGAATGTACGTTTATCAAGTCTTGTAAGGGTTAGTTGAGACAAACACAAAAAGTTTTCAAGACTAAGAATTCAAGTATGAGTTTGAAAGTAGGATAAGTCAGTTGAATTTCAAGTTTCAATATTAAGCTTTACATGATCCTTTATTAGACATGCTTCCTTTGGTGGTTTAGAAGGTGTTTAGTTTCAGGAATACGGGTTTGAGTATTTGTACAAGCCTTTTGCATGGCGTGGCAAGGTGGGTCTCTCTAGACTTAAAGTCTCTTACTTTATAGTTGTGTATACGTAAGTTTTTAATGTCTTAGCAACGTGCATTTAAGCCTTTAGTTCCCGTTGTGACTTATAGCAAATCTTTTACGTGGCAAGAGTTTGATGGGGAAAGTCTTCTAGTATAGGGTAACGGGAAAAGTTTTGAAAATGATAGTATGTTTACAAATGATTTATCTTGTTTTATAAAAGAATGCGTAGTTTTATTTTATATATTGTATAATTAAGATGTTCAAGAATAATGAGTTAAACAACGATGAGTAGTATAAGTAGGACTTACAAAGAGGTATGTATGATTGTCAAACAACAAGTTGGTCAAGTTTAGAAGCGTGAAGTCTATATAAGGGGTAAGGATCATAGTTGATTACGGCAGTGGTTCGTAAGTCGTGTTGTTTTAAAAGAGTGCTTACGAATTAGAAGGTTTGTTCAAGATTTATTCTTCAGTTACATGTGTCACTTAGGATTTTTTTTTATAGTTTAATGCAACGTTGTTAATTATCTCAAGTACTAACGTGAGCTACTCTTGACGGAAGTGTTTGGGTAAGAGGGTTAAGTTTGTAATGATGAAAGAAGAGTCAAGTTAATAAGTGATAACAAGATGAAATTTCAAAATAACTTGCATTAGATGTTTCAAAATTGGGGCTTCTAGCCCTTACATAAGACATTCGTCTTTTAAATGAAAGATTACAATTTTAAGAGAAATAGAGGCTTCATGCACGCCTTAGGTAACTCTCCACTAAGAAGCAGACAAATACTACCACAAGAACTGCTAGGGTTACCCGGATGGCAAACCTAGCCTCTGCCCTAGTGGTCTCGGTATGGTGCTTGAGGATTTCCCTGTCTTCCTCCAAAGTCGTGATCTTTTCTTCCTGGATCCAGATTTGATTGGCCAGGTCGTCAATCCTTTGGTTTAACAGGTTCTATCGAGCCCTATGCTCCATCTTTCGTCTCATAAATTCCGTGGTTTCCACAAACCTAGGAATGTTAGGCACCGGGATTCCCATTGCCACGAGAGGTACTCCGGCATGCCTAGCCCTTAGGGTAGGGGTAGGTGCTAGATATGGGCCCCTTGGTAGTGACGAGAACCGGTGGTGAAGATGAGGTGCTTGATAAGGATTCCTCGGTGGTGATGTCCTAGGGTTTCTGATCCAATTGGTGTTGAGTTCAGCTCTTGCCCATGCATTAGGATAAGGACTTGGTTGATACACCGGTGACTCGCTACTCTCTTCCCGGTTGGACTCTCCTCTTGGATGGTACACTGGTGAAGAGTGTGAGTGTGAGTCCATTACCTAGCTAGAGAGAGAGTAGAAAGAAAGGTTGTTCAAAAGTTTTTATTCATAATACTGAGTTATCATATTAATATTTTCAAAAATAGTTTTTAATTGGAAGTTGATGGGCTAATGAGGAGAATTTCCCGGAAGAAGGGGGTGGTCACAAGAACTCACTTAAATACCCTATTTCCCTAGCCAGAACTTCCTAATGGGCCTACAACTTCTTTCAGTTGTTGTCACCGATGTTTGGGTTTATGGTACTATGTCAGGGTTCATTGTGGGCTTAGAGTCTTTAAACGTGGAGCTTATCCATTCCATAGCAGGCTTCTTTTCTTACGGGGAAGACAATTAGGTTCCCAATTCCTTTGGTAATGTACTTCGGATTTAAAAGGTGTTAAGTTTGGTTCACAAGAGGTGATGATGTGTAAGTTTTAAGGATACTTGGAGGTTTTTGGAATGTATAAAAGTGTAGCAAAAGTTTTAGTTATCAAATGAAGCTTGGTTAAGTGATAAGAAGGTAAGGTAAAAACACAAGAGTTTCCCCTTAGATGTTATGTTTGTAAAATAATAGAGTTTGTAGGGAAGTTTGTAGGGTAATACGTAGTTTTAAGGGTTGTTTTACAAAGATCATGAAGGTTATTGGATGAAGTCTATATAAATATATGTTTATGTATGTAGTCTTTAAGTATGATGTCATAAGAATCTCATTGAAGGCAACGCCTTTGGGTTATGACGGGTGAGTGTGTAGTTACGTAGCAACTCTTGAAATGTAAGAACGTAAGAGTTATAGAGTAATTGTTGCGTAGGAAAGTTTAGAATCAAGAAATTATGAAGTATGAAGCATTTTAGATGGTACTCATTTAGTACACATCACTAAATAAGTATTTTGACATATCAAGAGGAATTTAAGTTCCCTAATGTTTAGAGAAGTCATGCATTCCTATAAGTGGATACTCATCCCAAGAATTCCCAGGAAAGCATACGGGTCCAACGGTTGATTTGGATTTGTACGAAATGCTTTCCTTGACAGAATTTCCCAGAATACAGGTATCCACCCTTCCAGTTCGCACAAGTTCTCATACATTGTTTAGAACTTAAATACTATTGACGAGAGTTTGTTGGTGGATTAGGCTTGAAGCCTAAGAATATCTCCTCGATGTAGTAGACTCTTGTAATACGTAGGTAGATAGAAGTATAGAGTTTCCAAGCGTACACGTATAAGAATTAAGAATAGAATGAGGAGAAAATTCCTAGTAAAGGACATGAGATAACTCATGTTTGGGTCTCCTAAGTTATAGTCTAGGTCATGTGTCTAATAACCTAATTCCCTATAACCAAGGCTCTGATACCAATCTGTCACACCCCAACCGACGGCGGATTATACGTCGGGGCGGACGCGGTTGTTCAATAGCACAAGGTTGACTATTAAAGTTTCAATATTTCATTAATAAATAATTTAAGATTCAATACAAGGAAACATAACAAGAATACAACGTTTAATAGATAAGTAGTCTAGGTCCAAAGCATCCTATGTGATCACAAATAAGTCTCATGATGTAGAACCTGAAACATGTGAAAGAATCTGTCAACTACAAAATAGTTGGTGAGATACAAAGGTTTTGACACAGTTTAACAAGTGTTTGAGAAGAATTACAATTCACTATGATTTATGCATTCTATAATGTAAGTGTGAGAACAAAGCATCTTAAACATTGTGCATATCAATCCTCCAACCAAGTTTAGGCATAACCCGTAGGTTACCCTTATAAGTTTCAAGTTTAAAATTTAAATTCAGTAACAATCACCAAGGGCTCCCCCCGAAAGGTCAATCAATCAAGGTGGATTGGTCAAATACAATAGATCTATCATTGTTACTATAGGCTTGATCAAAGTTAATGAATATGCTAGTTTTAAGTTTAATTCAAGCATACAAGTCTCAAGTATAACATAAGAATAAGCATCTAGTCATAGTTGTACAAGAATTGTATAAGTTTGAAGTTTGAACATTTTTCACCCCAAAAGAATGTAAATGAAAAAAAAGGCTAAGTATACTCACTTGGATTGATGAAGAGTATCCGACACGGATAAGTATTTGCAAGACTTTGAGGGAGAATATCCTAAGAATGCAAGTCTAAAGATTTAAGTTTGCTTCTATAAGTCTAAGGCAAAAGATCTAGGATTTCGAGATTTGACTAGGGTTCTCGGGTTGGAAAGTGGGAGTGGCCGTGTTATAAAATTTAGTTTCATAACAAGTTTTAGATTATCATTAAGTTTGAAGTTTAAACGAATACTCATATGTTACATAAAGACCTCTAAATAGTTTTCGAAACATTAAATTTATTATATTGGAAACTTAATAAACAAGTATTTGATAGTAGAAATTACCTAGTAAGTTTAAGTAATATTTAAATAATGATACCTATAAAAGAATATTAAGTTTCTTGGATATTTATCATTAAGCGTATTTATTAATTATCTAAAAGGGAAAATAATCATTTAAATAAATACATAACTTTCTAAAATAATTATTCATTTAAGAAAATATCACAAATTAAATTTTACTAAATAATATTTAAAAATATTGGCTACGCTTTAAATAAGTAATAAATGTACAAGTATATATATGTATATATTTTTTTTGACTTTTTTCATACATTTATAAAGTTTATAAGTTTTACATGTATCCCATTGTATATAAATAATTGTACTCATATATTTTTCTTACTAAACAACCAAGTAAAACATCTTATTTGTATATAAATAAGTTTCAAGTGTATCAAATACATATGTATATATGTTTTTTTTTGTTCGAAGTGATTTAAATCATTTTTGAGAAGTTAATTTATTACTAATAAAACATTTCAGAAAGTATAAATACCGTGAAAGTCTAAGATAAGTTTCAAAAGTTTTAATAAAATTTATTAAATTTTTAAAATTGAACAATTATTTTAAATTCACAAAAAAGAAAAAAAAGGGGCTAACCGGATCGAACACCTGACCTGCCCCGGGTCACCATTGCACACACACACTAACCAACCCGGCTACGGGCCTCGCTGAGAATATAACCGAAAAATAAAGTTTTTAAGCATCATTTCAAACGACCCCCAAATTCCCGTATGAGCCCTAGCATGTCGATCCTCAAATACATGTCGAATTCGCCTCTGTCATTGTAATTTGACAGAGGGTTTTCGATCCTTTGGAAAAAAACGACGCATATGGATACATGATTTACCTGAAATGGGGTCGGATTGATCGATTTCGAGTTTGGCTTTGGCTTCGGCGGTCACGGGTTTGAATCGATACTTGCAGGTTCTAGTTCGGTAAATTGAGAGTGCAGGTAGTTTTGGTGAGGTTTTGCAGTCGCTATTTATAGTTAATTTGAGCATTTAATGATCGAACGGGTTGTGGATGGGTGGTTGAGCCGGTCGGAGTTAATTCCGACTCTATGCGCGGCCTCGATCGAAATTGGAAGTTAATGCACCTAGGGGACGGGTCGCATGACTGGAAGCCCGAGGTGCATCGCATCTGGACGGATTCGCAATTTCGGTCGATAAAGGGGCAAGGAGGAGGGTTGTGGATTTTGAACCCACGACCGGTTTCTGGGTGTTGGAAGTTTGCGGGAATGACATGCCAGGCCCCTAAGGTTTCCATTGTTTATCATTTTATGATAAACTTTGGTTTTTGTTAAAAATCAGTTTTGGGAATTGGCTGATTTAGTCCTTGGGTTTTATAAAAATCAAATATATAAAAGTTAAATTGTTTTTATAAGTTTTATTATTTTATAAATTTATAAAACAATTTCTAAGATTTATGATTTATAAGTTTAAATTATTTACATAATTACAAACTTGCAAAGAATTTAAATGGTATTTTATTTATAAAACACACACATATAAGTATGATCGTTTTTCCTTAAATCCATATTAATTAATTTAATATTTCAAGAAAATAGTTTTAATAAGAATTTGAGTTTTTAACGTGTAGAAGTTTAGGAAAAGTTACGTCGTAAAAATCCCGGATATTACACAAGGCAAATTTATGCATTTATGTATGACTTGTAATGTATGTTTGCACTAATCATGTTTCTTCAAAGATATGTTTATGTTTATGATTAAACCCCTCTTCACATGTTTTATTTAAATTAGAACTCACTGTGTGTAGCCGACTTTTAGTATATATATCAGGTTAAGTGTAGGTCTTGGTGAAGGCGTAGGATGGTGCTTGGTTCGAGGCGAAGGACTATTCTCCGAGGAAAACTGGCATCCCGTTTTATGTTTTATGAAATTTATGTTTATGGATCTAAGACAATTTATGTAATGGTTGAATTATGTTCCGCTGCTTACTTAATGGAATTTCTGGTTTAATAACTACGTATGCTATGAATTACCAACTGTGAGGCATCCCGGGATTGGGGTCTTACAAGTATAAATAGCTACATAATAAATAATATTGCATAATTTATTGGTAGATGAACATTATATATAGTATTGTTCAATGTTACTTTTGCCATTAAGTTCCTTAGAGAAGTAGTTTTTCAAGAAATCAGCATAAGTTATCCTTGTAAATCTTGCTGGTGTATTAGGAGTAATGAGGCTTAGCGCGGGTCCAAACTCCATACCCAAACTTGGGTTCACGAATGTAGCGATAGATAACCTTTCTTTCTCAGCGTTCACAACTGCTCGATGCTCAATGCTTTTATACTCTCCATTGGATACCATCTGAAAGTGAACAAAATGTTTTCAAATATAACATACAATCACATAGGTAAGTTCAAACGATGACTAAGAGAAAAAAAGAACTAACTTACCTGCACGACGTCACCGATATTAACAACGAAAGCGTTAGGATGTGGTGTAACAGGGATCCAAACACCGTCTTTTTTTATTTGGAGACCTTCCACTTGATCCACTTGAAGAAGGAAAGTGATCCCACTACCGTCTGCGTGAGGGGTAAAGCCTATGACTTGTTCTGGTTGGGGACATGGCGGATAGTAGTTCATCCTAATTCCTTGAAGTCCATTGAAGAACAATAATTTCATCTCTTCTTCCTCCATCTTCAAAGCTTTTGCCATGAAAGTTAGAGTTTTAAAGGCTAGTTTGTCAACTTCTTTTGAGTATTCTTCTATGGCGTCTCTGTGTGAATTATAAGATTACGAGCATTAATTCAAAGGGAAAATCATATAGATAACCCCTTTGACCATTGAATTCGCCGTTAGACTTTTTTCTACCTTTGAGTTTTACAAACATATTTAAAGATCATACAAACCAATAATAGGGTGACAAATGACGCCAATAGTGTTTATCAGTTTTTGTTCTCTTTATATATATGATTCTCATTTCTATATTCTTTCTTTTTGTTTTCTTATTCCTCCTTTTCATTTTTGTAAATGTGTATTAATTATAAACTTTTCTTATTAAATGTTATAATTTAAAACAATTTATTTATTTTTTACAAAAATAAGATTAACATTTCATATTATTATTTATTATTATATTGTATTTATTTATTTTATTTTATTTTATTGTTTTTTATCACATTTAAAATTTTAAAACAAATTTAAAAAAGATTGACACGTGGTAACTTTTCATTGTTTGGAGGTTTGGAGCAAAAGTACATCCACTTTTGCCCCCGTAAAACATGGCAACACCTCATTCGATGGTTTGAGCTCAAAAGTGCATGTATTTTTGCGCCAAGTAGCACAAATTGACATGTGTTACTTTTTCATCGGTTAAAACCATTTATAAACAAAAAGTCTTTCATAACATTTAGGTCCAAGTTTCTATTTTCTGATTTTTCCTTATCCAAATATCATATTTGGGTTTTGTTCAATGAAAACTAGTGATATTATGTCAATATGTGGACAACAAATATGTTATTTCATTTAAGATGATTTTTTTAAGTATTTTTGAAAAATTATCCATGTATTTTCTCAGTGTATAATCCTGTAAATTTATTCATGTATTTTGTCAGTGTAATCCTGTAAAATTATTCACGTGTTTTATCAATGTATAATCATGTATTTAACTCATTTTAAGTATATGTTGAGGGACTAATCCCGATCACTTATACTTAATGGGTTTATTATGAAAATAAATAATAGTTTAGCTTATGTGTCTTATGTAATTATAAATAGTAGAAGCGTCAAGTATGTAAACTCTAAAGTGTATAACCGGTGTCTTAGGGTTACGACGTTTCATAAAGGACGCGTCGTTTTCATCCCACTGTTTCATATGTATATATATATTCTGTATCGAACAAGTCAAGGCATCAATTTCAATTCGATTCCTTGCTATTTCAATAGAAGTTTTACTTTGATTCCACAACTGGGTTCTTCAATCTAGGCAACATATGTTTATTCCTTGCTCCGTGATTTTCACTTTATTTACCATCTTTTAAATATAAGAAACAAAGAAAAGAAGATAAAGAAATGACCTGAATGGGTTACGTAGTTTAGGTAACAAGTGCGGCTTTCGAAGATCAGAAGGCAATGTGATGATGCTAAACATGTCAGACCAATCCAGCTTTTGGTCTTCTGAGACGACAAAAGCTTGTCCAAATCCTTCAGCGTCTCCCGGCTTTTGCGCGTACTTCATTTTCTCCTCTAATGGCAGCTTAAAGAATTCTTGTGTTTCTTCCTTTAGTTTCTCCAATAATGAATAACTCACCTCATGATTTATCAACTGTAATATCCAATTACTAAATAGATTTCCTTGAAGTGTCTTAATATATCATAATTTTTTTTGGAGAAATAGGTTATTTTTATGAGTTCTAATGGTTTCTAGGTGTACTTTGAGTATTGCATGAAAACTAGGTGATTTGCTGGTACCATCAGCGGATGTCAGATAAAGTTTTCAGCATCTCATACAAAAGCTCTAAGGGTTGTCCACTTTTTGTTCACATTCGCGGTGGTACCAGCGAATCACCTAGTTTTCATGCAATACTCAAAGTACACCTAGAAACCATTAGAACTCATAAAAATAACATATTTCTCCAAAAAATTCAAACATATCATACACATACCTGAAAGAAGCCCCAGTCTCTACAAGCGAGGTGTAGCTTTTCAACTTCTGAGTGAACCGAATCTTGAGACAATAAGTGCTCCATATCAATGATGGGTACCTGAGGCCTTGAAGACGGCAAGGATGATATGATCGGAGAGTCTTGATCGGGGCGAACATACCTATGTGGAACCCTAGTGAGTGGTTCCTTAGCTAGTTCTTGTACATTTGGAACTAGAAGTGAACCTCCAAGAACTGTTCCCTTTGGTTCCATGATCTCTTCTCTATAAGGTGCATTCCCATTTTATATCAACCTTGTTGGATGGATGAATTATATTATTGGTTATTTTTTAAAAGTTTTTCATATGGCCAATGATGCTTTGTTAACATCTAAATATGGCCTACCACATAAAAGGATCTTATTGTAACTTAGCTCCTAGCGTCTTGCTAATGTGGCCGCTTTAATAAAAATTCTGCAGTCCAAAAAAAGGTTCATGAAACAACTCTTGTTTGCATGCACATGTTGTATTGAAAATGTAAGTTTTCAAGAAGACAAAGTGTCCATCAATTTTAAGTCATTTAAAATTGGTTTTGTGTCCCATTTGGGTCTTCTCGATCGTAACTATATGGCTAAATATAAACTATGAGTCTATGACATGATTACTACAAGTTGACGTGTCGTTTTTAGATTGAATTAAATGAAACAATGCTAAGTAGTACACTGAATAAAACAAGGTACAAGTAAAAGTTTATATTTAGTGAAATATGCATTTTTATAAAATTAATTGTTATTTTACAGTTCCAAGATAGTATAAAACCATCATTACATGGTCGTAGGAATTGGGTACTGAACTCAGTATCAAAGTGATATAAGGGTCATTCCCAAAAGAGAATCTGATCTTTTCTAACGATTGATATAGCCCTGCATTGTAAGTACACAAGGGATAACAGAAGATCCTTATGGCATCGGGCAGTCCAAGACAGCCTTCATGGCATTGAAGCTCTCGTATTGGGCCTTTCGTTGAAGCATATGCTTCAATCGCTCAATTGTCTCATATGCCTTAAAGGACACCAAATACTTTACGAGATTTGGTTCTTTTATGGTTAATATGAGATAAGACACGTTGGACGAATCAATCACGTGCTTTACCCACACATCCTTCATAGGCGTTGGATGTGTTGTTTAATGATGTCGGGGGAGGGGTCTATCAAGGACATCTAACTTCTTTTCATGCATAAACACAATCCCTAAGATTGTAATACCATTTTATGAAGTTTGTGCCATTAAGAATTTCTTGGTCCAAAAATGGACAACATATTAGAGGTGGGAGTTACGATAAATGAGTATGAGGTTATCTACAGAAGCAAAGTTAGATTTTAGGATTATTGGATTTTAATAATCTCACATTTTATCAATTGACCAATAATAATCTCAATTGAGAATATTCTTACTACCAGTCTCTACTTTCAAACTATTTTCTTACATTGGGCCCCCGTTAAAAAAACTTAACGCCGTTAGATTTTATATGACGTGGACATCTGCAAACCGTCGGAAAGTCGAGCCAAGCTAGCAATGATATTGTGGTGGGTTTTGAAATTGGCTCTGGTGGTGTTTAACTAGTCTCGTTTTTTCGGCAAGTCCAAACAGAGACAACAATGGTGTTTAACGAGACCAGTTAAACACCACCAGAGCCAATTTCAAAACCGACTACGATACCACTGATAGCTTGGCTCGACTTTCCGGCGGTTTGCAGATTTCCACGTCATATAAAATCTAACAGCGTTAAGTTTTTTAACGGGGGGTCCAATGTAAGAAAAGTTTGAAAGTAGGGACTGATGGTAAGAATATTCTCAGTTGAGATTATTATTGGCCAATTGGTAAAAGGTGAGACTATTAAAATCCAATAATCCTAGATTTTAATACTTTCAATATTTAAATCCTTTAACAACTAATTACCTATGTTTTATTAATAAAAAACTTACTTCGTTAAAGGCTAATATCCACGTCACCCTTAACTTCTTGTAATTGGCTTGCACACTTGTCACAAGAATTAAGTTGATTGACAGATTTGAAAACCAATTGCTCAATTGCAATTCTTAGACTCTTGGGATTCATTAACAATTTAATTATTAAATTTGGCATGTTTAATCCCAAATGATGACACCCTGCCCTTTGTGTTTGACATGCGCACTTATCACAAAGTCGAGTTATAAGTCGTCCTACACTAGAAACATGTGGTGCCCGACCAAGACTTTCGGTGTCCGACCAAGACTTTCGGTTATCGCGACACATCACCTCACACCTGTTACAAGGATAATCCAAGTGTTTGGCATGGCACACTTGTCACTAGAAAACCTTAGTAATATTGTAAGTGTTCTAAATAGGGGGGAAAGACTTATCGTTTTATAAAAGGGTATATTACGTTTTTTTGTGTAAGTGAGTTTTACAAAAACGTTTTATGTAACGAAATTGCATACATTGAGATCGTTACATTAAAATAAAACTGAGACTTATTTATTGGTCTTGTGTTTAATTAATCTTTTCAGATTATGACAATTCTTTTTGTAACACCTAGAAATCAAACCAATTTAAACTTTTCATATCATGAGAAAGATGTCCCATTTACAATTTCAAAAACAACTTTGACATGTTTAATACCATAACGACATAACACCCAACATTACATTTTAGAAATCCAATATTTGATATGAAAACCCTAACCATTGTACCACCATTCATGCATTACATCAAAACATTATTTTAAAGTCCTTTCAAGGAGGCAAAGTCAAACACAAGCAAAACATGTCAATAATCTACTTGAGAATCCAATTCCGAATTACTTGAGTCCCGACACTAGATCGGAGCTTTACCTACACTCAAAACACCTCCACAATCTTATTAAGTACGCCAGTATTTTAAAAGAAATTTTATCAATATTTAATATTATAAGAGAAAATCACCAAAATTACATGTTAGACCTAAATTGTTTTTAGATATGCATTGACTTTTTACCCACTTAAAAATAAACTTATCCAAAATAATCTAATATGAAAAACACCATCTAAGCTAACACGTCTAGACTTTACATGGCACAAAAAAAAAGAGAAAAAACACATGGGATTCACAAAAACAACCAATCAGAAAACGTCACATGAGCTAACCCAACTAAAATTTAGTCGGCTCTTCCCCAACCAGGCTAAAAATTAGCCGACACATACCAATCAATCAAAACAAGTCACGTGTAATTATAGGCTAAAATTTAGTCGGCTTCTTCTAATTCGGCTAAAGTTTTAGCCATGAGAGAAGAAGCCAGCTAGATTAGCCGGTGAGTACACAATGGGTTCTTTTAATTGATTGTTTTGTGAACCCATGTTTTTTTTCCGTGCGAACTAAAATTTAGCCTTTTTAGCCGTCTAGGATTACGTGTTATAGTTTAATTGATTATTTAGTTTGAAGTGGAATAAAACTCAATATACATTTTAAGGAAAAAAAATTGGTCAACACATTTCGATAATTTTCCAAATTATAAACCATATAGAAACGAGTTGATGTCATGTAAAATGCTGAAGTCAACTCTTCTCTCATTTAATAATTTTAAATATTAATAACTCGTATCCATGTTCATGAAAGCCACTCGTGATGCTTTGCACGTAGCTCATGTTTCTTTTTTGTCATTATTACTTTATAAATCACCAACATTTTTGACACACAAAAATCAGAATACAAACTAGAAATAGCTCAAATTACATACACAAAAGCCATGAATTCCTTCAAATCCTACGGGAAAGTGAACGAAGAAGATCAAATGCGGCTCGATGCCCGCAGGAAAACACGAAAAAGAATAACGATTGTTGCAATATCGTCACTCATTCTTGTTATCGTCGTAGTTGCCGCAGTCGTGGGAACTACGCGTAGCAAAAACCATAACCATAACGGTGACGAATCACCGTCTCAATCCGCTTTGGCTTCCATCAAAGCCGTTTGCGACACCACATTGTACCCGGACACATGTTACACCTCCCTATCTCCACTAGCTAATTCGACGCATATCCAGCCCGAAGAGTTACTCAAACTCTCGGTTGTAATAGCGATAAACGAGCTATCGAAAGCGTCCACGCTTTCAGAGCTCAAGAACTGCAGCGAGCTACTCGATCTTGCGCTTGATCATCTAAACGACACGCTGACGTCAGCAAGTGATGTCGATTTCGTATCGATAGGATCTTTGTTGGATGATCTTATGACATGGGTTAGTGCTGCTGGGACATACCAACAAACATGCATCGACAGTTTCCAAGAACATGTTTTGGACTACCTTAAAACATCAACTGAATTAACAAGCAACTGCCTTGCCATCATAAAGGGGGTTTCAAGCGCAGCGAATTCTTACAACCAACGAAGACGATTGATGAGCTTCACGGCAACAAGTGACATGCCGGAATGGTTGTCTGGGAAAGACCGGAAGCTGCTGCAGAAGACGAAGCTACCGGCCGGGATTAAGGCGGATGTGGTGGTGGCTAAGGATGGCTCCGGCAAGTACAAGAAGATTATGGATGCTCTCAAGGCGGTTCCTGATAAGAGCAAGAAAAGATTTGTGATATATGTGAAGAAGGGAGTTTACTTTGAGAATGTTAGGATTGAAAAACCTAAATGGAATGTGATGATGATTGGGGATGGCATGGACTCAACAATTGTGTCTGGAAGTTTGAATGTAGTTGACGGCACTCCAACGTTCAAGTCAGCAACTTTTGGTAATTACATAAACATATAAACGTTCACAAACTCGTCTAGAAAGCATAAACGCTCATAAACACGTTCAAATTGTCACGTTAGCAATGCATTCATCCATAAAAAAACATGCATTTCCTCTCCGACTTATATTCTTTAACAAACATTCTTCTATTTTCATATTATATCATGACCATATTTAATTTACCATTATTTTTCATAACATAATTATTAATTATAATAAACTATTTATTTTTTAAGATCATATTATTTAATTTAATAAATAATGTTTAAATATTATATGATTAAAAATTCACATTATTTTGTTTTTTTTAACAAACTTTATAAAAGTTTACAGTTATTTTTAAGTTTAGAGATTTTACAATTCTTAAACATAATACAAATTATTAAAAAAAAAAATACATAACTTATTTTACAAATAATTAAAAAATAAATAAAAATGAAGTAAAAAAAAGGAAAAAAGAAACTCACTTGGCCCCACTTCTCCTATTTGTCTACGTTTTTTTTTATCACGGATAGCTCTGCATAACGCAGGCGTCCGTGGTGGACGTCTAACTCATCTCACGAACGCGTCCGAAAGACGGTCTTAGGGATAATTGACTAGTTATAACTTTAAACTTTTTGCAAATTTGCTTATACCCTAGTATTTTAAACCTGATGGGATGCACTAAACCTAGAATAACCTGTTAAACATGTCAAATAGTGACGATTTTGAACATGCTATCACTAAGTGACTTGATCACCATAAGTTTAGTTTAACTTTAGACTACCAACACTTAGAATACTTAACATTTACAAATCCTTTTCTAACTACTTTTTGTTGATGCATTCAGCTGTGTTCGGCAAAGGCTTTAGAGCGCGCGATATGGGCTTCCGCAACACTGCTGGTGCAGCCAAGCATCAGGCCGTAGCACTAATGTCGACCGCAGACCAGTCTGTATTCTACCGTTGTCGAATTGACGCTTTCCAAGACTCTCTTTACGCGCATTCAAACCGCCAGTTTTACAGAGAATGCAACATTTACGGCACAGTAGACTTCATTTTCGGGAACTCGGCTGTTGTCATTCAAAACTGTAACATATTTCCGAGGAGACCGATGACCGGCCAACAAAACACGATCACCGCACAAGGCAAGTTTGATCCTAACCAAAACACCGGCATTTCGATTCACAACTGCTCCATTTCGCCATTTGGAAACTTGAGTGATGTTCACACATTTTTGGGACGTCCGTGGAAGAACTATTCGACTACGGTTTACCTTAACAACAAGATGGGAGGGTTCATTGATCCGAAGGGGTGGATGCCATGGGTCGGAACATCGGCTCCCAACACGATATTTTACGTGGAATTTGGGAATTATGGTGCGGGTGCGGTGACGAAGAATAGGGTCAAGTGGAAAGGATTGAAGTTCATAACGAGCAAGCAGGCGAGTAAGTTCACTGTCAAACCTTTTATCCAGGGGGACAAGTGGGTTAAAGATGCAGGTATTCCATACAAATCAGGACTCTATAGCTAGAGCTTCTCGATCGGATCAAATCGAACCGAACCCTTGTTTTCGGAGTTGAAATTCTCATACTTTTTTCCTGTTTCATATCCTATTCACATTCATTTTGTAAGTGATCATATTATAAGGCCATCCACGTAACGGTGATGTGTCTAACTCATTTTACAAACGGTGTATCTAACTATTACAACGATGTGTCTAGTTTTCTATGTCTAATTCAATTTTAATAATGAGTTCTAATGTATTGTTAATTACAATATGCGTCAAACCATTACTTAGGTGTATCTAACTTTGTTGTAATTTGTTTTGATTACGTAAGTGTCATTCTTACATAACAACGGTGCGTCTAACTTTGCATTTATTGCCCTAAAAAATGATTCTGGTCGGTCATGACACTCACCCTAAAAACTCTTTCATAAAAAGTTACAACGTTTCACCTAATTATTGTATTGGTTCCCCACCTACAAAAGCACTATCTTTTATCTGATTACCGGTACAAGTTTTGAGAACATAATTTCCTACTTGCTTGTCTTATTTTGTCTTAAAGAGTTTGAAGTACCACCAAAATTACTTTAATTTAAAAATGATTCATACATTTTTTTTTGAACGAACAATTTGGATAACTGACAGGCCACTGACCCACCCGATCATCTCCACCTTCCTCAGGAGGAAACCCACCATAGGTGAGAAAACCCCCTGGCCCAACTGGACCCCCTTTTTTGTCACAAGTGAGACTTAAACCCAAGACCTTCCTATTTTAGTGAAGTCTTGGATATACACCTTTGTCACTGGGCTAAGCTAGTGGTTGTAAATGATTCATACATGATTCAAAAGAATTGTCCAGAAAATCCAAACCTATAAAACCTACAAGTGTCCATTTTTCTCGACTTCGTAAGTGGCCCGATTTTCTCGTAAATGTACATCTCTTTCGGGTCAAGTGAAGCATTACATGAAAACATGTAAAAGGACTTGCTTTCCGAAAAAGAGGAGTATTCCTAACCTGTTAGCACGCAAAGAGGGGAAGTGACCAGAGAGGGGTAAAGATGTCATTTTAAAAATCCTAACATACATTTGTAAGGTTCTTTGCTAGTGGTAAGTAGTAAATGTGTTACGGTTTGCCAAGCAATAGGGATTCCGTACTTTCCGAAAGAGAGGACAAAATGCGTAACTTGGACCTACCACAAGGACCATCCATATAATTTACTCTTACAACTTCATTTAAGGGAAAAGAAAAGTCTACTAATACGAATCCCCGATCCACGTTGGGGACTTGGGGATAACACTTGGCGGTAATGGGGATATCATATGGAGATTGGGATTCCTGGTATCCCCACCTGGTTGCCATCTCTACATTCAAAGCAGTTTGATTGAATGTTGCAAAAAGTGATATGATTTAATGACTGTATTTCCAGTTGCAATCAAGAGTCTAACAACTAATACCTTCTGTGATTCAAACAAAAAACAATGCATTTACATCCTGACTCCCCATTGCCATTGACAATGACTGCAAAATGGTTTAAGAGGCTGAATTCAGCCCATTCTTAAACTTATATTCAACTGGTTCAATCATCAATTAAACAGAAAATTAACAAGAAAGCTACTCAATCTAACATTTACCACATTTATGCCATCTGTTGATGAAGGATGATTGTCGGGACAGCAGCAATAGGCTCCAACTTAAATCGTGATGACCCGTATACACCATGTACAAAGCCGCTTTCAACAGCACAAATACTTGAGAAACACTGGAATTTACAAGAAGATTTAATGCCCAAAAGTACATAGAACTTGTAATATTGCATATACAGTATGAACTTACATTCAATTATAACACAAACATACATTATTTCATTTGTCCACAAACAATAAACAAAGTCATTTACAAGTAAATCTTTTAAAATATATTAACAATCCCGTCCTTTTGTTGCTAGAACGAAAGTAGTTTAGTCGAATAACACTATTGTGTTAACATTTTGTTTTAAGTATATACACAGATACAGTCAATATATTACGTGTTACGTCCACCAAGTATAAACTAATGATCATAGTTGTCTAAGGCGACCTAGGCACTCATGTGGCGCGAGATAAACACCTCGTGGCAAATCCTGAAAAATTCCAGCAAAATTCTACAAATTCCGGCCAAACTAGTCTGAAACATCTAAAAATATCCTAGAACCAGCCTAAACTAGTCTGAACAAGCCTAAAACATGTCTAAAACACCTAAAAATGGTATGTTTATGCTATGCGCCTCGCTTATCTTGGGCCCTCGCTTTTTAAGCGTCTTGAGTGCGCCTTGCGCCTTCGACAACTATGCTAATGAATACGCTCAAATCTAGTTATTTCATCAGCTTTCCATTTGCATAATCAAATTTCATAAAAGCTTTTTTGATCCTTGGACATGAACATTTAAAATTTTCAAAAAACAATACAACTGATATCATTTTACAGCCATGAAAATTTATGCAAAATTAAACATAATTTGAAATATCATTTTACAGTCATTCTTCAATCAAAAAAGAGAAGAATAACATCATGTTCTTCATCTTAATTCTTAATCATCTCTGTTCATATAACATGAATAACACAGGAAGTATAACTGTATAAGAGTGAAACTAAATAGCTGATCAAAGTGAACTAGCATCAAATAAATATTCATGTATTAGTAACAAATTAGCCATTTGATTGCAAAATTTAGTTGTAATTTTGATCAATACATCATTAGGTTATGATCAATTAATCATCTAGAATTTAGGGCAAAATCATGGGAATTGAATCGAGCATCTGACCTCTTCTAAGAGAGAAATTCAATCACAGAAGGTTGATGTGAATCAATAATTGGGGATTAGGGTTTTAAAAAGCTAAGATGGATGTTGGTGATAAGATATGCAGGTGGCGAGAGAGATCTGGGCTTGTTGGCACTGAGACCGCTTAAGGGCGGTTCCTTTATTGACGCAAAGGGTCTTAACGGCTGCTGATTCCTCGGGGCAGATGAAGGCGATCATGCATTCGGCAAGAGAACGGTTGATGTGGCGGCACGCGGCTTCACGAGACGGACCGGCAGGGACTCGCCGGTGGCACTGCACCAATGCCTGGTATGTCCGATCGCACTCCGCCGGAATCGCACTTGACATGTTATGTTTTGCTGTATTGTTATTCTTTTTTTTTTTAAGTATATATATATTTTTTTAACGACGAACTTAGATACACTTTAAATCTATTCCTAATCTACATCATTCCGTGACATGACTAGAATCCACAACCTCTAGAAAGGGGACACCATACAATAGGGGTGTTCAAAGTCAGATATCTGAAAATTTCGGATAGTGGATTTCACTATCCGTATCCGAATCCGAAATTTCGGATTCGAATAGTGAAATGGATATCCGGTTTTTTTTAACTTAAATATATTTTTTAAATTAAAATCTAAATATATAAAATATACTAAATAAACATCATCTTCATGGAATAATTAAAAAACCAATTTTTGATTAATTTACGAAATTACGACGCGAATACGTTTTAGTTTTTTAAAAAAATAAGAAGGCTAAACACATAACATAAAAGCTATATATTTCATATATATTGTATTTATAACACTTTCTAGGAAACAATATATAAATTTCACCAAAACAGTATAATTTTCGAAATTACGACATGAATACGTTTTACATTTTTAAAAAATAAGAGAGCTAAACACATAACTTAAAAATCATATACTTTAGAGTAAACTGCCATTTTCGTCCCTGTGGTTTGGTCAAAATTGCCACTTTCATCCAATAGTTTGTTTTTTTGTATCTGGGTCCTCATGGTTTTAAAATATTGCCATTTTCATCCTCGTGGTTTTAAAATATTGCCACTTTCATCCAGTCAGCTAACACCGTCCGTTTTTCTCAGTTAAATGAGGGGTATTTCAGTCCTTTTACTTATTTGTTTTATTTTTTCATCTTTTTTACTCTCACTTTTTAATCATCCCCAATTTAACCTCTAATTTAATCATCCACCTGCTGGCCTTCTTCCTCTTTTCCTAACCAGTTTCCGACGAGCACCACTGGAACACCTCCGTCGCTTGTTTCTATGATTAAAAAGTGAGAGTAAAAAAGATGAAGAAATAAAACAAATATGTAAAAGGACTGAAATACCCCTCATTTAATTGAGAAAAACGGACGGTGTTAGCTGACTGGATGAAAGTGGCAATATTTTAAAACCACGAGGATGAAAATGGCAATATTTTAAAACCACAAGGACCCAGATACAAAAAAACAAACTATTGGATGAAAGTGGCAATTTTGACCAAACCACAGGGACGAAAATGGCAGTTTACTCTATACTTTATAAATATATATATATATATATATATTGTATTCATAACACTTTTTAGGAAATATATCTTAAATATATATATATATATATATATATATATATTCGTATATTCGAATATCCGAAATTTTTGAAAAATGTTATCCGAATCCGAAAATTCGGATATCCGAATTTTCGGATAATACGGATTCGGAATTTCAGATATTTTGTGTTCGGTTTCGGATACTGATACTTTCGAACACCCCTACCATACAACATTTCTAGATATCACTAGGCCAAATGCCCTTTAATTTTTTTTTTTTTTTTTAACGATAACACCTAGATTTTCTAAGATAATTGGGTTTCCCCGGAGCAACACCTAGAACATCCATGACAGCTCATCCCAGGAGGAACCCCAACTAGGTAAACCCCTTGACTTAGCCACATACCCCATTTTTACGGTGGCCCGGATTCGAACCGACGACCTTCCATTTGGAAGTCACCGGGGTACCGTTAGGACAAAGCCCTCTTTGGTAATAGTTTTTTTTCTTAACATCAATTTTTTACCCCTAAATACCACCTAGATTTATATTTACAAGGATTTGTACCTACAATTTTTATGGGATGCAAACACCATACCACTACATCACTAAATAATGGATAGACAAGATAATAGCTAAAAGCTTAAAAGAAGGGAAATAGCCTGTCAAATTATAATGATCAAAGAACTTTTTTATTATTTTTTTTTTGTTTTTGACTTTGACTGTTATGAGAGCTGTACTTGGCCTAATCCGATAAAAGATACGCAAATTTCGCCTATCACGTGGTAAAATTCAGGTGTGACACATAGTAAGGAGAATGATTCGGAAGAGCGCCCAATCAACACATGTGAAAAGTTAGTCGGAACAAGAAATTTGGGCGAAAACTTCACCGCCCACCACTCCCTTTCGATCACGAGATGCCTCCGACATGGCTTGGTAGTGGTACTAAGCCTATATGAAAACTAGGGGAGCGTCGATCATGGAACATTCTTGGAGCGACTATGTACAATCCATCATTAGAAGGTTTGTTGATACCGTGTTGGAAGATATGATGACTGAGATAACCAATCTATTTGATCACTTGTTGAACAAAGTCGCAAATTGCAAAGGGTATGCAATAAACGTTTTTTTAAGAGGCTTGAAACTGGAGATAAGGTGTTATATAAAGTTGTTCAAACCAAAAACACTTCGAGATGCTTACTCTTTAGCAAAGATGCATGATACCACTAGACCACTAAATATGCTTACTCTTTAGCAAAGGTGATCTTAGCATGAACACTCAATCAAATTGGGATAGAAGTGGGTCAACTTTAAGGATGTTAAAAAAACCCATGTCAAACCAACCAAATGAGCTAACTAGGCCGATTTGGTTTACGGTTTGAAAAACGGGGTTTCATGGTTTATAGTTTGAAACCGGATGGGTAAACCAAACCGATTGGGATATTAAAAAATATATTATTTTTATCTATGTAATTAAAATAATAATAATAATAATAATACTAATAATAATAATGATTTTTATACGTATATAAATCTAACAATTATAATATGTATAAATATTTTTTTGTCATGGGATTGACGGGTTGACAACTAATGATTTGGATTTGTGCGGAAAGATAGATCAAGACCGTCACAGAAGATTAGTATTTAAGTGTGTATGTTGTATTGAATATCCTATAATTTTACAATGAGGAACGATTTAAATACAACACTTTCTAATAACTTCATTGAGCATCTTGTTTATATAGTTGAATCCACTTTGCTAGTTGGTGAAAGCAACCGTTGTTGATTAATTGCCTTATCTATTGGATTCATACTATATTCTATATTTCTATGCATTAAATGAATTTGCAACCTTATCGTTCTGTATATCTTCTGTCAAACTCATCATGTATCTATAGAACCAGTAGCTTAGCCTAGTGGTAAAGGTGTATATATCCAAGACTTTATTAAAATATGAAGGTCAAAAAAGGGGGTCCAGGTTGGGTCAAGGGGTTTTCTCACGTATGATGGGTTTCCTCATGAGGAAGGTGGAGATGATCGGGTGGGTCAGTGGCCCGTCAGTGATCTAAATTGCCGTTTAAAAAAACCCATCATGTATAGATTGATTGGACATTTCTACTTGTCTTTGGATTTCTCGGTTAAGCTTTGATATTGGCCTTCAAAGGTCTATGAAGTCAATTCAAAAGTGTCTCAACTTGAACTTCAGAGAGAGACTTGTCTTCTGTAGAGAAATAGTTTTTTCTTCAATACTTCTATACTAACTTAGCAGTCTAGTTTTAAGGTTGTAAAAATAATTTATAACAAATTTTTATTATAATATATATAGATTATTAATTTAACCAATTTCGTGCTCGTAGGTTATTTTTTTCATCTTTTTTCGTAAACTTTTTAATACTTAAAAGATAAAACGTTTCGTCTTTTTTTAGCCTACCACTTTTATTGAACTTTTGAAGATTTAATGATACAATTCCGTATGAAAAAAACGAGCCCAGACTACCAAAACGAACCATTTTTGGCCGGTTTGACTACTTAGTATCAATTGCATTTGAACCATCACATGGAACGAAAAACACGATTATGAAGTGATAGAAATTATTAGTACGTATTTTCTGTATATTTTCTCTCTTTTTCTAAACCACGCGTAACAACATAAAATATTAGTTGGTATAAAAGACTCAAATTTATAATTTAAAAAATAAATATTTGGTAAAACAAAAAGATGATTATCTTCTCTTGACATGAAAGAAAACACCAAAGAAACTAAAGTATTAAACAATACACCCCCATCTCCTCCTTCCTCCATCTTCCACTCTTTCTCACACAAATACACACCAGATCTAAATCTACATCTCCTCCATCAATCCGCCATGGATCTACCTCCAGACGAGCTCCAATTCCTCTCCGCAACCGACATCCTCAAACAATCAACCTCCATCCCCAAACAATCCCCCCAAACCTTCTACCTCATAACCCTATCCCTAATTTTCCCCCTATCATTTGCAATTCTAGCTCACTCTCTCTTCACCCACCCCCTAATCACCCAAATCCAAGATCCACACGGCTCACACACCTCCCAATGGACCAAACTCCTCATCTTCCAGTTCTGTTACCTCATCTTCCTCTTCATCTTCTCCCTCCTCTCCACTGCCGCCGTCGTCTTCACCGTCGCCTCCTTATACACCGCCAAACCAGTCTCCTTCTCCGCCACTATCTCCGCCATCCCCTCCGTCTTCAAACGCCTCTTCATCACCTTCCTTTGGGTGGGCCTCACTATGGTTATTTACAACATTGTGTTTATAGGGTTTGTTGTGTTACTGCTCATAGCAATTGACACACAGAATTTTATCTTATTTTTGTTTTCTTTGATTGTTGTGTTTCTGTTATTTCTTGTTGTGCATAGCTACATCAATGCCATATGGCACTTGGCTAGTGTAGTTTCAGTTCTCGAGCCGGTTTACGGTTTTGCTGCCATGAGAAAGAGCTTTGAGATTCTCAAAGGGCGGGCGAGGATGGGTTCGGTTATGGTTTTTGTGTACTTTGTGGTTTGTGGGGCGATTAATGCAGTGTTTGGATCGGTTGTGGTGCATGGTGGGGAGTATGGGTATGGGGTTTTCGCGAGGATTGTTGTCGGTGGGTTCTTGGTTGGGGTGCTTGTGGTTGTGAATTTGGTTGGGTTTTTGGTGCAGAGTGTGTTTTATTATGTGTGTAAAAGCTATCATCATCAAGGGATTGATAAGAGTGCTTTGTATGATCATTTGGGTGGGTATCTTGGAGAGTATGTGCCTCTCAAAAGCAGTGTTCAGATGGAGAATCTGGAATAGTCACACTTGAAATTACTACGGTATGAAGAATTTAAAAAATCGGTTTCAAGTTTGTAAATTTGGATACTTTGATGCATTTAAACTTGCTCTTATGCTCCTATTTTTATATGTTGGAATTGTGTAAAATTTGCCATTCATTTGATTCGTGTATAGTTCAATGATGCCAATGATTCTTGTATGATCAAATGCTTGTAGATGATTGCAAATCAAAGATGCGCTTATGAAAAGACCTAAAATGAATGTGGTATTTGTCTTGTTGACCACTTTGCGTTTGAAGTTTGAATAGGCTCCTATTGTGAGTCTCTTGTTTAGATTGTGTTGTACTGTCGCGTGTGTGTTAGTTGTTAGGAAGGAGTTCAATTAGACTTCAATTTATGTTTATTGTTATTCACTAGTGTTTCTTTGGATATCCCATTTGAATCTTATAGCTTCTATGTTGAATGACTGTGGTTACTACATTGCATTTACTTGAACTATTTTCTTGATGATCAACGTTTTTCTGTCATTTTTATTTTCGGGGTGAATCACGGGTCAAGGTTGTAACTACAATGGTGTTTGTCATGCATTTTCATAGTGATTATTGGAACTTGCAGGAGGTGTTTAGTAGAACAAAATGATTCATATGGTTTCGTGTTGATTGAATTAAAGGGCCGATTGACCCAATGTCTCTGGTTTGATAGGTGTTTTGAATCAAGTCTAAATAATGGTGTTTTTTTGTGTATTAGGCAGATTATGGGGATACGGGTGATACTTACCTGCGTGCTATTACATCATCAGGTTCTACTTTTCTATCATGAATATGGTGGTGCATCCTATTTAGCGAAGTTGGAGTATGATCACTTATGGGTGTTCATTTTGGTGTTCTGTAATGCACATTTGTACTGTAATAATCATGATGTAAACCTTTGTTCTTTCATTGTAATTGTAATATACAAGGTTCCTCTGCATCAGGAAATATTATATGATAACACTGTTGTTTGATCTATCTGTGCATATCATAGTTAATGATTTTACAAGGTAAATTGTCCAGAATACTCGTTTTGAGATTCTTGGTTACTGGCTTACTGGTGTTTTTTAGTTCTTTTTTGGGTGTTGTTAGATACTTACCCAAGATTCTGCTTCTTGCGTGCAGTCGCATTTGAGAAGCTGATGGAATGAAGATGCTAGTCCCAGGTACATAGTTTCAATAAACTGCTCGTTAGTATGGGTGTAAATGCTCATTAGTAGGGGGGAGTAAGTTAGCCAAGTTTGAGCCTCATTCGTTAATAGAACACGAGTTAGCCTCATTTCGAGCTATATGTCTAAAGTTTGAGCTCGACTGGCGGGTAAAGTTATAAGCTTGAGCTCTGCTCATTTATTTCTTAACTACTTTCATTTATATTTGTAGTTATTTTCATTTATATTTATACTAGTAGGCTTTTTTAGGCTCATGAGCCTAATCAAGCTTGGCTTATGAAGCTTGAGCTCTGGTCATTTATTATTTAACTAGTTTCATTTATCTTTATATTTATTTTCGTTTGTGTTTATATTTATATACAAAACATAACATAAATGTATAAGTTATGTTTTTATTATTATAGTTATATATATAATAATATTTGTTATGATTTACATCCTTATTATAATAAATGAATAACATTATCTGCCACGTGTTGACTTCTGGTAAAGTCTAGATTTTTGTTTCTCATCTGTCTCTCCTATTAAATAAATTTCTCTCCTATTAAATAATAATTATTTTAAATATTTAAATATTTAAAATTTATGCTAATACTTTATTAAAACTTATTAAACCATAAGATTTCAATTATATCTTATCTTAAACTATAATTTTATAATTCTTAAATATTCATTATTTGTTATTTATAATTCTTAAATCTTCATTATTTCTTATTTCACACATGACTGATGATGACATCCAACATATAAATCTTCATAATAATTGTTGGTTTACAACTTGGATTTATTCAACCCGTGTAATACATGGGTTTCTAACCTAGTATTATATTATATAAATATTATTTTATCTTTACAAGTAATAGGCTTTTTTAGGCTCACGAGCATAATCAAGGTTGACGTATGTAGCTTGAGCTTGTTTATTGAACATGCTTTAATTTAGGTTTGACGTTTGAGATCGACTCGACTCAAGTTTTTAGCTAGCCGATCTTGAGCAGGCAGAGTAGCTCACGAGCAGGTTAGCTCATTTACACATCTAATTAGTATGCTATAAAGAGCTTATATGAAATGCAACTGCTGGAAGAAACACTATATAAATGGGTATGCTATAGACTCATCAAAGTTCAAACATAACTAGCATTGATATCGCATATGTGGTTTACAATGCTGGAAGGAATTATACCTTCCAAAATGCGTTATAGACTTGGAACAAATAGGGTGAGTATTGATATATGAACATGAAAGCAATCAGATTTGGTAGATTGAATTCTGATGCATAAACATTCTGATGAAATTTCAAACATACTTGATAGAAATACTTACAGGTTGAAACTTTTAAAAGTTAAATCAGTCTAATGGGTTTTGTAAGAAACTAAGAATGCATGATGAAATGATTAGAAATTGGTAAGAATACATTAATTAATCTCACCATTGTTGAAGTTCAAGTTTTGATGCATGTTGTGTTTTATGGAATATCAATTGGGTTTTGGGTAATTACTTTGATTTAACATGTTTATGCTATTAGAGATGGTTGTATGGTTAAATTTGGGTCAATTTGAAACCATATGTGTTAACTTGTAAACATTGAGACTTTTGACTAATATGAGTAGAAATCATCTCTATTATGACGAAAAGATATGGCTTTACTAAGGCTAAGTAAATATGGATGAGGATAGAGAGTCGTAACTTTGGTGGAACATGTAGACGCTTTAGCCAATGTTTTAAAACCCGGACCGTCCGGTCGGACCGGGAACCGTGACCTCCACCGGTCCGGTTATATATATATAGGGGAAGGATCAAGAGAAAACCACAAAGTTAGGTGAAAATCAAGAAAACCACTAAAATAATGTGTAATACTATGGGTTACGTATACGTAACCGCAATTTTTTTGAATTTTTTGGTTTTCTTACACTATGGGTTACGTATACGTAAGCCAATATTTAAATGATTTTTTTGATAAAAATTTGTAATATTACATTGATACTTTTATAAAAAAATAAAAATAAAATAAAAAATAAATATTATTATATATTGGTTAAAATTGGTTTTTTTAGTGGTTTCTCGGTTTTCACCTAACTATTGGTTTTCTCTGGAACCCACCCGTATATATATATATATATATATATATATATATATATATATATATATATATACACACACACATATATATATATATATATATACACATATATATATATATATATATATATATATATATAAAGCATTTCTTGTTTAAATTTAAACTAAAAGTCAAGTGAGATTTTTTTTTATCTTATTTAACATTGGGAAAGCAATCCCGGATATTGACCTATCGGGCAACTTCAAACTCTCACTCTTCTTCAGCCGATTCAGATACCGCATCAGAAAGTGACACGTGTCCTTTAGAATTTTTATTTATTAATATAAAGATTGGGGAATGTTTTCTTTTAAACCCTCACATATTATTCATTTAATCATTTCACATTCTCAGGTCTAAATAGGTTGAGCACCCTATTTATATTCAATAAACTAGTTTAGAACCCGTGTAATACACACGGGATGAAAAATATCAATACATAAAATTTTTAAATTTTTATGTATATATTTTACAGTGTAAAAATGTATTGCATATATTAAAGATAGAAAACAAAATCAAAATATGTAAAAATTAATATATAATTGGGTTTTGAAAATACGTTAATCTATATCTATATTATATAATAAATAAAAGTTTTTCATGTCACGTGTCGCCTCCGTATTCATCCTCATCATTTTTTGTCCGCATCTCTCTCTTATTAAATACATCTTTATCTTTTAATAATAATATATTCTTAAAGAAAATACTAATCTTTATATTAATAAATCTCCTGATATATTTTGACGAGTGTATGTGTTAAAGATTATATTGTATTCTACGTATTTATTCAACACGTGTAAAACATGAGTTTTTAAAAATAATATTTTTATTACTTAATATATAATATTATATTTATTCAACCCGTATAATACAAGGGATTTAAACTAGTTACTATTTAATGTAATTTGACTTTCATTATTAAAAGTAAAAGCTACATAATTAGATTTCAAAGTTTTTATTGTAACATTTATGATTTTCTAGCCATATATATATTTTTTCTTTCTTTATTTTCTTTATTCATTTAATTATGTACAATAATAAACACTTGAAGTCTCATACTTGTTCAAACATAATATGTCAAAGTAATTATTATTTCATACATCAATTCAAATTTTCGAACCTTGTATTTACATACTATTTCCTTATTATACATAACACATGTATGTATTCATATATATATATATATATATATATATATAAATAAGCAAACATTTTGTTAAATCAAAATAAAACATGTGAGTTTAAACCATGCTTATACATCTTTTAAATATATACACATATTTATTTACGAATATAAATGTAAGTATATATATTTGATTATGTTAAATAAATCATTATTACAGTTTATAATTTCATAAAAATTGATATTTTTATAAAGTAATGAAAATGAAACAATTAATGTTTAGTTTTTTATAAATTTTATAAATACATTTCTTATAAGTAATTAAAACAAATTAAAATATTAAGCTTTAAAACAAAAATTAATTCATATATGTATATATATAATTATTTCCAATTTAAATCAAATTAGTTTAAAAAGGGTTTTAAATCAATTAAAGAGGTTAAACCCCTGTTTATATGCAACACCCCTCCCCCCCTCCCAAAAAAAAAAAACCAATTGAACCCTTAATTTGAACCCCTCACTTCTCAAATTGAACCCTGGAACCAATCCATGCCAATTTTGACTCCAAGAAAGTCAAACACGTTCAAATCATGAATCAATCCCTGAAAACCAGGAGTTTTAATCCTCCCAGATCAATCATCAACTCATTTGCGATCGTTTGATTACTCGGATTTGACTAATTTAATTTGAAATCACGATTTCAGTTCCATTTTGGGGGTTACGGACGTTTCTCTTTAAAACCCACAAATCAAGTTCGGATTCCGCCATTTTCGTCCAATTATCAGCTGTTAAATGCGTTACTCATCGAAGACTAAACACCCTATAAGTACCAGCTTCAATCACAGACCCAAATGACATCAAAAATCACCTCCAAATTCGTCCTTTTCTTTCCCCATTTCCGACCGACGCGAGATACCTGTCGAACCTCAATTTGGCGACGACTTGGATCCCTCCTGTGTAGTTTTCTACTCCAGGTAACACCCCTATTTCATTTGTTTTCGCACACCTCTGATCTGGCTTCTTACTTTTCGAATTAGGGTTTGGGGAGGGGAACACGGTTGCGATTTGTGTTGGTTTAGGGAAGAAGATGTTTTGTCAAGTCTATAACTACCTTGTTTTTATGTGTATTACTCAGCCCACCGGTTAGAGCTTTAAGCATCCAAACAGAAGGTCTTGGGTTCTAACCCGACAAGTTTTAGTGATGATAGTTTTGATATATATATACACATATATATATATTTTTAATCTAAAATCCATATGGTGCAGTATCTTTTAAATAAAAATTTGATATATATATATATATATATATATATATATATATATATATATATATATATATATATATATATATATATATACATTTTGTTATAAACCAACCCTTTTAGAAATGTTAATATTCTTATTAAAGAAAAAATATTACTTCGTTACCATTATATATTTCAAGAACGTGTCAAACGTTATTGTATTTTAAACCTTATTAATAACTTTTAAATCTATAAACATTCGTGTTTTGTGACGTCATGAATTTTATTAAACGAAGGGTTATATATATATGTGTGTGTGTGTGTGTGTTTTTATTAACTAAATCTTGAAAACGTCATGAACTAAATAGGTTAATGACAATACGTTTTTATTAGTAAAACTTGATTATTACTTAATAATGAAGTATTATCGTTAATGACCCGGTCTTATTATTAAATTTACAAATAATAATTAATGATGATAATTATTTTATTAACAACCTAAATTTTAATCATATTTGACATTATGAATATTGTATTAATGTATTTATTATCTTTAACAAATTTATAATTAATATTTATGGTTGACACCAGGTTTTCTTTTATAAATAACATTTATAAAAAAATATTTCAAAGATATATTACCACTTTTATCCAACTTGGTTCGTTCGCCCATCCTTTCCAAACCCTAAGGTCCCAAATTGTTCCGTTCTTATTTCTTTTAATTGTTCCCAGATATTTATATGCATAAATATTTACTTAGGGTATCGCTAAATCGGTTCACTCGTTCTCGCGACCTAGTTCGAGTTTTAGTCGTACAATATCAAGGTGAGTTTACGTAGCCCCTTTTCATTTTTGTACATTTTGGGGTGAAACATGTTATGCATTGAAAACTATTTGTAATTACAAATTCAATTCTACATTATGACTATTTGTGTAATTTGTGCTTTTGTGTTTGAATGCTATGAGTTGAACTACATATACATGACACACTCATACAATCATTAACTCAGTACAAGCCAACGGTTAACATTGATAGATCTATTGTGTCTGACAAACCCACCCGGGTAGGGTGTTTGTTACCGACTCTACATTAGGGTAACCTACGTGTTATGCCTCAGTCACAAGGTTTGATTGTACACCTAGTTTTGACTATAGATTCTCCATAAAATGCCTTATTTACCATGTGTCATATGAATTGTATAAACCATTTGAAAACAACATGGTATATCTAAACCTTTGTATGCTCACCAACTATTTATAGCTGACCCTCTCATTTTAAACATGTTTCAGGTGGAATTGTTTGAAGTACAAGTTCATCACTTAGGAGCATATGGACCTAGTGACAAATAAACTGGAATTGTTGTTAGCTTTTGATTGCCTGATCAATATGTATTTGTACATTTAAATCATTTTAATAAAATTATGTAATTTAGTTTGATCATGAGCTTTTGAACAGTCTACATGTCCCACCTTTTTCCAATTGGCTAATAATAGACATCAATCTATATTCATTCTCATCATTTTTTCTCGCATCTCTATCTTATTAAATACATATCAATCTTTTAAGAATTATTGGATTTTAATAATCCCACCTTTTACCAATTGGCTAATAATAATACTAACTGAGAATATTCTTACTACCAGTCTCTACTTTCAAACTATTTTCTCAAATTTGACCCCCCGTTAAAAAAACTTAACGTCGTTAGAGTTTATATGACGTGGACATCTGCAAACCGCCGGAAAGTCGAGCCAAGCTAGCAGTGGTCTCGTGGTGGGTTTTCAGATTGACTCTGGTGGTGTTTAACTGGTCTCGTTAAACACCACCGTTTTCTCTGTTTGGACTTGCCGGAACAACGAGACCAGTTAAACATCAACAGAGCCAATTTCAAAACCCACCACGAGACCACTGCTAGCTTGCCTCGACTTTTCAGTGGTTTGTAGATGTCCACGTCATATAAAATCTAACGACGTTAAGTTTTTTTAACGGGGGGCCCAATGTAAGAAAATAGTTTGAAAATAGGGACTGGTGGTAAGAATATTCTCAGTTGGGATTATTATTGGCCAATTGGTAAAAGCTAGGATTATTAAAATCCAATAATTCTTAAAAGATTGATGTGTATTTAATAAGAGAGAGAGATGCGAGAAAAAATAATGAGAATGAATATGGAGACGACATGTGGCATGAAAAAACCTTTATTTATTATATAGTATAGATTGTAACTATAACTTGGTGTTTTCTCCCTCGCAATGATTCAGGAAATATATATGTTTCAATATAAAAAAAGTTCATTATCACATAAAAGGATTACGAATCTCTCATTCCATTGGTTCGCTACGGCAATAGTGACTTTCATTAATGGAAAAAATAATAATAATAAGAATAAACTTCTATTTTGCTCCATGTGATTTCATTATTTTAACCATTTTGTTCCGATAGTTTGAAAATAGCTATTTTGCTCCCTATGGTTACAATTTTTACTACATTTTGCTCTCAGCTCCTAACTCCATCCATATTCACCGTTAAATGCAGGGGCATTTCTGTCAATGACAATTAAAACCTTATAACCCTAAAATTCCATACACGATCGTTCAAAATTCCATATAAAGGATTCAAAATCATCTTCTGGATATACGAAGGTGCAAAATTCCTCTAGTCGATCACCAAATCTTCGTCCTGAATATACGAAGGTGAAAAGCTAATTGTTCATCAATGGCACTGTGGTACATTCGTCCTCAGGGAGAAGAAATAGATGTTGATAATCTTTATGGTTGTTTATTTTTTTCAAACATTTTGCTTGATTATGTTGACAATCATTGATTATGTTTTCAATTTTACAGTGGTATCTACCTTGTTCTCACTGAAGCTTCATCATGGGGGTAACTTCACAAAAATTCCTAATATAAGGTATGTTAATGGTCAGGTTCACTATGTTGATTATGTGGACAAAGATGAATTTTCAGTACATGAGCTTGATTTTATGATGAAAGAGCTAGGTTACCCTGAAAAGGATATCTTGTCTTACCACTTCAAGCTCTTTAATGAAGATTTAAATTTTGGTTTGAGAGCATTAGGAAATGACTCTGATGTGTTAAGTTTCCTGACTTGTGTTGGTGACCATAAGCTTATGGAAATATATGCCGAGCCTAGAAATTCTCAACCACTTAGGGGCACACAAGAAATCTTAACACTTAGTCTAGGTGATGTTGGACTTAGTGAAGGTGATATTTAGTGAAGGTGATGTGGGACTTAGTCAAAGTGATGTAGTATTAGCATTAGACTACAATGTTGATAGTGAACCTATTGAAATCAATGTAGATGATGTCCATAGTGATGATGAAGATATAGATGTTGAACCTACTAATGGTGATGTTCAGAGTGATGAACCTACTGATGAGGATTCCGACTATCTTGTTGATGAAGATAACATGATTTCTGATTTGAAGATTGATATGGAAAAATTCAGAAATAATGTGGACAATGACATAGGTGATGAGTCTTTAGAAGAGCATAGTGAAGATGATATGGGGTTAGAAGCTAACATAGATGATTTTGACAGCCTATCTGATGAAGAAAATGACCCACCCCTGAAGAAAGCTTTGAGAAAAGAAAGAAAGAAACAAAACAGGAGAAAAGATGCAGTAGTAGAACCATTCTTTGTTGGATCAAATAGGGATGAAATCAAACCAATTGTTAAGAAATTGGTTGTGGATAGTAGAAGGCATCTAAAGATTATTAGGAATGATCTAGTGAGGTTAAGGGTAATATGTGAAGGTGTTAGACCAACATTTGATAGTGTTGGGACTAGTAAGGCTAAAGAGGTAAATTCACAGGCAAAGGTAGATTCCTAAAAAAGTTGTGGGTCCAAGGGGGATGCTTTATTGACCACATCTACCACAACCAACTATCCATGGGTTCTTTATGTCTCTAACATAAATGAAGAATCTTGGGTTGTGAAAACATATCTCAATGAACACACCTGTCTGCAAACAAGGGAAGTCCGACTTTGCACGGTTTCATGGTTGGCTAGAGAATTTGAATCCACAGTTGCAGTTAACCCTGATGTTCCACTGAAAGCACTCTAAGATTTGTTTCAAAAGAAGCATTAGATTCAGTTGTCTATTCAAAAGGTTTTTAAGGCAAAAACAATGGCAAAAGAGAAGATTGAAAGGGACTACAAGGCTCAGTATGCAATTCTAAGAGACTATGGTGATGAACTGATAAGGTCTAACCCAAGAACAACTGTGACAATTGATGTGGAGAGTGAGTGCAACCCTAGTAGTCCAACTAGACAGTTTAGAAGAATCTACATCTGTTTGGGAGCTTTAAAGGAAGGGTTTAAGCTTTGTGGGAGACGTTTATTAGGCTTGGATGGATCCTTCATGAAAGGTCCTTTTCCTGGACAGGTGTTGACTGCAGTGGGCCTAGATTCAAACAATGGCATATATCATGTAGCTTATGCCTTGGTGGAAGCTAAAACTAAAAGTTCTTGGTGTTGGTTCTTGGAATGTCTTAAACATGACTTAGATTTAGCATGTAATTCAAACTTCACATTCATTAGTGATATGCAGAAGGTATGTTTTGTTCATTCATATGTTGTTAATTAATCAACTGATTTGTTAATTAATATGTTGTTCATTATAGGGCATCATACCAGCATTACAACAGGTTTTTCCAAGTGCTGAACACAGGTATTGTTTAAGGCATATGCATGAAAACATGAAGTCAAGATGGAGGGGTCAGTTGTTCAAGAATTTGTTGTGGAAATGTGCTACTTCAACCACTGTGCCATACTTTGAGAAAGCAATGAAGGAGGTTGAAACCACTGACCCAGCACTACATCAATGGTTGAGAGAAATTCCACCAAGGCACCGGTGTAGATCCCATTTTAGTGGTATTTATAAACATTTTTGTAGCCTATTGTATGTAGATCCCATTTTAGTGTTATTTATAAACATTTGTCACTTGGATTATGCAGGACTGGCAACTAGTGATGTGCTTGGAGTTCATTAGAGAATACTTGATGAAGAGGATTGTGGTTGTGCACAAGTTGAATGGAAAGTGTGAAGGACCTTTAACCCCAAATGCTACAAAGATATTTGAGAAGATAAAGTCTGATGCAGCTGATATGACAGTCATATGGAATGGTGTAAACAAGTATCAAGTTAGTGGAGCTTCGCCAGAACAGTATGTTGTTAACATGGTTGAAAAAACATGATCCTGTAGAAGGTGGGAATTAATTGCAATGCCATGTAAGCATGTTGTAGCTGTGATGTGGGACATGGCTTTTCACGGGATAGAAGTAGGCTTACCAGAGACATTGGTTTCTAATGTGTATTGGCTAGATACTTGGAAGAAAGTGTATGCCAATACAGTTGACCCAATCAATGGTAGGAATACGTGGACACCGTCTGCTTGTCCAACAACTCTCATACCACCAAAGCACCACAAACAGATTGGAAGACCGAGAAAGAAGAGGAAGAGTAGAGCAGATGAATTGACCCAACAAGTTTCTAATAAAGGGAAGATGGCAAGAGTTGGTCAGTCAGTCAAATGTAAAAAGTGTGGACAAAGGGGTCATAACCAAGTTTAGTAGTGTATTTTGGGTACTAGTATGTCTATGGTAATATGTATGGTCATTTTGGAACAATTATATGTATGGCCTTTAGTGATATCAATGTATTTGAACATACATTTTGCTTGATTTAATATATTGGTTTGAATATCCATTGTGTCATCACTGTTTAGTAATTTTAATTATTGGTTTGGTTTGCATCAGTTTGCATATGGTTTATACAGGTTTGCACCACTTTGTCATCTACTGGTCTGTGTTTTTAACCGCCATTGGTTTATAAATGTATGCACATGTTCTAGTGTTCAAACAGTTTGAAAATTTTGTTAACTACAAGTCTGCATATGGTTTATACAGACATGATTATGCAAGTCTGCATATGGTTTATAAAGGTTTATGCAGGGTCCAGACATGTTTGGACTGCTTAATCGAGTCTGCAATTGACTCTGCACTGGTTTGGACTACAATAGTGCAGCAAAAAATTATAACAAAAATTATATTGTTCATATTGGTCAGCAATGGTCTTGGTCTGCATATGTTTTGCAATTTGTCTACAAAATTTATAGACCATTGCAATGGTCTGCATATGTTTTGAAATTTGTCTACAAACATTTATATAAGTTTGCAATTTGTCTACAAACAGTTTGGAATTTTAAAGTATAACAAAATTTATAGACAAATTGCAATGGTCTGCATATGTTTTCATATTGTTCAAATTGGTAAAATTCATGTTTAACTGCCACTAGTTTACAAGAATTTTACATTATAAAATTGGAATCCATGTTTAATGCCCACTATTTGTCTTCTGTTTCATGATGTTGAATTTCGGTTTCTATATTGCATTTGTCCAAATTGGTCTGCATAATGGTATAAACTGTTTACACACATGCAAACTGCAAAATGGTGTAAGACCCCAAACCAGACACCCTATAGTTGGTTCTCATAACGAATTATTCCCTTGAAAATACTCACTTTAGATATATTAAACTACAGCGGAAGTCTTTCTAAAAACCTTAATTACTAATTAATGTCATTAAGTTACCTCACGAATGCTTGCACACTAATCCGAGTAGCACCGCTCCCAAGCCAAGATACGTTAACGCAACGCTTACCTGCAAAACAATCTATCGTACAAACAAAGTCAGCTACACTGAGTGAGTTATAATAGATTAGTTTAATTAAAAGTCAATTCGTCTCAACAGTTATTTGAACTTTACTCAGGACCTACGGTCCTTATAAAATAAGTCCACAATTCATTAACCAATAGATAACCCCTGTTATCACCCGATATCCCATAATAGCTCATTACCCAAAACTTATCTCATAATAATAATAACCCCGCAGTCTCATCGACATAGGTCGAACCCACCTACACTAATATCTCATGTTTAAGTACATGTATTAACTCAACGCTTGGTTAACATAACAATCCCCTAGACCTCAACTTACTCAGCCTTGACCAAGGCTCTTACAAATCAATTGACATAATCGTTATGAACATCACATCACAATCCTGGCACCACGGCCAATCTATCTGTACTCATCACATTAATACTATCTCAAGCATAATAAATATAACTCAACGCTTGTATGCAATTTAACACAAATATATAAGCACACAAATACATACCTCATTACTGCACCCTCGTCATGGCGTTCGACACAACCCAAGCTCATCACTGTCCTTTTGGACATCATCACCTTAGGTAACCTCCCGAAGGATATAGTCCTCCACAATCTCGTTTGCCGTGTCATAATGACAGCAATGCAAACACAATACCCGCCGTGTCACAAGGACAACGACACAATACACACAACACATGTATAAACACATAACAATATACCCTATATACATGATTCATTAACTGCACCTGCACTTCACACATAGTACTAGGATAAGATATCCTACACGTATTTATAAGCGTTTAGCTTATATCCCGACTAACTCATACTGCTAATATAGCAACACAGATACAATTACTATATCTCATTATTTAAGCACATACCACGTACCGCAATCGTCACACGCCGCTACCCCTACCACCGGCTACCACCATCGTTCCACCCTTGCCGTCATCCACGGCCAAGCAACCCGAAACCCAAATCGGGTCCCCATATAATACATGCAAACAATACGAAAGACATGAACGGGAATTAAACGAGGAGTACCTTGACATGACGTGAAGTCCTAGCTCGAAACCGACATGGAATCACCCTTCCCGGTCGTCTCCTCCTCCCCGTGCTCCTCCTGCAGTCGCGAAACCCCCCTTAGGCCGAATGGCCTAGGGTTTCCCCTTAAACTCTTATTTAAACCTTCATAGTTACATTCAGGTCCCCGTACTTCCTTTATCGCGCGCGTTTAGTTTGAACTGTTGGTTAAACGGCTAACTAGGACCTTTACTAAGCTTCACGGGTCAACCCTACTTGTAGTTTCGTTAAATAAAGATTCGGGTTATCCGTAAGCTCGAATCGTCAAGTTAGAGGTTTTCAGGATGTTACAAGTCTATCCCCCTTAAAAGAGGATTCGTTCTCGAATCCCGCGTCGGCACAACCAACACAACCCATCCTTTCCATTTGTACTTGTACGCCAAATTCTTTCATTTCCAGTATTCACCTTCACACTTTTCAGTTTCATAACTTTGCCTTTCAATACCCCCCACTCTTCTTGGGGTTCAAAGAAGTCTCCTCCGTTGCCCCCTTTCAACCTTGAAACTCGTAGGTCTAACCTACACATTCTCTCGTCTCTCGTCTACCCAGCCATTAGTCAAACGGTTGCTTCTCCGGTTTTCGCTATCCCGGCACTTGCTAGAAGTTGCCATACGTGATTTCCTTGATTAACAATCCTCCCACGAAGGTTTCATTGTCCTTGCCCTTGACCATACCTTTTCGCTCTTAATGTTCTTAACATCGTCGTACGTAGTACCTCTGGTACTACGCAGCACCGTACTGCCAATTGTCCATTCACCTGATACAGTTCATCCCAGTTCATAGGCGCAATTGCCCTTGTCTCGTGTATAATCTAATTGTTTTCGTCATTTCGACGATCATCCTCCCAAGTAGGTTCCCTAACTCTCATGGGTGGATTCATTCGCTGTCCTTACAAAGTGAAGTCGTCGTACTTCTAGCCTCATACCTTGATCACCGTCCCGCGATGATTTCTCAAACTCTAGCCCATTGCCCTACCCATAAGGGCACCACCAGGGGCGAAGGTTACAAGGGGCCAGGAAGGGCCCCGGCCCCGGCCATTTTTTCCGTTAGTAGTGTTAGTTTTTCCGTTTTTGTCCGAAATTTTTTTTACGTATAAAGCCGGCCCCTGCTTATTTTGTTCGCTAAAGAATTATTGGTCCCCCGCTTACTTTTTTCCCTAAGAATTCTTGCTATGTTGAGATTGTTTCGATAAGTTATCGGTGGGAAATGAAAAAATTCGATAAAAAAATAGATTGTTCATTTTAAAAATAAAAGTGTAAGTTTAGGGGGAGAAATGAAAAATGAAAACTTATTTTTAACCTAACCTCCCTAAAAGAAAACCATCGATCGACCTGCTGCCCCAAATCATTTTCGTTCACCACTGCCCAAATCGCTGCTGTCGTCGCCTCCATTCACCGCCGCTCGCCGCTGCTCGCCGTCCACCACAGTCGCCGGCGCCTTGCTAGGCTGCTTTCTGCTCCGCTTACATCACAGGTACTATACTAGGCTAGCTAGCCCTAATTTTTTGATTTCTTGCATTCTTGAATCAAGCCGTAATTTCTTATTTTTTTTCATTCTTTAGTTGTATTCTTGTAAAGTATTAGGATTATAATTAGGAATGATTATTTATTTCTTGCATTCTTAAGGATTATTGATTAATGATGAATAATGAATTGATGAATAGATTATGACGAGCAACAGATTGATTGATGATGAATAATGAATTGATGAAATGAAATCGATTATGACTATTGTTTTTTTTTTTGTTAGGCATATTATGGGAAAGTTGAAAAATTTAACTATTAGTTCTTTTTTCAAAAGAATTGATGATGAACAAGAGAAAAGAAATGATGATGAGCAAGTAAGCAAACGTCACAAAGCTGCAACAAGTGAGCCGCAAGAGCATGAAAATCAACAAGAAAATCATGCTAATTCTAAACCTCCACAACAAGAAAATATTGCTAATGAAGTGGATATTAACAATATAGAAAGAGATCCAGCTAAACGAAAACCAATTTGGGAGTATCCGGTTCATTTAAGAGAACAAGTAAGACGTGCTTATCTTTCTTTAGGACCTTACCAAGTAAGTCTTACGAAGTATCAAAATAAGGTTCAAAGAATCATACTCGTAGGTTCCAATATGCTTGGTTCAGTGTTTATCCCAATTGGTTAGAGTATTCTCCAACAACACATGCTGCTTATTGTTTTATGTGTTATCTATTTAGTGTTAGACCAAGTGTGAGCAACGGTTACGATTCATTTACGGTTAAAGGGTTTGATAATTGGAAAAAAGCTAACGGGAAAAAGTGTTCATTCTTGGCCCATATTGGTACTTCACAACATAGAAATTCCATTGAATTCGGTAAAAACTTGTTGAACCAAGCAACACACATTGACAATATGAAGCCAAATCAAGAGACAATAAACAAAAACCGTTTTCGATTAAAAACTAGTGTTAATGTAGTTCGTTGGTTGACATACCAAGCTTGTGCTTTACGAGGACATGATGAATCGGGAAAAGGGCAAAATCAAGTTGGGACATTAAGAAGAGCTGGGTGATACACGTTGGGGATCTCATTTTAACTCAGTTTGTAGTTTGATTAAGATGTTTTCTGTCACTCGTGTTGTTCTCATGGGAATAATTGAAGATTTATCTCATACTACTCCATCACAACGTTCAGATGTTGATGCATGTTGGAGTAAGTTGCAATCATTTGAGTTTGTCTTTGTTCTTCACTTGATGAAGGAAGTAATGGGAAAAACGAATACACTTTCTCAAGCATTACAAAGGAAAACCCAAAATATTCTTAATGTCATGGACTTAGTTTTATCAACAAAGGTTAGTCTAAATGATTTTAGAAACAATGGATGGGATTCTTTGCTTGAACAAGTTACTTATTTTTGTGACAAGCATCAAATAGAAATTCCGGATTTCAATGATTTATATACTTTTACTCGGTATCGGCCTCGTAAAAAAGATCTTCATGTTACATTTGGACATTATTACCGAGTAGATTTGTTTACATCCACATTGGACAAACAGATAGATGAGTTGAATAGTAGATTCAATGAGCAAGCGATGGAGTTGTTATCTCTTAGTTCTAGTTTAGTTTCAAAAGAGATTAATGTTGACCAGGTTTGTCTTCTAGTTGAGAAGTATTATCTTGAGGATTTTACAAAGCAGGAAAGGAATCAATTACCATATCAGTTAGAAGATTTTAATATTGAGATGAAAATGAATACCAAGCTAACTGGTATATCAAATATTTCTGATTTATGCAAAAGTCTGGTGGAAACTCATAAACGTGAAAATTATTATTTGGTTGATAGAGTTGTTCGGCTTATCTTGACACTTCCTGTTTCTACTGCAACAACAGAAAGAGGATTTTCAGCAATGAAAATATTCAAAAATCGGCTTCGCAATAAGATGGCAGACGAGTATCTCGCGAATAGCTTGGTGATTTACATAGAAAAAGATATTACTAATAAGTTTGATTCGGAATCCATAATCGATGAATTCAAAAATATTAAAGGTCGTCGGGCTGAGTTGTAATTTTCTTCCAGGTACTTACCATTTTTCTCTCACATTATAATAGATTATTTTATATTTAAAGTTATTTATTATTGATTTGTTTGGCCCGACCCGAATATATAACCCAAAACATAGCGATAGGAAAAAAAAATTTGGTCTTCTGACTTTTGGCCCCCGCTTCTTAATTTTTCAAGCTCCGCCACTGGGCACCACTAATGTCTTTCTTCGATGATCTTCAGGAGCTCATGCAAAGCTACCCTGATCTCCACTAAATTTCTTTATCGTAGTATCTCTTTACTTCATTATCACGCATTTAATACGTCCCGTAAGTACGTACACACCCAACGCTAGGGTCATCTTCATTAGCTCTCGATGTTTTCCCAAGGCTCATATGCCTTTGTCATGTCCGTTTCGATCATCTAAACACTTGCTTCCCTTAAATGATCCACGGGAGCTAATATTAAGTTGGTCTTGGATTTACTAGCGTAGGCATATCGTTCTTAGTCACTTACGTGCAATCTTGCACTTGCCCCTCCTGAGTTTTACCTTTCTCTATGTTGCTCTACCATTACCATGCGATCCCCGACCGCATCTCATTTATCATGTACGAACATGAAGTCCGCCTACTCACAAGCCTCAGCTATTCGTCGCCTCGTCCAGGGAAAAACATCCCAAATCTTCTAGTGTCTCATCTTGACTGAATTCTTTATATAGAACGTGTTCCATGAAGGTCCTTCGTCACCTTGTTAACTTCGTGCTGAAATCTTCAGCGTCATCACCTTGATCTCATCATAAACATTTATGGTCAAGCGTCTACATAAACGACTTCATCATCTACCCTCACAGCTCCGCCTATTGTCTTCGTGCTCCGAATTCCTGAGATATAAGCATAGGCATCTCATAAGAGCACCTCACTGGTCGCCTAGAAAGACGTCAAAACTCCTTGCATCACCTCGACATATCAGCGTCGAGAGATTCGTCATGATAGAAATACCATACTTGAGCACACTAACCATCCGTCCTATGCACGACTAAGCATGTACTATAAGGACACCCCGACACACATAACTACATAACACACATTCTTCTACACATGTACTAGTAACTCAACCTTCTAACTCGCGCAAAGCGCACACACACAACTAGCTAGATCTGAGTAAATCTACGTTCATACAATATGACCTCGTCACCTATAGACACACAAGTATATCATGTTGTCTGGCCCCAAAGGCACAAGAAACACGATCTCTCGTCTGACTGCCGTCAGACACACTAACCTGTTGACAAATGTCAACACCATATCAACCTTACACTTGATCTCCCGCCTGACTAATGCCAGACACAATATCAAGCTTACTCTAGATCTCCCGCCACCATTATTAAGTACGTGACACAAATAACTCATACTCATAAGCAACTCAATTAACGACATACAAGTTTATTCACAAAACACTTTCATGTCCTTAAGCACCAACACATTTACCTCGCGAAGATTTATGCCTTAAGATATAAAGACATTCAATATCATAGTAAGGCTAAACACCCCCTTACACTTCACACATCACCTAGCATAACACATAGGTGACACTATCTTAAGACCGTAGACGCACACAAGTAATCAAAACTCAGGTCTACACAGGTCTACTCATACAGTCTAATCAACCAAGCTCTAGCATCACATTAAAGATTACATTTAGTTGTGAACTCATGTTGTTCAAAGGTAATCACATAATCACACATAGCAAGATATCACTCCTGCAACTATCATTTATTATACCCAAATCATCTCGCGGTATAACTCGCACTCAATGTCAAAATTAAATAGTCAATATTTGAAATAATCATCCCACCACGTAAACGTCTAATACTCAATGTTAAGTCACCCCACAATCTCTCGTGACAACCGTCACGTCCAAAAGTCATCTAGAAGTTCAACGTCTCAAACAATGCTCACAAGATTACTACGGGACCACATTAGGTGTATCTGTTGTGTCCTCCTCTGGTTCCTCCTCATCAGACTCAGTGTCAATCACTGGGTCCTCTTGAAATAAAGCTCTCCTAGCTGACGCACATGGTCGATCTTTCAGCCATACAGGTCCCCATCCTAGAGGGAAATTGCGTACTGCCGACACGACCCTCCTTTTCCATCCTGTCACTCTGGTCTCAGCACCACGCGGGACGCCGCCATCCTCAGTTCTAGTCACACTTGATGCGGGAAGCGCCAACACCACTTCTATGTCACTGTCCGCCTTGTCTACAGCAGCCGCCTGTTTGTTCTGACGATCTGCTCTTCCCCAGCCGGAGCTCCCCGTCTAACAGATCTGGTACGCTTTGTCTTAGCCATCGGTACCTGCACAAGATAGAACGTTGGAGTGATTACCATGGGCATCAAATTCAGAATATGAGATTAATCATAGACTGCCAAATTACGGTGATCAAATGCAATTTGGTGGTCCACATTACTGCTCGGATTCTAAACCTTCCCCATCATATTCACATTAGCTTTCTATCTTTCACACACCCCGGATGCACATTCATCCCACACCGCTCACATAGCACCCCACAATAGTCTAACAAGTCATCATCTTATCACAATTTCACACCATTCAAGGTTACACACAAAATTACTAAATCATATCGACACACCAAACTATCTCACATGGTTACATTTAATGTTATTCCACATTACTCAAGTCACACTATAGTCTCATTCAATCACACCACACCACTTCAAGTAGTTCTACATAATACTACAACACATATCACACTACATGATCCCACACGGAACTATAAATCATTTACTCACACTGATTACTTTACCTAGTGTAACACCACACAAATGGTAAATAATAATTACTGCTCAACTCGAAAGACGTACCTCTTGGCTCGCGGTTACTCATGGTGGCATTCGTTTCACCCTCGTCCCATTTTCAGTTTAAGTTAAGCCATTTTATTTGTTTAAAAACACCAATTTTCTCTTAAACCACGGCTCTGATACCAACTTGTAAGACCCCAAACCGGGCACCCTACAGTTGGTTCTCATAACGGGTTATTCCCTTGAAAATACTCACTTTAGATATATTAAACTATAGCGGAAGTCTTTCTAAAAACCTTAATTACTAATTAATGTCATTAAGTTACCTCATGAATGCTTGCACACCAATCCGAGTAGCACCGCTCCCAAGCCAAGATACGTTAACGCAACGTTTACCTGCAAAACAATCTATCGTACACACAAAGTCAGCTACGCTGAGTGAGTTCAAATAGATTAGTTTAATTAAAAGTCAATTCGTCTCAACAGTTATTTGAACTTTACTCAGGGCCCACGGTCCTTATAAAATAGGTCCACAATTCATTAACCAATAGATAACCCCTGTTATCACCCGATATCCCATAATAGCTCATTACCCAAAACTTATCTCATAATAATAATAACCCCGCAGTCTCATCGACATAGGTCGAACCCACCTACACTAATATCTCATGTTCAAGTACATGTATTAACTCAACGCTTGGTTAACACAACAATCCCCTAGACCTCAACTTACTCAGCCTTGACCAAGGCTCTTACAAATCAATTGACATAATCGTTATGAACATCACATCACAATCCTGGCACCACGGCCAATCTAACTCTACTCATCACATTAATACTATCTCAAGCATAATAAATATAACTCAACGCTTGTATGCAATTTAACACAAATATATAAGCACACAAACACATACCTCATTACTGCACCCTCGTCAGGGCGTTCGACACAACCCAAGCTCATCACTGTCCTTTTGGACATCATCACCTTAGGTGACCTCCCGAAGGATATAGTCATCCACAATCCCGTTTGCCGTGTCATAATGACAGCAATGCAAACACAATACCCGCCGTGTCACAAGGACAACGACACAATACACACAACACATGTATAAACACATAACAATATACCCTATATACATGATTCATTAACTGCACATGCACTTCACACATAGTACTAGGATAAGATATCCTACACGTATTTATAAGCGTTTAGCTTATATCCCGACTCACCCCGACTAACTCATAACACAATACATTGCTAATATAGCAACACACATACAATTACTATATCTCATTATTTAAGCACATACCACGTACATGCACACCCTGTGACACTTCCTAGTCGTACCCGTACAACCTGTTTACTACAATCCCGACGCATCCCTGTTAGGTCACTATACAACTTGTGACCACATACCCACCTTTTACCTACACCTCTCATGGGCAACAAATATTCCCTTAGTCCCTTATTCAAATAGTTTAACTCGTAAACTCATCGATTTAAACCCCAAAGCTCGATATACATTTAATGAAATAAAACACGTCTTGAAAGTATGTACGATAGCTCCAAAACATTTAAAACGTTTAAAAGAGGGGATTAGAAACTCACTGTTACGAAGATCTAACTCCTGCACTGCAACGGTCTCCTTGCATGAAACCCGAACCTGTCAACGTATGATCACATGGTCAGAGTACATCCTAAACATGTGGCAGTTACGTATAAATGTAAATGATCCCGACTCTCATCTCGTCCGCTCGTCCCTTCTTCCATGCAACAACCCTAGTCCACGTGACCGCCCAAACCGGGTTATCCCGGGCCCGTTTAGAACCGCATGCATGCATGTTTATGTGCCATGCAAAGCCTTAGTCTCCTAACCCACACGTACCCGAGCCGAGTCCTCCATGCATGAACAACACTTGACATGCAACCTCGTGATCACGAAACCCTAATCGGGTGTAACTCGGTTCCATGCTCTCCCCCGTTCACCACCTTACACCACCACCATCGGGTATCACTTCCACTCATCACCATGGTTTCACCGTCTCCTCCCCGCATCGCCATCGTCCTCCCCGTCTCGCCATAAGTCTCATCGATCTACGTTCCTATCGTCTCATCTGATGAACCCTACCCGAGCCGCACCATACATCGGGCTCATCTCCGTCGTCCATCGTCGTGAAGCACCACCACAGCTCCACCACGCATGGCAGCCACCATGCACAACAGCCACCCTCTTCACCCGAGACCTCCTCCCTCGGCCGGCCACTTCTGTTTACCGCAATCGTCACACGCCGCTACCCCTACCACCGGCCACCACCATCATTCCACCCTTGCTGTCATCCACGGCAAAGCAACCTGAAACCCTAATCGGGTCCCCATATAATACATGCAAAAAATACGAAAGACATGAACGGGAATTAAACAAGGAGTACCTTGACGCGATGTGAAGTCCTAGCTCGAAACCGACGTGGAATCACCCTTTCCCGGTCGTCTCCTCCTCTCCGTGCTCTTCCTGTCGTCGCGAAACCCCCTAGTACGAATGGCCTAGGGTTTCCCTTTAAACTCTTATTTAAACCTTCATAGTTACATTCGGGTCCCCGTACTTCCTTTATCGCGCGCATTTAGTTTGAACAGTTGGTTAAACGGCTAACTGGGACCTTTACTACGCTTCACGGGTCAACCCTACTTGTAGTTTCGTTACATAAAGATTCAGGTTATCCGTAAGCCCGAATCGTCAAGTTAGAGGTTTTCGGGATGTTACAAATGGTATAAACTGTTTGCACACCTGCAAACTGCAAAATGGTACAAAGAGTTTTAGCAAACAAAAAAAATTGTCAATTGGTCTGCATAAGGCTGCATAATGGTTCTGGTCTGCATAATTGATATTATCATTTCATAATTGGTCTGCATAATTGGTTCGAATTGGTAAAATATGATAAACAAAATATGAAACAGTAAATAAATTGATAATTTCATTTCATAATTGGTCTACATAATACATTTTACCCTTACAAAATCCAAACAAAATGACTTTCACAACATTTTTTAGGTCAGTTTGATAACAAAGAAAAAGATTATAAACAGCCATGTAAACCCTAGCAGACACTTTAATTTCCTATTTTGATTAACAGCATCCCTAGCACTAGCTTCATTCCTGTTACACCTCTCCAACAATCCGGGTATAATCTTTGAAGCTCTTCGACACATTGGGGGGGGTCTGACCATCTAACAAATCCACAACTTGCACCCTGTAAGAAAATTAGGTAAAGAAAATGGAGAATAACATCGCTAAAAAAGTAGAAAAGGGTTACAAGATAACCTGCTTAGCACAGCAATAGAACCTACGTCCTGGATTTGCATGTGTCCAAGAAGTGCGATAGAAGGTTGGAGCTCCACAAGAACATTTCACAGTGAAGTCGGCCATTGATTGAAACGATCGAAGGTGAAAGGGAATAGGTTTGATGATGAACGATCGTTGATATGTGGGGATTTTAGGGTTTTAAGCTTTTAATTTTCGTTAAAAAGGATTTGAAAGGGAAAAGACAGAAATGCCCCCTCCATTTAACGGTTAATATGGATGGAGTTAGGGACGGGGAGCAAAATGGAGTAAAAATTGTAATCACAGGGAGCAAAATAGTCATTTTCAAACTATTAGAGCAAAATGGTTAAAATGATGAAACCACATGAAACAAAATAGAAGTTTACTCTAATAATAAAGCAAAAAATAATAAGAATAATATTATTAAAGAAAAACACATAAGAATGATCACGTAATAATTTAAATAGTAATAAAAACAATAACAATAATAATAATAATAGTAATTATTTTTTTAAGGCAAATTTCTTTATTCCTGTGGGAGTGAAACTTGAACTCATAACCTATTCAAACCTTAGTATTCTAAAAAGATTTTTCTCTACCACTGGGCCACCAACTCCAATGACAATAATAGTAATTATTAATCACAATAATTAGCCAAGTAGCCAAGCTACATGTTGCGATATAATACATTACACACACATATATACATAGGGGCACGTTCTTTTGAGAACCAACCTTATATTGAGAACCGGAAGAACCGCATAAAATATGTACATATCGCTTCAATGAACAAAGTAAAACTGAAAAACAACGTTTTATTTATCTATCTCCACTCTTAGTTTGATTTTATATTCTCTCCATTTTTTTTTTAAGTAAGTATAAAAATGTGCATATATGTATTTAGACAAGCAACTATAAATACCATGTTTTTTAAAACCAAACCTTAAACATATTAAAACCTACATGAATTCTAATCAATTTATATAATAAATAGTGTAAGGATTAATGCGGTTCTCACAGTTTTTAACATAATGTTGGTTATCAAAACAACATCACACAAACACACACACACACACACACACACATATATATATATATATATATATATATATATATTATTTATTTAGTGACTAAACCTAACAGCAAATTTGTTGTTCTTCCATCTGTGAAAAACTACCTCCACCCACACCATGTTTATTTATTATTTTTCTAACTTTGAATTAGTTTAAAATTTAAAATGGAAGAGTTCTTTTTTTTCGAAAGACTAAAATGGAAGAGTTCTAAAAAGGAAAGAGACGAGGTCAGTAACATCGGGAATCCTAGGGAACACCCCGCATAGCTGTAGCTGAGGATATTGCCAGCCCGTGTCAAAAATTGTCATGTCGTGTCGTATTAATAGGTCCGTGTAAAAAATTATCAGCCCTAACTCCAATGCAAAGAACATCCCGTTTCAACCAGACAAGAGCATTGGAGGTGCTCTTATAATTGTAGAAGTTCTTAGCTCCTATTTTATGTGAATTAGTTGATTATACTCCCAACAACAAGACACGAGGAAACCGTTTCTTAGTAAATAAGAGATTAAGACTTAATAAAATTTATAAATTTTTTGTATCCCTTGACCGGTGAATGGTTGTATACTGACCCATAACGGTATATTTTGAAGACTTGTGAAAGACTTTGAAAAATACTAATATCGCCCAAGCCAAAGGCAATAACCATAATAAAACAGAAGAATAAGGATGATTATATTAATCATGTCATGTGAGCAAGCTATTATTTTTGTGATTTTACTGGGTATGGTTGTTGATATGTCAAATGAGGGAGATTTTCATAATTCTCGACAAAATAAAATGAAGGAAAAACATGAATTACCCTAAATCAACTATTTTATATAAAAAAGGAACCATTTTTAAGCTTTAATTATGGTATGGATAAAAGGAGAAACATATAAAAGAGATATCTCAATTATCTATTAAAATATAAAAAAGAAAAAAAAATAGTTCATTTAATCTGTTATTATTTGATGTATGGGTAGATAATACACCACCACCAACAAGAAAATTAACATAGGTTCAAATAAAAACCAAAATTCAACATTAAACATCAAAATTCCATTATTACAAAATCAAAACACTAGATACAAAAAATAAATCAACTTACATGTACTAATTAATAGATGTTGAGTTTAGTAATCGCTGGTGGTGTTGGTAAACTCTTATCATTGGTCCAATTCGTCTCGCCCCAATGTTTCAACATCGACTTCCACGAGCACAAGTTGTCGATACACTTCTTTAGCCTCGGATCATGTATTTTGATCTTCCAATGCCCATCTTCAAATCCCGCCTTCTTGGCTTCCCTTCTGTCCCACTCAAGTTGCGCTTTTTGCTTAGATTCCAACAGACAAAACTGATGCAACTGAGTGGGCATTGCATCATGTAATTTCCACCATCGTTCATGAGCAACATCGCTCGCAAACTCCCTGAATATATCTGAATTCCAGTTACAATCGTAATCGCGAAAACACAACCATGGTTTTAGCCCAAGGTAATGGAGTACGTAAAGCTCGGGAGGGTTGGCCCCGAAAAGCCGAGTTTTTTTCTCTTTGGTTTGTTCGTCGTCACCGATCCAAAAGTTCTTTAGAAAGTTTATACTCTTCGGAATTCGATGCCACCAAGTGAAGATCTCATTTAGGTACCCTTGATCGCCTCCGTTATACGATACGATCTCGTTGATATGATTCATTAGAAGATTAAATGTACAATTCGATGGCTCGATAACCATCACACCCGAGTTGAATAGCGTTCCGTTGTTACCGGTGGCCGAGATCTCTGGCATCCCGAATAGGAAATCGATGTTTCTTAGAATGAGCAAATCGGAATCGATGAATATGATTTTATTGTAATCGGTTAACTGCCATAACCGGAACTTGCTATAGTTCCATTCATTGTACGCGTTTTTCTCAGCTTTAGGGTTTCTAATCCGTTTAATCGTGCGAATCTTCCATCCTGCCAACTCGAGCCCACTTCGATGGTAATCAGTGATCGTCTCGTCTACAAGTATCACAAGATCTCGGTTCGAGCCTGACATCCGAATGCTTTGTGCTGCGGCTATCGCCCCACAAACATAAATATGAGCCGAGTGTAGAATCGTCACATACGCCTCCCGTCGAACGTTCCCAATATAATCTCCATCTTTTTTAGTACAAATGAAATAACACAACATGTTGGTTAGTTGAATAAGGAGTCAAAATTATGTTGGTTGTTACAGTCTACAACCCTAGCAACTAGGGTTGCTCTAGGTCCGGTTTGACCAGTTTAGTTTTAACAAAATTCTGGGCCAAGCCGCTAATTATGGTTTCAGGGAATGATAAATCGAACTAACCGGGTTGGGTAGGTCGGCCGGGTCGGACAACAGTCTGACGTTTCGGTTTTGGCGGTTTCAACTACTTTTTTTTCACTTTTTGAAAATCATTAGTTTATATTAAATTTTTTACAATGATAAACATTATTCATGATTATAATACATATACATAACTATAGGGGTGTAAACGAGTCAAGCCGGCTCGAGAGCTACTCGAGAGCGGATCGGTAAAAAGCTCGAACGAACCAAGCCTTAACGAGCCCAAGCCTGATCTCGAGCCTAAATTATTGCTCGTTTAGTTATCGAGCTCAAGCTTTGCCTTTTAAGATCTTTTAGGCTCGCGAGCCTTAACGAGCCTAGTAAGATTTTATTTTATTTTTTATATATTTAATATATTATTCAATTTAACCCCCCCCCCCAAAATCGAGCTCGAGCCGAGCTTTGGCTCGTTTAAGGCTTCCTATAAAAGAGCTCGAGCCGAGCTTTTGCTCGTTTAATTGTCTTGAATGAAATCAAGCCTTACCGAGCCGATCTCGAGCTTTATTCTCACTTCACGAGCCGAGCTCGATCCAAAAGTTATAGGCTCGAACCGAGCTGAGCTCGAGGTCGAGCTTCAGGATAATTCAACGAGCCGAGCTCGATTAATGTCAGACTCGGGCTCGGCTCGTTTACACCCCTACATAACTATATATTACAAAAATTAAAGAGAGAAATAAATAATAAAAGTTAAACATCGACTCAGTTTACACGGCCAGATCCAAAATTCAAACCGAACCGAACTTTTAAGCCGGCAAACTGTCAAAACAGGATCATGGACTGAACCGTTTAGATTTCAACCCGACCAACTTGCTTCGTTTTAAACGGTTCAATCGATTTCATATGGTATTTAAACAACCTACTAGAGTATTTTTAGTACAACTTTTGAAGTCAAAACTTTTTTGCTTTACAAAATCAAACTAACCTCGAGGTTTGAAAGGCAATGCAAGTTCACAAGATCCAACCGGTAACTGAATCTTTTCTCGCAACACCTTCAAATCCGGTTCATACAACCACACGTTTCCCCGACGAACCACGAGTTCCTTACACGTGAACAGGTTCGGGATGGGGAAACAATCTGTCACAAAAAGCAGGTCCACCGGGCGGCTGGATCGAGACGAACCAGCCAACCCAGCGGCTGCAAGCTGCAAATGCAGCCTGGCAACATCTCTTGACCAATTTCCCTCGTTTCTACAAGGAAGCTTAACCACAATTAGGTCAAGAATCTTCCTCGGCACATCGAGTTTCGGAAGGTTCGGGCAGCTAGGGACTTCCTCTTCTTGTTCTTCATCGATCCATTCAGGAAACAACAAATCCCATGTCACATTTTGATCAACCCGGTCGAGTTCAAGATTGACGATTTGATCCTCGTTAACTAGTGGAACTCGCGTCTTCCATTCACTGATTTCATTCTCGTGAAAGTTCAAGAACCCGATCCCATGAATCATCGGTTTTTTGGCGGATAATATGTTCATAACACTTGATATATCATCCCAATTGATCTTCAAATGTGACATGTATCTTTGATCTATCCCACCACCCCATTTCCACCTGTTTGCAAATAATCATATAAAATTTAAAGATTAATCACTACTAGAAAATAAAAGTTTTTCCGATGACAATTTTAGTCAGAAAGTCGTCAAAAAAGCCTGTTTCCAACAAAAAATGGTTCGTCGGAAAAAAACCTCATAAGAAAACTTTTCCGACAATTTTCCAACAAATAAATTTTTCCGATAAATTTCCAACAACAAATTTTTCTGACCCCTATTTTTATTTTTATTTTTTTAAAAGTTTTCCTACTATTTTCCGATAATGGTGTCAAAACAAAACCTTTTGCTGAAATGAGAGATTTAGGAAAAAAAACAAGTGAAATGAAATCCACATGGTTTCGTGGCAATCTGCTTCCGAGATAGCAGATTCAAATATTTCTGGCTTGAATTCGCTAATTTAGTGATCATTAGTTCTTAGAAATATTCGAACATGTTGAGCTAGTCCGCTTGCCACGTGAACGGATTCAAGCCGGAAATATTTGAATATGCTACCTCCACTTGTATTTCATTTTTCACCTAGAAACCATTTGGTTTTTTCCTAAATCCCCCGTTACAACAAAAACGTCTTCAATACATGATCAATTACAAAGGTGATAGTGATTACAGTACATTGAAATAGCATGAGGGATGTAGTTGTCATGGTGGTGATGACTGTTAAGAGTGTAAGTGATGACGATGAGAGTCGCGAGCATGATGATCAGGATCACCGATCTGGATGGTTTGTGCTTGCAGTTGCCGGTTTTGTCATGTACGGTAACCGGATTCGGCTTCCCGTCGTCCTCCGTTCTGCTTCTTGGAAACCTTCTTTTGCATTCGTCGCTGATTTGGTCATTTTCAGGTAAAAGTGAAACAATGTTAAAACTGTTACATCTATTTTAATTGTGCTTGATATATATGTTTTTAATGTTTTGGGTGTAAACTTGTAATCATCTTATTATATGCATGAATTTTAAGATAAAAAATACTTGCTTCAATTTAACTATACGTGATTATTTCAGCAATATAATGAGTTAGATACATAGTAGATGCATCGTTGTAAATAGTTTGACGTATTGTTATAATAAACAATTAATCAAAACTCGTTAAAAAAACGACGTTGGACGGTTAGACGAATCATTATATTGAGTTAGACGTACTCTAATCCGATTGGACATATTGTTATAATAGGGTTAGTTTATACAAGTGTGCATCAAACCCTTTAACAATTCATCTTTTCTAAAATAATCTAGCAAAAGCAATATTAAACTAAAAAAGTTCTTAATTTTATAGTGTAGTTTTAAAAATATCAATAATAAATATTAAAAATTAAAAGATTGATTGAAAATATTTTTATTTTAAATTTAAATAAAAAAATAAGATATCTTCTAAATTCTAAACATATTTAGCTTCGTACTAATTAGAGTTCTAACAACATACCACTGGCTTCGGGTCAGTGGTAAGGGACATAATGGGTGAGGCCCAAGTCATGGGTTCGATCATTGATCCCAACTAGGGGTTTTCCCTGGTGGCTCACTCCTTGCCAGGGTCGTGAGACCGCGGGTTTCCTCCTGGTAAGGTGGGGCCATCCTGTTCTTCGGATGTCGATCGATTAGCTTTGCGTTTCAAAAAAAAAATTGTGAATAACGCTTTTGACATTTTCTTAAAAAAAAATATTGTATTTGATCATAAGTAATGATAAAAAATAGAGGCTTATCGTTGTTCTAACATCCCAAACTAACGTTTATGTTTGTAATTGATTAACGTTAAGCAAACTAAAGTAGTTGACATTGATTTCGAAATTTAATTTATATTATAAGATTTTATATTTAATATGAAAATGTATTATATAATAATATTTTATCATCAATATAATAGTTTTAAATAAATGGTCAAATGACCACACCAATAATGAAATTCTTTTCACCAACTACATTTAGGTGCACGCTTCAACTCAACATGTCACTTTTCATTCACCAAACCAACTAGGCCTTCTCTATGTATATAAAAATAGTTCATTGCTTTGCCCCAAATTTTTCTTTTTTTATATTCAGTTAGTTTCTATTTATATTATTAATTATATATATATATATATATATATAAGCTGCAAAAGAACCGAACGAACACGAGCACGGTCTTGTTCGTGTTCATTCATTAAGGAAATATTCTGTATATGAACACTAATCGAACGAGATTTCTTGTTCGTGTTCATTCATTAAGGAAATGAACATGTTCGTGTTCATTTGTGTTCGTCCGATAATTCTATGTAACGAACGTAAATGAACACAAATGAATACAAATAAACACAAATTCATTTGAGAATAAATCAACATTTTCATCTCAAATTAACATTACACAAAATCCACCAAAAATATATGAAGTACTTGATAGTTGGCATAATTATCTCCACATAATTGACATAATTATCATAAACACAATTAACAAATATTTTTAATTGATAAAATATCAAATATAAAATATAAAATATAAAAACCTTTAAGACCGAATAAACATGAACGAACACAAATGAACACATTACTAAACGTTCAAGAACATAAATGAATGAACGAGACCTCTTTTAATGTTCGTTCATTTAACTAAACAAATGAAATTTCTTGTTCGTGTTCATTAATTTATTAAACGAACGAACATAAACGTTGGAATCATTTGCATCCTTAATTATATATGTTTAATCATTTACATATATAAATAAAAAATATTTATTTTAACTTCTCAAACTGTAAATTTTTGTAGATGGTTTCAATTAGAGATAAATGAGAAAGGTTATTAGTTAAAAGTTCTTTTTATGTAAGGAAAGATTAATAACCACATACAAACGTCCAAGGTTTTTTTTCTTCCTATTTATTTCTCATAATAACAGTTGACCAGAAAATTTGTGTTTGACCCTGATTCAATCTAGTAAGATATGCTCTAATTACAGTATTAAAAATTATTTAAACATTAATTATATCAAGTTTTAACTTGAAAATAAAGATCAACTTGACTAATACATGATCTAATTAAGTGGTAATTTTGGGTTGATCGAACATAGAAACTTTCCAGCAAGTCACACATCTTATGATAATTACTCACACCCAAATACGTTTAACTGTGCCGTTCTCCTCTCATAGACAGTCAATCAACCTAAAACGTATTGATGGTATATGAGACAAGGAATATCTGCACATCTCATGTCCACAATCAATGTGATATTTGCCTAGGGTGTTACAATCGCGCTATATTTACGATTTACCCGCGTGTAACAAGAAAATGATCACAAACAACGTGTGCAACGAAAGACAAATGAAACGATATATTTGAGTATTTGTTAACAGAATGACTCACATAAAGGTGACAGGATTTGAACCAAAAATCTTACCTTCCTAATTACTTAAGAAAGACGAATGAAACCGAAAAACATACTTGGAATATGGCTGTCGGGTCTCCATGGACGCGGCGGCAACGACTCCTCGATCCTTGGAGATTTTGGGAGCAGAATATGATGAAATCTAATAGTAATTCGCGTTACAAATAGTATGGGGGAATATGAAGAGATGTATATGGTTCATAAAAGAGAGGGACAGGCCAACATATATGGTATATGGTGGTATATGTGTCAATGGTGGTGGCCGGTGGTGTTGGTAGTATCTTTAAGTAAGGTGAGTTGGTGGCATGGAGATGGAAAAAGACAGCAAGAAAAGGAGATTGTAACTTCTCTTGTAATGTTGGACTCATGTTAAACGTAGACCACAAGTCAAGCGATTTTTAGTCTTGTTTATAACTCACATCTCCTTTCAACCATTTATTCTAACATGAAAATAATAATAAACATTTTTTTCATGATGTAACTAATAAGAACAAAGATGACATTGGTGGTTGGGATTGGGTCGCGTCGAGTTAGGTGACTTCTGGTTCAAGTAACTCGTGTGTCATTTTTTTCATCTTTATAACACTAGTTTTTCTCGAAGTTTAATTTGAGTTAACAAGTTTTCACATGACTTAATCGAGAGTGTCACATCTGTTTAGGCGTGTGAGACCTACATGACATCTCTTTATCATTGACCGTCTGTGGGGAAGGATGAAATCCTCGATCTCTTTCCGTCATTGACATCCACCTACATTCATGAGCACCTCATTAGGTGTGCTTTTATAATTCGTTTGAAAGAGAATTATGAAACTAGTCAATTTTTAGATGAGGTATACCCCTATAGCTATTCGGTAATAATTACGCATACTAGAAAAAGATGGTCACGTATCGACTATGACACACGTATCACTTTTTATGTTGTCGTGTAACTCCTGGTTATAGAATACACCAATATCTAAAAAGATAAATAATTCCATGATTTTCTTTTTAATTAATTATTGTATAGCTTCCTTGTTTCACTTTACGGTTGATTCTTTGATTCCTAACACCAAAGGGCATATTTGTCTTGTATGGACACTAGATTTGGTTGGTGAGTGAATAAAAGTGAAAATATGAAACTCAGTAGTTGAACATATAAGATTTATAATACAATGTATGAAAATTTATTTCACATCATGGTATAAAAACTGTAATCTGTTGAAGAAAATTTGTATCATGAGTTGAAGCAAAATATTTGACTAATTTGCTTGCTTAAGGATTAGAACATCTCACAAATAATATTCCTAATGCTTCACGTAGTATTACACTAACTTTTTTTAAAACATTTCATTTTTATAAATCACTACTTTAACTAACATAACCCGAAGGAACCGGACACTATTACTTTTAGGGAAAATGTCACAGAATAGTAATCAAGTTTCAAAAGTATTCCAATTAGTTCACTCATGCATTTTTTGCCCAAATTGGGTTACTAAACCTTCAAATCAAGCTATCGTCGGATTTTTTTTTGTGTCAAGAAAGAAATGGAGGAGAAGATGTGGGGGTTGGGATTTCCAATATATGTAATTATATTAAAAAATTAAAAAAAACATGTTAATTATATTAAAAAATAACCTAAAATCCACGTCACCACTCCACATCAGCATAAAAAAAAGAAAAAAAAATCCTAATTGAAACAAAAAAAACATGTTAAAACATATAATTTAAATAAAACATGAAAGCTGGGTGACTTAATTGGAACACTTTTTGAACTTGAGTGACCTAATTGAAACACTTTTAAAACTTGGTTACTATTGTATAAAGTTACCCCCTTTTAATATGACATAGATTTTTAATAAACAAGACACTAAATCACTAATAGGCCGAATATGATCCGTTTTTTAAGTTCTCTTTGATATTTATTTTAAATTATTTAAAAGATTTCATTACCTCAAATAATAAGTTAATTACTATGTTATTTGCAATATTTTTAAGACTGGATCATACATCACACCTGTTGTCTTGCCGGTTCATCGGTTGGACCTGATTTAAAAACAATGGCTTATTTTGTACGAAGCGTAAGAATGGATAGCAGCACGCCGTGTGTTCTTTTTAATTTTTAGTGGGAAGGATATTTTTGTCATTTTACCAGTTATTAATTATACATGCGTAATTAATTAAAAATGCGTTATAATTTCGCATTAGCTATAAACATACAAGCGTAATAAACCTCAGTCTTGCGTGATTATATATGCGTGATTACTAGACATATATATACATATGCGTAATAAACCTAACACTTGCGTGATTACATATGTTAACTAGCGTAATAAACCGCAGACTTGTGTGATTACATATGCGTTAATCTCATACAAATCAACATGCATGATTACATATGCGTAATCAACATGCGTAATTCACATATTACAAATCACATGAACTCGCATATTAAAAATCAACATGCGTAATTCACTTGAATTCACATATTACAAATCAACATGTGTAATCACGCATAGGTTTATTACGCATATATAATCACGAATATACATATTTGCGTGATTACATATATATACTTGAATTCGCATACTTGCGTGATTAAATATATATACTATGCCATATGATTACATATAAATACTTGAATTCACATACTTGTGTGATAAGGGTGAACGTGATTACATAATTAATTTGATATATATGTCAAATAAGGGTGAACGTGATTTCAGAGTTTGATTTTTATCTTTTATTAGGTAAGGGTGAAGGTGATTTTAGGTCGCCGTCGACATTTTTACAGAGATTGTTTTTTACGCTTGTTGTTAGAAATTGACCTTAATACCTTTTTTTTTACCTAGACGCTTGTTTATTTTTTTCATTCTATTTACATCTATGCCACTGCGTTTTTTTAAGCCCTAGATTAGATCAAATCTATGGGTATGAAGCCTTCGTACACTTCGTACGCTAAGAACCCTTTGTACGATAACCGCCATATATATAGGGAGGTTCAAATAAGAAGTGGTTTTTGCTAAGAAACCTAAGAAATGACAAAAACCTTAAGAAACGATATCAAACGAACTCCGATTGAGCTCATTTCAGCGGCGTTGGAACCGTCTCGTTGAACTCTATTATCTTAGATTTTAGGGTTTAGCTTTTAATGTTTAGATTCTAGGGTTTAATTTTAGGGTTTTAGCCTCAGGGTTTAGCTTTTAGGGTTTATGTTTTTTTATGGGGGGTGGGGGTGGGGGGTTTAGTTTTTTAGGGGTGGGCGGGGGTGGGTTTAGGTTTTTTTTTTTGGGGGGGGGGAGGGGGGGTTTAGGTTTTTAGGGGGTGGGGGTGGTGGTTTTAGGCTTTTCGGGGTGGGGTTGGAGGGGGGTTTAAGTTTTTGGGGGTGCGGGTGGGGGAGTTTAGGTTTTTGGGGGCGGGTTAGGGTTTGATGAGACGGTTCCAACGCCGCTGGAATGAGCTCAATCGGAGTTCGTTTGACCCATTTTTTAGCGTTTCTTAGCGAAAAACCTCTTTTTAGTGAAACTTTCCCATATATATATATATTAAAGCAAAATATGAAAATACTTAATATTTTGGTATGGATTTGTATTTAAATAAAATATGAACAGTTAAATAAATAAAATATATGAAATCCGGTATGACCACCAGGTCATCAGTTCACCTGTCCAACCGGTAACCGGAGTTCAAATGGGGACGGTTCAAAGAGGCTTAACCGGACCGGCTAGGTACCCCAGTCCTGTCATGAAAATACAGGTTATTTGAAAAAGATTCAAATTATCTCAAATAACAAAATTATATCTTATTTGTAACATCCCGATTTTTCGATTGTATAAATTATAGTATTTGATTTTGACGTGTCGTATATTTACCTTTAAAAAAATTTAAACAAGACTAGATGGTTAACCCATTGAGCTTTACTTCCCTAATAACAAAAAGCTTTCCTGCTTTTAAGATGATTATCGATTTGTTGACAAAGTGTGCCTTCTTTTACCTATCCGAGTAAAATACTCATTGGATCTCATAGTGAATGACTAATTTTGTGATAGGTGGTGCCACTACACATGATACTAGTGTCAACTACGTCGGATTGAGATACACCGCTATTCTCCTAGTTTTGGAGAAAATCTCAGATGGTATTGGACACCGATTCCATAGACTAATGGTCAAAGTGAAAGAACAATATTGGCTGTCGAAATGTTGTATGATGTATCTAATTGATATGTAAGGAAATAGGATACGTGATTGTCCTTGTCAAGGTTTTCTTACAACATCAGCTACCTTGTAAAACGTTGAAAGGTAGGAAGTATTGAACTCGAACAATTAGAATAAAGTTGTAGCATAAAATGTATCCTTTCTAATGATATTAAATATTAAGAACATGTGATATAAGTTTAAAATATAAATAAAACGATATCTTTATTATCTATTAAAAAGTTCAAATACATAAACAAAAATCATACACAAGAATAGCATATAAAAGAAGTATGGTCGATCGCAGAAAGAAGTATGGCCACACAAAATCATGAAAGTGAGAAATGAAGAAATAAAGAAGTGGACAAATGTCTCATGCCTATAAAATATATCAATTTGTATCCATAGCGTTTATAAAATGTTTTCACAATAAATAAATTGGATAAGTTATTTGAAAGAAAGAGGTGTGAGTTATTCCATCTTTTTCTAAATTAGAAAGAGGTGAGATATCACCAATTTTATTTGTATTCACAAACGACAAGATCAAAGAATGTGTTTATATTTATGGAAATGGGATGATATCACCAAGAGACATGGTGGTTCTTATATAAAAACATGAATTTTAAAGTCAACTTTAGTAATACATGGTGTGACAAATATTAAACATTATAATTAAGAAAGTGTGTTATCGTAAAGTGAAAGGAAAAAAGCGTGTCACGTAGGTAGGAGAGGTTTCCCCTTCATACTCATTAAACATTTGTAATAGTCAAGTGAGGGGAGAGAGGTGAGTGTAGGGATGAGATCGATACGGTATCGAATTTATGCAAAAGTTGGTACTGTACTCGTTACAAAATCTTCATCTCTAGATGGTATCGGTACCGGTACCGAATTTATAGAAAAGTGGGTACCGGTGCCGGTACCGAATCTATCGGTACGGTACCGGTACTCGTTACCAAATGCTCATCCGTAGGTGAGTGGATTATTTTTAAATAATAATTATTTAAACAAATAACATAAATGATGGCTAATTTTAAACAATTAACATAAATTAAACTTTAAATAATAACTAGAAATGTTGCCCCGCGCTTCGAGCTGGGATTAAACGGTTGAGACGGTGACATTTACGTGGCTAATCAAAAAAATGAAACGTGGTTAAATAAATTTTAACCTACGCTGCACGGCGGGAAGCGGACCTTAAACGGTTGAGGGGGTGACATTAATGTGGCTAAGTACAAAAAGAAACGTGGTCAAGTACATAAAAGAAACGTATGAAGTTACGACGACTCGGTTGTGGAGATCGAAACATAGATAAAAGACATTTATATAACAGTACCGATGTTTTTCGGTGTTATCGGTCTCATTCTTGATGATATCAGCACGTCACTGCCAGTCGATATAACCCACAATATCAAAAAATATTCTATTTTGAATACGACTTTGTTTTTTAACAAAATTTATACCGGGGCATTAAAAAGAAATTAAACAAACAAACAAAAATAATGAAGAAAAAATCAGATTATATATACGGGTAAACTTGAAACTTTAAAAACTTGAGGAGATCAAAGTGACATTTTATAAAATTAAGGGTCATTTTTGCCAAAGCACCAAAATTGAGGGGTTGAAGTGGTCGATAACATTTGCCACCGACACTTCTCTTTAAGTAATAGTAGAAATATTTTTAAACACTTATTTATTAAAAAAAACATAAATGAAATATTAATATAATTTTTTAAAGACTTGCTTTATAAAAAAAACATAAATTTCGAGAGTGATTAGAGATATAATGAGAATAGAAAATGAGAAGTGTGAAAAAAAACTCTGTTTTTGTTCAAATTTATTTTGAATACAATTCTGATACCAGTTTCATTATTCTCCGAAATGTCGATCAAAGCACGTGTCAAAACCGCTTACGAGACAAAAGAAACTTTTTTTTAGATATTTGAAGTTGAACACAAATCAACAAAACCATTATGAAGATTTTGTTTCACACCTCCTTAACGAATTTTATGTATTTGTCTCAACTAAATGTGACCTCCGCCTCAAACGGTAGTGTTGTTTTGCTTACCATCATCTTAAAGGATTATGTTCGATTTTCACTTCGCCTAATGGAAGTGATATTCTTGGTTTTGCTTTGCTTGAGAAAGCTTTGTGTTTTGTTTCGTTTCTCTAGAAGAAATATATGTTCGATTTCTCTCTTACCTCAAAGAAGCCTTGACGATAAGACCATCTATAATGAAAGCCTGAAGCGTCCATGGGCTAAGTTGGCACTGAGGCGAAGGACGACACTGGTTTTCATGCCAAAAGTCCATGTACAAAGAAAAAAGACTGTTTTGTGAGAGAGGGAGAACAGGGGGATGTCCTTGGGGGAGGAGATCGTCCGTGAGGTTGGCTTACATGATGGATGAACAAAAACTCTTGCTCTAGGAAGCAAGTTGTTCACCACACCCTAAGGGGTTAGAAACAACATGATTGTACTCAAACCCTTCTTGTACATCTTCTTACCAACATTATCTTTTGATTTTATGGTTCACTCATAAAATCTCAAGACACCGCATAACTGCGCCAGAAAATAGCAAAAATACGTTCGAAACTGGTGAAAATTACAAAAAAGAATGATGCATTTTGTCGACGTATAGTGAGTACCGATTTTCAAATAACTATATCCTAAATTCTTCCATGAGTGAACTACAAAAAAGGTACAACAAAAACTTTAAATTTCTAACTAGTAACTTTCTCATCTATATCAAATGGATGAACAGAGGCACTACTAAAACTCATATTTGATGACTAATTTAGACAGCCGAAACGAGAAAATATAGGCCCCTCAACCCGAGAAAAAAACGAACCTTGCTGATAGACGCGTAGTCTGATGCTAACCAGCCCAGAAACATAAAAATCTATGTGGAAATTAAGTGTCTATAGGGGCAATTATCTTCTTAATGATGTGTGGATCCCTGTTTGGTTTGAGCAAACGCAAGAACAGTCTGGTTTATTTAAATGCCTCTGGACAATCCTCTTATCGCGATTGATCATAAGATTAATCAGTGGAAGTTTTAAAGAAACTTGACGCCAAATCTCGTTTACGGTTCCATCTGGATCATCATATTCAAAGTAGTGTTGCACCTAATCATATAACAAGATTCACCAACTTCAGTTACAGCTTCAAGAACATAGAATATAATTTTTTTTAAATTAACAATTTGGCGATGTTCCATAAAAGACAAAATTTCCCTTTTTCTGAAGTTTCAAACCAAATTTACCGCATTGCCCACTAACAATTGCTAAAAACTATTGATGGCATTGATTATGGTTCATTAGATTTCTCTATTTCGTCATCATAAAAGGGTAATTCAGATAGTTAACTAACAAGACCAAAAGGGTAAAGAATTATAGAAAAGATAACAAGTCAACGAGCAATGCGAGCAACTTCCTAGTGAAGAAAATATTCGATTGATGCCAAAGTCAACCTTTTTCAATTACTAGATAAAAACTTGAAGTCAGGACCGGTTAAATCTTTATTTTATGTTTATAACTAGTTTTAATTATACTGACAACTACTTGCATGTTAGAAGTATACGAAATAGATGTAAATAAAGCTAATGGCAAATGATTATAGATGCAATTCATGTTGTATATGCAAATTATAGGAGGCAATTTCACCCCATTTACCTATAAATAGATCAATCCAGATAGGATAACCTTTTATCTCTAACGGACCAAACAGGTAAAGTTATTACGAAACTTGGAAGGAAACGAGTCGAATGAGTTGAAGATCGCCCAAAGTGTATTTTTAATGCATAAAACCAGCTAAATCTTTTATTCAAAAATTATAGATAATTATTGAAATGATATAAGTTTTCTAGTCATGTTGACACACTAATTATTTGTTTAATAAAATATAAATCTAGGAAAAAAATATTCTAGGTCAACCCGACCCGACCTGACCCGTTTCAACATGTACCTAAAATCACATGTTTTAACCTGAACCCATTTTAACCAGTTACCCAACACGAGCATTTAACCAGCTCTAATGAAAATGAATAGACCAAAAAAGGTTCAATTAACATAGGAACAGTAAGTACCTTTTTCAACTCTGTTTGAAATTCCAAAATCCGTTCTTTCTTTACTCCCCTTAGCAATTTAGTCAAGTATCCTGGCTTTAGAGCTGAATCAGTGTCTACAAAAACAGCAATTTTCCTGTAGTCTATGACGTCTTCAAAAGGAAGCTCGATATAATCACTGATTATAACAGGAACACACAAGCTCACAATGGCATCAAAAAGGCGACAAGCAGACGGTGTATCGCCAGCTGGATGTAAACAGAATTTTGAAGTATGCATCCCTTGTGTAGCCATTCTCCTACTCTCCCTTGACTGAGAACCATGCTTTATAAAAACATCGTTTTCACCCTCCAGTAACTGAAACAGCAAATCACGAATTTTTCCTCCCTGAAATACAATTCCAATCAGCTTTAAAAAAAGGAACTCTTAACACTGGAGAGTGATAGGTCATAAGGAATGCAAATGATCATCAATAAATGTGTGTGTGCGCGCGCGCGTATTCTTCTAATTCATAATTATAAATTTATATTAATTTTACATGCCATGTGTGTGTGCGGATTCTTCTAATTCATAATTATAAATTTATATTAATTTTACATGCCATGAAATTTTCATATCCAGATTGATCTAGCAAGTTCCATTTACATGTTCAACTAGACAAAAAATGAAATTATAAATTATGATATCTTTACGTGCCTTGATTTTTTAAGATCAAGATTATACAACTAAAGAATCACAAGATAGTAGGATTAATTAGTTATGTGGTTGATTTACTAGTTACAGGCACTACCTTTTATTCAACTGCATTCAAGTTTGCTGATTAAGACATCCTACAATTTCCTTCATGTCCTCAACAAAAAAATTATAATACCCATCAATACTTTTAGAACTGGCTCAAAGTTGATTCTCTCTCATTCAAGATCGATATAAATAATACAATTGGAGCCCAAGTATTTTGGGATAAGATTACATCATTGAATTCAAAAGATATTCAAAATAATCTATCTAATCTATATATACGAATATATCAAAATATAAATACGACTAATATATACCCCCGCAGTCGAAGCGGGAGGAGAGCGGATGCTGAGACTGGAGCGGATGCCTTCAAATAGGACCCGTGGTAAACCTGTAGTAAAAATATCCTCTATCTGATATCGAGAGGAGACACGTATAACCCGAATCAGGCCGCGTTGGACTTTCTCTCTAACAAAGTGGATGTCAATGTGTTTAGTTTGTTGGTGCTGAACATGGTTGCTAGCCAAATAGATAGCACTCACATTGTCACAATAGACGAGTGAGGCCTTTGAGGGAGGCCGATGAAGCTCCAAAAGTAAGTTACGTAGCCAACAGAGTTCGGCCACCACATTAGCGACCCCTCGGTATTCTGCCTCGGCACTCGAACGGGATAATGTCGTTTGCCTTTTAGAGGACCAAGATATCAGATTATCTCCATAGTAGACACAATGCCCGGAAGTGGAGCGGTGAGTCTCCAGGCAACCTGCCCAATTGGCATCCGTGTAGGCAACGAGAGATAGGACGGATGACTTATGCATGTGAACACCATAAAAGAGAGTGCCTTGGACGTACCGAAGAATACGCGTTAAAGCGTTGAGATGAGAGGTACGTGGTGCATGCATGTACATGCAGATTTGAACTGCATAGGTGATGTCGGGTCGAGTGAAGGTAAGGTACTGAAGTTCCCCGGTGAGACTTCGGTACAGGGTTGCATCATCAAGCAAGGACCCGTCAGATGCACTAAGTTTTCCGGTAGAATCAACCGGTGTAGCGAACGGTTTGCAAGTGGACATTCCAGCCTATTCTAAAATTTCGGTAGCATACTTTTGTTGAGATAAAAATAAACCATATGAGGTAACTGAGAGCTAGATGTGATCAATAAGATGCCGTCCACATATAAAAGAATAAAAGCCATATCCTGCCCTTGCTTGTAGATAAAGAGAGAGTGGTCACATTTACTATGAGAGAAGCCCAAGGTGTAACCATAATTCGCGAACCTTTGGTACCACGCGCAGGGAGCCTGTTTAAGCCCGTAAAGGGACTTCTTTAGCCGACAAACATAACCGGGCTGAGAGGGGTCTCTGAAGCCCATAGGCTGATGCATGTAGATAGTTTCGGAGAGATGACCATGAAGAAACGCATTCTTCACATCTAGTTGGTGAATGGGCCAAGAGTTGGCTAAAGCAATGCTGAGTACTATCCGTATAGTTGCCGGTTTGACAACGGGACTAAAAGTCTCTCCACAGTCAACTCCAATTAGCTGAGACCTGCCATCACAAACAAGACGGGCCTTACAGCGTTCAAGGGAACCGTCAGAGTTAAATTTGTGCTTAAAAATCCACATACTTCGAATGACATTCATACGAGGTTCACGAGGGACTAAATCCCACATCTTATTAACAATAAGTGCATTAAATTCATCAACCATTGCGTGGTGCCAAACAGGGTTAGAAAGGGCTGTTGTAGGAGTTCTAGGAAGGGCCTGAGGAAGTGTGGAGATTGAGAGCAGGAGTGAGGTTGGCTGAACCAGCCTTGGATTGTGTGATCATGGGGTGTGGGGCTGGAATTTTGGAGGAAGGCGGTGCAGGTTTGGGCTGCTGGGATGAGGAAGGAATTGTCGGATGAGGTAAGGAGCAGTCTGGTGGAGGTGAGACAGGTTGTTGGGCTGCAGATTGTGGGTCAGCAGAAGTGGGCTTCTGACGGCGGGAGTAGGTAAGGATGGGAGGCCCTGTTTGTGGGCCAGGAGAAGTGTGAATCGGACTAGGAGGTGGTGTGGGAGGGCTAGGGGTAGACGAGCCGGTAGGTTGGTAGAAAAATGGAGAGCGGTCGTCGTTGGAATGGAGAAATTCATAGGAAGGGGGGATAGAATTAAGAGTAGAGTAGGGGAATATGTGTTCATTAAAAACTACGTGGTGCGAGATAAGAAGTTTGCGAGTGGACAGCTCGAGGCATTTATACCCCCGATGATTGGAGGGGTACCCAAGGAAAACGCACGGGGAAGATCGGTTTTCGAGTTTGTTTATGTTGGCAGAAGGTGTTGGAGGGAAACAAAGACAGCCGAAGGAACGAAGGTGGGAATAAGTTGGATGTTTTTTATAGAGATGGTATGTGGGGGTGTGGAAAGACTTTGTCTTGGCGGGCAAAATATTTAAAAGATAAGTGGCGGTTTGTAGGGCATGATGCCAAAAGGGAAGTGGGAAGAGAAGATTGTGCAAGGAGGGTACGGATGACATTGTTAATGGATCGGATTTTTCGCTCGGCTTTACCATTTTGGAAAGAGGTGTGAGGGCAAGAGAAACGGAAAACCATTCCATGTTGTTTACAAAAATTTTGAAACGAATTATTGGTGTATTCGGTGCCATTATCGCATTGTAAACTTTTGATTTGTCGTTCAAATTGGTTTTTGATGAGAGAATTGAATTGGGTGAAGATTATGAAGACCTGTGATTTAGATGTAATGGGGTAGGTCCATAAGTTATTTGTTTTGTCATCCAAAAATAAAATATAATACCGGTGCCCACCCGATCTAAGTACGGGGGAGGTCCATAAATCACTATGAATAATATCAAAAGGAAAAGTAGTACTACAATTAGAATCAATACACGGTAAACGAACTTGTTTCCCAAGTACACAAGATTGGCAAAAAACAGAAGATTTAATGTTTTTACAAGAAATAAAGTTATGTTTCTTGAGTTTATTCAGCAGACTAGGGCCGGGATGGCCTAGATGATGGTGCCATAGATCTTGTGATAAAGCTGTAAAAGTAGACAGAGATTGGACTTGATAGGTGGATGGTGGAGTGAGAGGATAAAGGTCCCTCACAAATCGAATGATAGGAATCTATGTCCGGAAGTCCTTCACAAATCACAAGAAAACCAAAAGGATCAAAACATATTGAGACTTGATTATCCGTTGTTAAATGACAGACAGAAAGGAGATTTTTAATTAAATTACGTGAAAACAGAACATTATTGAGTTTAAGGGGAGGGAAAGGGTTGGATAAAATGGTTTGGCAAGTACCGTGGACAGGTAGTTTGGAACCATTGCCAACGGTGATGTGATTTAAATTATTATTGTAAGAACAAGACGTGAGATTACCTGTCGTGTTTGTCATGTGAAATGTCGCTCCGGTGTCCATGTACCGGTTGTTGTCGGGCGGATTGAGGGACATGGAGTACAATGCTTGATTGATATCCGTTGGAGTGTAAACTTCAGATCCAGCATATGAAGGAGGTGGAGACGGGCCTAAAATCCCTGCATAGGCTTGATTGTTTGTGGGCCGAGGAGATTGGGCCGGGTATGGACAGGGTGGGGCAGCCCACTGTTGCCTCAGGCTGGGCTGAGGAGCATAAAATGGCCCAGAAGTAGGTGGTGCAGGTCCAGAACGGAATGTAGGTGAGGTGACCCACTAATAATGAGGTTGTTGGTAGCCCGGCGACGTTCCCCTACCACGGCTGCCAGATCTGTGGCCCTGCCACGGCCACGGTGGCTGGAATACTGTCCACGTCCTCGAAAGTTGGTGTCATGTCCACGGTCACTACCACGACTGGAAGAGTCAGTTTGCCCAGAGGGTGCAGATGACACGAGAAGGGCTGCTGCGGCTGCTCCGGAGGTTTGGTTTGACTTGTGAGACTCTTCCAGAATAAGCCGTGAACGTGCGTCACAAAAATCTGGTAAGGGTACCGTCTGCTGGAGTAACATACCGACTCCGTCATATTGCTCGGATAGGCCTGAGATGAGTTGGCCACGTGATTCAATCTGTGAAAGATTGATCGAAACCGAGAACCTGTGACTGGTTCAAACAAAGTGGAAACCTAATCGTGTGACACGATCAAGAACGAAGTAAAAGCATCGTGAGAGACGAATAAAGTGCTGGGTTTGTGGAGGCTTTTAGCCGGCCCTAACCCTAATGGGTTATTTTAGGCTTGTTGCCTAAAATATGTTTTCTTATTCTCCAAGTTATTTATCTTATAAATACCTATGATGTAATTGTAATCTTTGAGCACCTAATAAGAATAAACCCTAGTTACAACAGTGGATGTAGGTCACCTTGACCGAACCACTATAAATCTCTCATGTCCTTTATTTTCTGTCTATTGTGTGTGTGTGTTTGTTTGCTTCCGCGAAACCGCCTCTGATCTAATACCTAAGAAGTGGTATCAGAGCCTCGGTTCGGTAAACACACGGTTCTACATGGGTATCAATCGCAGAAAGGGAATAGGGTTGTTTGGAATTGCCGATTGCTGTTTTCTTGGGCTGCTAGGTTGCGTTTTGCGGTTTTGGTTGGAGTAGCTATTCGCGGCTGCTGTTTTATTGCTGAAAGGGCTGATCGCAGCCTGTTTTGCTGTTGCTGCGATTAAGGTTACAAGAACCCTAGGAGTCGTCGCAAGTGGGGGACAGAAAGGGGTTGTTCGGAAACTGTTTTTGGGTGTTTTTTGATTAGAGTTTCCGGTTTTGGACCCCTTGAAGTTGCTGGTTACACTCGGATTGCAGGTGAAGTTGCCGGTTCGGGAGCTTTGGGTTTTAGGGCTTCTTTGGAGGTTTGCTTGGCTTCGGTTAGTTTTTTTTTGTGTTTTTGCTAAGGTTTAATCTTTGTTGGCTGTTCGTTATCAACTGCAATTGGGACCGGGTTTTGTGAAAGAGAACAATGGGTCGAGTCCTTGACAGTGTTCAGTAGATCAACCGTCAAGTTCTCTAGGCCCGGGCCATTGTTGTGTTTGTTCACTGTTTCTTGATTCTATCTGTTTCTCGTTTGCAATGGCTGAAGACGGGAGGGTTCAGATTGAAAAGTTTAACGGGACCGATTTTACTTGGTGGAAAATGCAAATAGAAGCATTGCTAAGTCAAAAAGATTTGCAAACGTGAAGCCTGGAGCCTCTAGGATGTCAGTTGAATGTGTTCGGAAGTTTAAACCAGTCAGGGGATTTGGTGACAGTGGGAGCACAGGACGTGTTCCGGATACAGTTACAAAGAGCCGTTGGGTTTTGAAGACAAAAGGTCCGACTGAAGGAAAATTCTCTCCTGGGAATAGTTTGCTAAATTTGGGGAGTGCTAATGGTTCTCGATGTATCTCTGAAGCTGGTGGAACCTGTAAACCAGTTGAGACAGAGGATGAGTCAGTAATGAATGTTGGGTTGGAGCTCGGGGGAGCTTCAACTGTCCCTTCATGTACTTGATGAAAGGGGGTGGTTGCAACTAGGGGGACTGGATGAAGTCTTAGCTTGTTTAAGGAAACTGGAGGCTTCGAAGACTTGGATTTTTGAAGATTGCTGGAGTTACTGGATCTGGGTTTACTTGGATGGCGTTTATGGACTGTGCAAAGCCTCCAAGTGGGAGATTGTTGGGTTTGTGGAGGCTTTTAGTCGGCCCTAACCCTAATGGGTTATTTTAGGCTTGTTGCCTAAAATCATAGTTGTCAGACGCGTTAGGCGCACTCAAGGCGCATAGGCCTCTAGGCGCAAAAAAAGAAAGCGCCTCAGAAAAAAAAAGTGCACTTAAAAAAAATATTTAAAATATATTATGTATTGGGGCGTTTGTGGACTGTGTAAAGCCTCCAAGTGGGAGATTGTTGGGTTTGTGGAGGCTTTTAGCCGGCCCTAACCCTAATGGGTTATTTTAGGCTTGTTGCCTAAAATCATAGTTGTCAGAGGCGCTAGGCGCACTCAAGGCGCATAGGCCTCGCCTTGGGCCTAGGCGCAAGGCGCAAAAAAAGCGAGGGCCTGAGAAAAAAAAAGAAAAAAAAAATATTTAAAATATATTATGTATTGAAAAATAATATTATTTTTCAAATAAAATAAAGAAAAGCTATTATATAACATTTAATATCATCTAATTAGTACCAAAATATTCAAAGTCATATACCAAAATGATCAAATACCTAGGAAATGAGCTTCAATCGGTATTGTGGAAGCTTTTATAAGCTCAACCATAACCTAGAAATGATAATAAAGCATAAAAAAAACATGCGCCTCTTATCCTCAAACTGCGCCTCAGACAGAAAAGCCCATTACTTGCGCCTCGCCTCAAAACTGCGCCTAGGCGCCCCAGGCGAGGGCTTTTAACAACTATGCCTAAAATACGTTTTCTTATTCTCCAAGTTATTTATCTTATAAATACCTATGATGTAATTGTAATCTTTGAGCACCTAATAAGAATAAACCCTAGTTGCAACAGTGGATGTAGGTCATCTTGACCGAACCACAATAAATCTCTCATGTCCTTTGTTTTCTGTCTATTGTGTATGTGTGTTTGTTTGCTTCCGCGAGACCGCCTCTGATCTAATACCTAACATAAAGGAAATCAAGAAGTTGTGAAAGTGGGTCGTGTTAAGTGATCAAGATCAAAGCAAGAAGAAATAAGCCAATCTGTGAAAGATCAGTTAAAGCAGTCTGCGTGATACAGACCAGTGTGGAAGAATCGTGACCTGTGAAGGGTGAGTCAGGTGCGTTCGAGAGTCCAAGGGGAAGTGTTGATCGAGAAAACTTGTGCGAAACAGGTTGTGGCGATCGGAAACTTGAGTGATTCAAATGGTGCAAGAGATCGAGCAGCGATCAAAACATGTGTCAAGCGGTTAAACTTAGACCTTAGTGATTCAGTTTGCAATCAAGGCAGAAAGAAGAAATCATACAAGCTGTGAGAGCTTGAGGTTATCAAAGAGAAAACATACAACCTATAAATAGATCTTCACCAACCCACGGGTATGCATTAAATACATACATTACTTTAATATTTCATGGGCTCTCTCATTACTATCTCTAACTCCAAATACTTACTCTCACACCTAATTCGGGCCACAAGAATCTCCTTGTGTTGAGGCTAATGAAGTTCTTTATTTTCAAACATTTAGGATTTACTCTCACCATTACCTAACCAAACCAAACCAACCAAACCAACCAAACCAAACGTACCCAGTATAATCCCACACATAGCTAACGCTATTAGTAGGGTCTGGGGAGGGTGTGATGAGGGCAAACCTTACCCCTATCCCAAGGGATAGAGAGGCTGCTCCCGTTTAGACCCCCGGCTCCATGGGAAAGAAAAATATGAAAATATAAATAAAATTAATGAGTAATAAAGTAAAATAAATCTAACAGTAATCTAACAATTAGCAGTGTATGACTAGAGTATATTAGTCACAAGAAACACAACACACCTACAAGAAACAAGACATACGCAAAATCTTTGCTAAACAACTCTACTCTCCCACACAACGGGTCACTCATCCTAAAACCCTAATACGTCTCCATGAAATCCTATCATTGATCATGTCCTCTGAGAGGTGTAAATCTAGCAAATCAAGCCTAATCCTCTCATCCCACGTTAATTTCGGTCTCCCCCTGCTCCTTTTCCCCTCTACAACGAGAGTTTCCACCGTTCTCACTGGATCTGTGCTCTGTCTCCTCTTGACATGTCCAAACCATCTCAATCTTCCTTCTCTTATCTTATCTGAGATACATGTGACTCCCAATCTCTTCCGAACAACTTCATTTCTTATTCGGTCCTTTCTTGTGTGTCCACACATCCACCTCAACATCCTCATCTCAGCTACATCCATTTTTCGAGCTTGTGTCTTCTTGATGGCCCAACAATCGGTTCCATATAGCATCGCTGGTCGAACTGCTACCCTATAAAATTTACCCTTTAACCCTATTGGGAACCTCTTGTCGCACAAAACACCTGAGGCCGCTCTCCATTTACACCAACCAGCCTGCACCCGATGGACTACATCATTGTCGATGTCCCCGTTACTCTTGATGACAGATCCTAGATACTTGAACTTCAGTGTCTTAGGGACAACCCCACCTTCAATAGAAATCTGGGTCTCCTCGTCGACGTTTGCACCACTAAAGTTGCAGTGAAGGTACTCGGTTTTAGATCGGCTTATCTTCAAACCTTTGTGCTTTAAGACTGTTCTCCATTCCTCTAGTCTGTTGTTCAATGTCTCTTTACTTTCTGCAATCAACACGATATCATCAGCAAAAAGCATGCACCATGGAATTGCATCTTGAATCGACTTTGACAACTCATCCAAAACTACTGCAAAGAGAAAGGGGCTTAGTGCCGACCCCTGGTGAACTCCCACTTCCACCGGAAAAAAGTCCGTATCCCCCACGGGAGCTCGAACGCATGTCTTAGCCTCATGATACATATCCCTAATTGCCTCAATATATTTACTAGGGATCCCTCTTCCCTCCAGACTTTCCCAGATCAATCTTCTAGGCACACTATCGTACGCCTTTTCAAGATCGATGAACACCATATGTAAATCATGTTTCTTCTCTCTGTACTTTTCCATTAATCTTCTTAAAATGTGTATCGCCTCCGTAGTGGACCGGCCTGGCATGAACCCAAATTGGTTTGCTGTAACCTGGGTTTGTCGTCTAATCCTTGTATCTATAACTCTTTCCTATAATTTCATTGTATGACATAGGAGCTTAATCCCCCTGTAGTTAGCACAACATTGAGCATCTCCTTTGTTTTTATATAGGGGTACTAAGACACTACGCCTCCACTGATCTGGCATCTTCCCGGTTTTGAAGATATTGTTGAACAGTCTTGTCAACCACTGAACGCCTTCCTCTCCCATACACTTCCACGCTTCAATGGGTATGTTGTCTGGACCGACTGCCTTAGCTCTTCCCATCTTCTTAAGAGCACTCCTCACTTCTTCCTGTGTGATATTTCGACAATAACAATTATTTCGTTGACTGGATTGAGTAGTGGGATTCTCCGTTATGGCTAGACTTGGTCTACAACTGTTGAAAAGGGTGTAGAAATAGTTTTGCCATCTCAGCTTGATGTCTCGTCCCTTTACCAAAACTCTTCCATCATCTTCCTTGATAAACTTCACGACCCCAAGATCTTGTCTCCTACGCTCCCTATTTTTGGCAATCTTAAACATATGATGCTCCCCTTCCTTGGTGTCTAGTTTTCTATACATCGTTTCATAGGCAAAATTCTTTGCTTCACTCACTGCCTTTTTAGCTTCCCTCTTTGTCTGTCTATAGTTCTCCCGTAGTGTCATTATCTCCTCTCCATTACTGCACTGCAACATCTCTTTAAAGCGTTGTTGCTTGTCCTTTATCTTGCTCCGCACCTCCTCATTCCACCACCAAGACTCCTGATGTCCTCTTGTTGCTCCCAATGTGACTCCGAGGGTTTCCTTTGCTGCCTGCGTAACAGTGGTTGCCATAGCTACCCACATCTGGTTTGTGTCGCCATCCTTAGTATTTGTGTTCATCGCCATGACTTTATCTTTAAACAAATTGATGTTTTCGTCCTTCAAATTCCCCCATCTGATCCTTGGTTTATTTTTTCTTCTCCTCTCCGCCACCCTTTTTCTCAAGGTAAAATCGGCCACCAACAGACGATGTTGGGTCGCTACGGACTCTCCTGGAATTACCTTGCAATCCTTCCACCAATTGCGATCCCCTTGTCTCATCAGGAAATAGTCGATCTGCGTGTTGCGCCCCCCGCTACTAAAAGTAATCAAATGTGATTCCCTCTTTATAAAGAACGTGTTTATAATACCAAGATCATGCGCAAGCGCAAAGTCAAGAAGCTCCCTACCATTATCGTTTCTAACACCATAACCAAAACCTCCATGAACCATCGGAAAACCATCACTCTCCTTACCAACGTGACCATTAAAATCACCTCCTAAGCATATTTTCTCCTGTCTAGGTAATGACCTCATTACTCCGTCTTGCAGCTATATATTGTTACAAGTTGCAACATTTGTGGTTGCAACTTATTGAAGATAACCTAAAGGTCTAGAGTTCCAAACCTAGAATTTTGTATTGCCTAATGAATAGTAAGATTGTATCACCTACTTGGGAGTGATTTCCTATACTTAACAAAGTCAAATAGCAAAAAGATAAGCTTGCAAGAAGCGCATATCCAACTTAGATGATGATAAGAAACCTAGAAAAGAGGAACATAAACCGTCTTTCTTCAAGATTTGATGAAGCATTAGTACCACTTGACTATGGGTGTAGTAGAAATCCATTTGCTAAGACATTTGTACATAAACTTGTATGAGGTAGATAATTTAAACACATATTGTTGTATAATAAAGTATGAAGATGATGCTAATGGGCAATGTAGAACTACATATTGTTATATCAACATTCAGAAACTGTACCATGACAACAGATTCTTGTAGTAGTTAGTCACAAAAAATACGGTTGGGATTAAAACACACATGTTCTTGATCGGGGTTGCTCTTATAAACAAATTGGTAGCATATTTAGAACTAAATTGCTATAGACTATACGTCCCGCGATTGGAAAATATTATAATTTATAAGTTAAATCTGTCCTAGCATTACTTCTATGACCGGACAACCATGATATTTGGACACCTCGCGAAGATCCGGTCATCCCTTAACATCAGATATTAGCATCATTGGCAAGTGCACCAATAACCCAGAAGACTATTAGATGCTACATAATAGCATGAGTAAAGTCATACACCAACACGCAACACAAAGATTATATCTCGTACCAGCTATAGTGACAACTAAATAAACATCATTAACTTTAATCATTGCCTACAATATCTCTTTAAAATCAATGGCTATGCATTGAGTACATACATCTACTCTGATATTTGACAAGTATGCCAGAGCCGCGTGTGGCGAGGCTGAAGATGTTCTTTGTTTTTAGACAATTTGGATCACGCTCTAACCACTACCCAACATTGCAACTAAATACTCTTGCAACATTTGTGGTTGCAGCTTATTCAAGATAACCTAAACGTCTAGAGTTCCAAACCTAGAATTTTGTAATGCCTAATGAATTGTAAGATTGTATCACCTACTTGGGAGTAATTTCCTATACCAAACGAAGTTAAAGAACAAAAAGATAAGCTTGCAAGAATTACATTTTCAACTTAGATGACGATAAGAAACCTAGAAAAGAGGAACACAAACCGTCTTTCTTCAATATCTGATGAAGCATTAGTATCAATTGACTATGGGTGTAGTAGAAATCTGTTTGATAAGACATTAGTACACAAACTTGCAAGATGCAGATAAATTTAATCACGTATTGTTATATAATGAAGATAATGCTAATGGGCAATGTAGGATTACTTATTGTTATATCAACATTCAGACTACAAAATAGCTCATGAATACAAAATAGGAATTAGCTCATACCTCCTTTCGATATCTGTTCCCCATAAAGAACATCAACCACTTCCGATTTTCAACACCAATCTCCCCTCTATAAGAATTAATCCGATGCGAATACGGCAATATCACATCCTTCACCAACGACGCCTGATCCGAACCCAACCTCCCAAAATCCGAAACAAGCAACACCGCATTCTTCACCCGATCAATAACCTTATACAACGCATTCGGATCCTGACAAACAAACACATGATCCCTCCCATTATTCCTCTTCCAATAAACCTGCTCCTCCAACCACAAAATCAAATCCTCCTGAGTCTCCTCATCACTATACCCCTCCCTAACCACCACACCACCACGAATCGGATTCGCCACCAAACTCAACGACGAAAAGAACGGCACGTAGAACAAATCCGCCTCATCCGGATCCGAAACCCTAGCCACGTAAGCCCTAGATCTCTTCGTGTTATTCA